>CAUYUJ010016023.1:141471-168971 GCA_963575745.1 Prorocentrum cordatum | reverse complement strand
CGAGGGGTGTGCCAGCATGGGCGGGGGGACGCATGCGAACACCGCCACGCGGGCCTTCGGTGGAGCGTGAGGGGTGTGCCGAAAAGGGCGGGGGAGACGCATGCGAACACCGCCACGCGGGCTTTCGGTGGAGCCCACAATGGGGCCACTAAACATGTGAGGGGTGTGCCGAAATAGGCGGGGGAGACGCGTGCGAACACCGCAACTGGGGCCTTCAGCGGAGCCCCCTGTCGGGCCATGAAACGTGCGAGGGATATGCTGACATGGGTGGGGGAAACGACGCATGCGAACTCTGCCACTGGGGCTTTCGGTGGAGGCCCATATGGGGCCACGCAACGTGCGAGCGGTGTGCCGAAATGGGCGGGGGAGACGCGTGCGATCACCGCCACTGGGGCCTTCGGTGGAGCCCCCTTATGGGACAGCAGAACCTGTACGGGGTGTGCCGAAATGTGCGGTAGCAGTGCTCCTGGGCGTGGTCTTGCCGCCCGCACCCTGCTGGTGGCAGTCTGAAACCTAGATTGCTCGTGGATTTGCCGTACCCGGTCAACCCGGCCACCCACCTGGGCGGCCTCACGGCGTTTTTCTGACGTGCAAATACCGAGTCCTCTTTCACCTACGGCGTCACTGCGTTACCCTTTGCTTCCACGTACCCGGCCCCGTCATCGCCCGCGGGTGCCCCGGCGCTGCGGCCCGGCTGCTGCCATGGTCCCCGCTGACGGGGCCGGCCGCGCCAGCGCGCTCAGGTCGGAATCATTCCGCCTCTGAGTGCCCCCTCTCTTTCCTTCTCGCTCCTCTCTCGCCTCCTCTTTTCTCGTTCCTCCTCCCTCCCCTCCTGCTGCTGCTGGTGCTCCTCCTCCTCCTCCTCCTCCTCCAATCGCGCACGCTGTGCATTATGAGACAACCGACGTGCAGTCGCTCCCGCAAAGCGGCGAGTTCAGGCTGGCATTGTCTTTTGCCCACGCGCTCCGTCGTATGGCAATTCGTTCGTTCGTGAGTGCCCCCTCCTCCTCCCTCCTCCGCGGCCGATCTGTCCGTTTGTCCCCCTCTCCTGCAAGCTGGCCAATGCTTTTCTCGGTGTCTCCTCTTAGCTGTATCGCTGGTGCAGCCATTCTGCCTCGCCGCCGACGGGAAAGGGTGCCGCAATGTGCGGGGAAAACGCATGCGAAAGCCGCCACTGGGGCCTTCCGTGGAGCTCCACATGGGGCCACGCAACGTGTGAGGGGTGTGCCGACATGGACGGGGGACACGCCTGCGACTGCGCCACTGGGACCTTCGGTCCAGCTCCCCATGGGGCCACGAAACATGTGAAGGGGTGTGCCGAAAAGGGCGGGGGAGACGCAAGCGAACACCGCCACTGGGACACTTTGTGGAGCCATCTATGTGGCCACAAAACCCCTGAGGATGTGCCGAACTGAGTGGGGAGAAAACGCATGCGAACACCGCCACTTGGACCTTCAGTGGAACTCCCGGCCACGAAACGTGTGAGGGGTGTGCCGAATTGGATGGGGGAGACGCATGCGAACGGTGCAAGTCGGGCCTTCAGTGGAGCCCCCATCGGGAGCCACAAAACGTCTGAGACGTGTGCCGAAATGAGCGGGGGAGACGCACACGAACACCGCCTTCGGTGGACCTTCTCATAGAGCCACGAAACGCGAGGGGTGTGCCGAACTGCCCGGCGACAGCCCACACGCTAGCGCGCACCACCGG
Organism: Prorocentrum cordatum; assembly: GCA_963575745.1. Lineage (NCBI taxonomy): Eukaryota > Dinophyceae > Prorocentrales > Prorocentraceae > Prorocentrum > Prorocentrum cordatum. The sequence continues at coordinate 167,264 of CAUYUJ010016023.1, read as the reverse complement.
GCCGTGAGGACGGACAAGCCCCGTCATCTGGCTGCGCCCAGCCTGCCCAGGCGAGACACAGCCCCTGTACTCCATGAAAGTGCACTCGGGTACTGCCGTGGAGCGCCCGCCCCATATACATGGGAAGCCGCACCGATCAAGCCCCCCCAGGCCTGGCTACGCGCTGCCCTTCCCGGGCGGCACGGGGCGTCATGCGGCCGCGCGCTGCCCTCCCCGGACGGCGCGCGGCCTGCATCAACACATGAAGCTGCGCCGACCAGCTGCCCCCGGCACTGCTGCGTGCTACCCCCTGGGTGGCGCGTGGCGCCCCACGGCCGTGCGCTGCCCTCCCCCGGACGGCGCGCGGCCGACCTAGCTTCACCAGACCCTGCACCGATTGGGCGCCCCCCCCTCCCGCAGCGCGCTGTCCTCCTCGGACGGCGCGCGGCCCTCCCATCCCCCCACGTGCCGCCCTCCCCGGGCGGTGCGCGCACCCCCCCCCCTCTGCACTCGCAGGTGACTGCGCGCCCATGGGGCGCCCCCGGGCCGGCCGTGCGCGGCCCTCCCAGGACGGCGCGTGGCCTCCGCCGGCCTGTGGCCACGGTTTTGTCACCGGCAGCTGCGCCGATTTGAAAGGGGCCCTGGGGCACACAAATAAATACATACAAATAACTGGATTCCCCATATTTCCCATATGTTTTGGGTTTTGTCTCCCCCCCCCACTTTCCATATGTTCCCATATTTCCTAAGGAATCGACGATGAAATTGGGTCTGTGTGATTTTTCCCCTCCTGACGATTGAACACCCCCTCGACTGGCCATGCGCTGCCCTCCCCGGACGGCGCGTGGTCTCCAGCGGCCTCTGGCCACAGCTTTGTGCCCAGCCGCGGCGCGTCGCGCGCCGGGCGCCACCATGGCGATACCACCCGCCTGGCGGCAGCAGCGCTGGTGCTGGGCCGCCGGGCGCCGTCGCCCCGCCTGCTGGGGCTCCCCTCAGGGGGGCGTTCCTCCCCCTTCCCCTTCCCCCGAGCCTTTCCCTCCCTCCCTCCGCGCGCCGCCATGGCGCCGCTCGCTGCAGCCCCTGACGCGCAGCTCCCCTCGGTTGAGGTGGCAGTGGGCCCTGCGCCACGCCGCAGCCCCTGCCCTGCACCCACCCAGCTGGCACAGCATCTTGCTGTTGGCAGTCTGAGACCTAGATTGCAGATCTCGTCGCTTGCAGTACTTAGTCGTCCCTTTCCTGGGCGCCTTCACTGGCCTAGCACCTGCTCTTCTGCGTACTGGGCATCGACAGCGCCCGTGGATGCACCGACACCGCGGCCCGGCCGCTGCCACGGTCCCCGCTGCCGCTGCTGGCCGCGCCAGCGCGCTCGGGGTGGAACTCTTCCACATCTGAGTGCCCTCTGCCTACCCCCCTCCTCTGCGGTCGCTCTGTCTGTCTTGTTCCCTCCTCCTGCATGCTGGCCAATTCGCTCTTCGGTTGCCCCGAATCGCTTCCCGCTGGTGCAGTATACCTCTGCCTCGCCGCCGACGTAAAAAGTGTGTGCCGAAGAGGGTGGCGGGGACGCATGCGAACGGTGCCACTGGGACGTTCGGTGGAGCTCCACATGGGGCCACGAAACGTGTGAGGGGTGTGCCGAAACAGTGACACGCGGAGGCTACAGTAGCGGTCCAGCCACAAGAAACCTTTCACAAGAAACCCAACCCTAAGACCCCAGGACGTCCATTGATTTTAGTGGTGGGAACGTCACGCTTTCCATAGCAATGCCATCGAAACTCAAGAAACACAGGGCACCCTGGAGGCAAGCACTGTGTTTCTTGGCATGGGTCTCCACTGTAAAGGCAGGCATGGGAGGAGGGAGGACGGGAGCGGGAGGAGGGGGTGGGAGGGACGTGGGGCACTGCCTTTCAAAACGAGGACCCAACGCCACAGCATGGTTGGGAAGAACACCTCCTGAGCATCATGGGGAGAATAGAAAAAGAAAAAACGGCATGAGCACAAACTCTTGGCGCTCCGCGCGGATTTCTTGGATCCACGCTGGAGCCCCCTCCCTGGCGCGCGGTGCGCGCCAGGGGCCGCGCCGGAGGCGCCGCCAGGGGGGCCCAGGCGCGCGGAGCGCCAAAAGTTTATGTTTATGTGCTTGTCTTCTTCGAATGGGGAGGAGGAGGAGGAGGAGGAGGAGGAGGAGAAGGAGGAGGAGGAGGAGGAGGAGGAGGAGGAGAGACCCTGTTAGACCCGCGGCCCCACCAGGCCGGACCGGGCTGGGGATCGGGCGGGCGGTGGGGCGGCTGCCGTGCCAAGCCCCCCGCGGCGTGGACGCGCGGCTTTGCGCGGCCGCCTCGCGGTGCCGACAGCGGGCCGCTCTCCTCGGGGGGGGCCTCCAGGCCGAGCGGCGGCCCGGCAGCGAGGGGGGACGATCCCAGACCCGCTTAGAGGGCGGAAAATTCAACCCCAAAAGGATCACCCCGACACGCGAAGCCGTTTCGCAAACGCACCCACAGAAGGCATCGGACAGGGCAGGGCTGTTCAGTAAACGTCCAGGGCCGTGTAATGAACGCCAGTTGACGGGTGCGGGTGGTTGTCCCTCCCTTGACCCCTCGCGTCGCGAAAAAAAAAGGACGGAAAGTTTTTCGGTGTGCTTGGCTTCCAGGGGCCCCCACTGGGCCTCGGGGCCGCCAAGAAACGACGCGGGGTAAGAGAACTGTCCCTGGGAAGGGGCCCTGACCTCGTGGGGTCCACGTCAGGGAAACAATCTTGACGTCGGCGGTCTGGGATGAGGGGGGGGGCGGCTCGGGCGGGGAGCACCTCGAGCTGGCATCGGCGATGCATCGCCGACAAATCGGCGATGGACCCCCGACAACGGAGCCAGGCGCTCCCGAGCGGGAAAGGCTCTCGAGCCCCTCTCGGCGATGAGTAGGCGATCGGGGCTCGATGCATTCGCCCCTGAGCCTGTCTCCCCCCTTGTGCTGCCCGTAAGACAACCCCGCGCCGTGTAGAGATCACCCCAGCTTGCGCGAACGAGGTCCGCGGGGATGTCTTGGATCTCTCGTCCAAATTTCGACCACCCCTCGTCACCCTTTCGTCCAAGTTTCGTCAAGTTTTCCTCCTGATGTCGACCAAAATCTTGCGAAATCCAAACGAAATCCCCCAAACCTCCAAGAATTGCGTGACCCTCTGAGGATCCCATAAGGGAGCATCCGCCACCGTGCCGCTGGGCACGGAGTGGACGTGTCCTCAGGTCCTTTGCCGAATCCCTTGAGTACTCCTGAGGAGTTTTTAAGAGGCCCCGACCCCAAATGTTCAAATATTCTGGAGCGTGTCGCGCTTCCCGGACTCTGGTGCATCGTCCCGCATGACTTCTCCAGAGTCAAGCGGGCCCCAAGACGGGCCAGGAGGGCCCCAAGAGGCCCTCAAGACGGTCCGAGCTGCCCCGAGACGCCCAAAGATCGCACCAAGACGCCCAGGGTGGCCCCAAGACGGCCCAAGAGCCTCCAAGGCGCCTCAAGAGAGCCCCGAGAGCCTTCCCAAGACGGCCCCAAGGGGGCGAGTTCATTTATTTGTCATTGTTCAATGATTTTCTTCAGGTTCCAGACGCTCCACGACGGCCCAAGAGGCCCTGGGGAACAAGAGGTCCCCAGGAGGTCCACAAGACGGCCTAAGAGCGCCCCAAGACGGCCCAAGAGGCGCTCAAGACGACCCAAGAGGGCCCCAAGACGGCCCCAAAAGGGCCCAAGAGAGGAAACACGGACCGAAAATCCGAGCCTTCCGCTCCACGAGGCCCCCAGGAGGTCCCAAGAGGCGCCCAAGACCCCACGAGATCCCACAACCCAGGCACGGTGGCAGGATAGGCCAAAGGCCATCAGATACGAATACATGTACATCACGACACGGATCAGGGTAACTACATACCCAAATCACGTGTTGGGCCCCTCCGTGCACCAACGGCACGGCACTACACTGCACTGCGCACAGCACCACACCTCCACCAGGATCACACCTTGCCCTCCCCAAGGCCTGCAAGGGCAGATGAGCCTGACTAACGCAGGCAAATGGAGGTGCGGCCCAAAAGCTCTACCACTCTGCTGCGCTCAAGCTCCCTGCACATGGCGTCCACGTCTCCGCTCACGCCGTTCACGGCAACGATGTGGTCACCAGCCTGCAACGACGCGGCAAAGTTCGACCGATTCCAGCTGGCAAGGAGGCCAAACGGCTCAACCCCCAGCAGCTTCAGGGAGCCGTCCGAGGCGGCGTCGACGGTGAGCCCCAGGAGCTGATCCGCCGTGCCCCTGGCGGGAGGCAACGCCAGCCGCCCGTCGACACCGAGCCAGGCCGAGCCCGTCCCGGGAAGAGGGAGGCCTCGGCGGTGGACAAACCTCCCTTTAGTAGACCTCCCCTTAGTGAAAACGGCCTGGGACCGAAACCGACGGACCTGGACCCGCAAAACTGACGGCCGCGACGCCCTCTCGCGAACCGAAAACGGCCAATTCACTAATCGACGTGTCAGGGTAGGAGGTCTATCAACCTCCGAAGGTCAGGAGGCCCCGAGCCTCCCTCCTGAGCAGGTCCGGCGTACTTGTGAGCCCACTGGGCCGCCAGGTGGGCAGACGAGCGGGCACAACCCCAACAGGGCGGCGGGGAGCCGGCCCGCTCGGCGGCCGAGCGGGCCGGGAAAGGGCTCCACGCTCGGGCCCGCTCGGCGGCCGAGCGGGAGGGGATCCGAAGGGAGGGAGGGACAAGATGTGCAAGAGAGGGGAGAGGAGACCCAGGTGAGCTCGAACAAGATATGACATGCTACCCCCTTTGCGCCCATCACTACCCAGCGCGCGTATCTCTTCAAGGAGCCCAGAGCGGACACAAACCAGCATCCCCATATGTCACATGCACTGCTTGATCCGTCCTCTCTTGTATCAAAAGGAGACCAACGGGAACCGGAAGCTCTGGGAGGTCCACCGACAACTGGGTGGAGAGGACGCAGTCGGACGCGAACAATCGAACGGCGCCAGGCACGGAACGGGCACAATGATCCCGAACGACCGACGGCCTTCCGTTTCGGAAAAACGCAGACTCCCGACCGTCTTGGAAGGCACCATGCGGAAAAGCAACGCAGAAATGTCGGGAGACCCGAAAAGGAGCGACCCAGGGGAAGAGAGGAGAACAACACCCAGAATGGGCAGCTCTAGAGGGAATACATGGGAGGGGGAAGAGGGGAGAGAGGAAGGAGGGCAGGCCCGACGTCACAAATCTACCAAATGACTACAAAAAAACACCTGCCTACTTCTGCGGCATCTCCCGAGCCCGATCGATCCGTGAGGGCCCCAGGGCCCCCAGGCCAGGGCGAAAACGCCGGGCGTGAAAAACATGCAACGGGTTCGAGAAACCCTGAATCCAAAATGGATATCACCTCTTGGAGGCGCATCTTTTACTTCCGCCGGCTTCCGTCAGTCTTCCGCCGGCTTCCGCCGGCGGAGGCGGCCTCATTGTGCTTCCGCCGCCTTCCGCTGGCCTTCCGCCGCCTTCGACCGAGGAACAAATGTCAACTCCTTCGATCCTCGAAAGCGAGGCCCGCCTCATGCGGCGCCCACGTCTCAAATTCGGGGGCCAAACATTGACCTCCAGACCCATCGTAGGGCACGTTCTGACCAGAATCCCATCAGCCCTCAAGGCGTAGGTGGTCTAGGGCATTTCCTCTTCCAGCCCCCTTCTGGCCCTTCGGGGAAGGGTTTTTCACTGCTCCCTATTGATATACACCCCCTTCCCCACCTGGCCGGCGGCCAACCTGGAACCATGCCAACCCCATGAGGGCCAACCCCCCCACCATCCCTGCCAAAAAAACAACACAAAACGCATTCTGCCTCCACATTTGGAGCATGCGCGGCCAACCCGATGCGCCCCCTCCCCACCATCCCTGTCAAAAACAATACACAGCACACGTTGTGGCAAAGTCTTGAGTCATGTTCTTGAGGCCCGCGAGCACTTTGCATTGGTTCTGACAAGGACGGCGGGGGTGTCAGCACATCCCCTGCTGCGCGCAGGGCGACCACCCCTGACAAAAACAATACAAAATGCAGCTCGCGGCTAAATCTGGATCATGCGCGGCCACCCCGCGATCACTGTCAAGTGGTTTTTGACAGGAACGGCGGGGGTGGTAGCGCGTGGCCTGCTGTACGCAGGCCCACCAGACATAATGATGGTCATTGGTTTTCGACAAGGATGGTGGGGGCCGACATGTCTCCCAATGTGTGTTGTCACGTGCACAGGCGCACCTGACGCACTCTGCACGTGCCCCGAACGTGGCGCACCTGGCGCGGCTAGAATGTGCGGCACACCTGGCGCACTCGGAGCACGTGGCGCATCTGGCGCACCAGGCGTGCCTGGCACGCTCGGGCCCCAGGGGTGCCTGGCGCGCGTGGCGACCCTGGCACACGTGGCGCACCTCGCCCAAGCGTCACGCACCTGGGGTCGGCTCAAGTTCCCAATAGCTGCCCATCCAAAGACGACCGCTGAACATGCTAGGCTCGGGTGTTACTTATGTGTTGGGAGGGCGGGTGGGAGTGAGCTAGACGGCTTGCGGGCGGGTGGGTAGCGTGACCCCTCCCCCTACCTCCTCCCGTGGACCTGGACGGGGGAAGCGACGAGGCGTTGAAGCGTCTAAGATGGCCCATGACGGTCCCAAGAGGGCCTCAGAGAGCCCAAGGTGACCTCCAAGATGACTCAAGCTAGCCCAAGATGCCTCAAGATGGCCCCCAAGATGCTCCAAAAGGCCCCAAGAACGCTCCGAGACGTCTCCCAAAGGCTCCAAGAGGCCTCCGAGACTCCCAAGGAGGACTCCAAGAAGCCAAAATCCTTCAAACATCAAAAGGAAATCATTGATGTTTGCATCTTCGCCTGGTCCCTTTCGATCGCCTTCCGAGGCCCCAAGATGGTTCCAAGATGGCCCAAGAGGACCCCAAGAGAGGCCCAAGAGAGCCCCAAGAGAGCCCCAAGAGCGCCCAAGAGCGCCCCAAGAGCACTCCAGCGCCAAGAGGCGATTTTGGGGGTTCCCGAGGGGGAGCGCAAAGTAAAGCTCCCATCTTGTTTGATCCAAGTCGTCCTATATGGCCCCTAGAGCGCCCCTGAAGCCCCCAAGAGCGCCCAACGAGAGCCCCAAGAGGCGCCCAGACGGATCCAATAGGCCCCCAAGAGGCCCCAAGAGACCCCATACGAGGCCCCAATAGGATCCCCGAGGTACCCAACTCTCCCTCCTTCTCCTCTTCCTCCGCCTTCTCGTCCTCCTTGTCCTCGCCCTACTCCACCTCCTCCTCCTCCTCCTCCCCCTCCTCCTCCTCCTTCTCCTCCTCCGACGACGACGACGACGACAACGACGACGAGAACGACGGCGACGATTCCTCCTCCATCCTCCCCCTCTTGGGGTATACGACGCCTTCCCACGCCCATTGTTCTTCTGCATGCTCCCCCATTTCCCTGATCACCTCAACTCCCTTGGGCATCGTTTCTGCATGGGCTGGTGGGGATACTTTTTTGGTCGGCGGCCGCGCGACGACGGTCTGGCGGCAACAAGCGTGTCCGGGACGGCGGCACAGGCTAATTGCACACTTGCACAACAAGCGTGCAGTTGCACGTGCACTGAACCAAATGCTCTGCATTCAAAGGAAAAACAAAAACTAAAGGCGTGGCAGGCTGAACCACAGCGCCCAGGCCTCAGTAATCCACCTCCAAGTGCCCGGTGGAGCCATGCGGCTGTGCCAAGGCGCAACTGCGATGCCGATCCCTGAAGCGAAGTGATCCGCAAGCGTGGGGGGGCACCGCCGTCTAGTGGTGAAACGCCTGCGCAGCCTGCCAGGGGGGGTCCTGCTGCAGTGGAGGCAGCGGGGGCCAGAGGAGTGAGTCGCCTGTGGGGCGCCAAACTCCGGACGCCCGCGACGACGTCTGCAAGCCAAGCAGCTGTCGCGGAACTGGTGCGGCGCACTGGCCGGCAGCTGGTGGGAGCCTGGGTGCTGTCTTGCTGCGGAAGGCTGAACCACTCCGTGGCGACCCAACACCCGAGTGACCATTCCACAGGGCAAGGGGGGAACAAGCGACTGTGGACACGCAGAGTGGGGGAGAGTCCGCAAACGAGACGCACCGCCAACGGAGGAGTGAGGGGAAGGGCGGCACAGGTGGTAGTGCTGCCTCCTGCGGTGTCGAAGGGCTGTACCGGGCGGCAACGTACAGGCGAGGCATCCCGACAAAGTAACCCTCAATGTCGATGAACACCATCGACACTCCGAGTACCACAGAGACAACCTGCTGCGGAGGGGCCCACCAATGCCAGCCGCGTCTGTATGGTGCGAACCGTGGATGGGGGGTCCTCTGAACAGCCTGCCCACCTGGCCACCCGCTCTGGCTACTGCAGCCGCCGCGGGCGAGCCCTGGAGGCACAGTGGAGGACATCCACCACGCCACGCAATCGGCGCCGCCCCACACCGTGGCCGGCATGCAACCCTCAGAGTGCGCCTTGCCGTGGAGGGGGGGGGTGCAGCTAGCTGCCGCAAGATACACGTAACTTGATAGCAGCTGCACGCCGAGAGCGTCTATATGTGTGGGGGGGGGTGCAGCTAACCGCCGCAGAAGACACATAGAAAGATGGGGGGGGTGGCAGGACAACGCCGGTGCAGCCCGAGCTGGAGTGTGCCAGCGTCGGACGCGTCACATGGGGGGTACATTCGCAGCAGTCTTACGCAACATAGCGATCCGTGGAAGGGGGGATCCGTGGAAGGGAGCTGATGTCGGCACTGCAGTGTGTGCAGCCGTCGGGGCTGCTGTCGGCGCTGTCGTTGGAGTTGCTGTCGGCACTGCCGTCGGCGCTGCAGTGGGTACAGCCGTCGGAGCCGCCGTCGGGGCTGCTGATGGCGCTATGGTCGGAGCTGCTGTTGGAGCTGTCGTTGGAGCTGCTGTTGGCACTGCCGTCGGCGCTAAAATGGGTGCAGCCGTCGGAGCCACCGTCGGAGCTGCTGTTGGCGCTATCGTTGGAGCTGCTGTCGGCACTGCCGTAGGTTCTGCAGCAGGGGCCGCCGTCGGGGCTTCTGTTGGCGCTACAGTTGGAGCCGCTGTCGGCAGTGCTGTGGGGGCCCCTGTGGGAGCCTCTGTCGGAGATGCCGTCGGAGCGGCACTCGGTGCTGCCGTCAGCCCTCCCCCACCACACGAGCAGCACATGTCCGCCGTGGTGAAGTCGTCGTCGTCATAGTAGGCTCCGGAGTAGCTGCACATGAACGGGTACGCATCGAACATTCCACACTGTGCCTCGTTCACATTCGTCGCTCCTCCGTGCGTGTCGAAACAGGGCGGTGCCGGTGTCGGTGCTGCAGAGGGAGCTGGTGTCGGAGCTGATGTCGGCACTGCAGTGGGTGCAGCCGTCGGGGCTGCTGTTGGCGCTATCGTTGGAGTTGCTGTCGGCACTGCTGTCGGCGCTGCAGTGAGCACAGCCGTCGGAGACGCCGTCGGGGCTGCTGTTGGCGCTATGGTCGGAGCTGCTGTTTCTCCACGTGTGGGGGGTGCAGCTAACCGCCGCAGTAGACACATGGAGAGATGGGGGGGGGCAGGACAACGCCGATGCAGCCCGAGCTGGAGTGTGCCAGCGTCGGACGCGCCACATGGGGGGTACATACGCAACATAGCTGGAGCTGCAAACTGCCCCTTCCGTTCCCATCCGTTCCGCCGTAAGGGTGCCTGCGAGAGCCCCGTCAATGATACATCGACCTTTCGTTGACACGGGGGGTGCAGCTAACCGCCGCAGAACACGATTGATGGAAAGTGTGTCTGCGAGAGCCCCCTCCGTGGTGGGAAAGTGCCTCCGTCTCTGCTCTCAGCGCTGCAGTTGATGACAGTGGGCGCACTTGCCGCCGAGAGTGGTGGGGAAGCTGATCGACGGTGTGACGGGGGGTGCAGCAAACAGCAGCGTAACACGATTTGGTGGAAAGGGCGTCAGCGAGAGCCCCATCTATGATACATCGGCCTTCCGTTGACACGGGGGGTGCAGCTAACCGCCGCAGATGACACGATCTGATGGGAAGTGTGTCTGCGAGAGCCCCATCCGTGGTTGGAAAGTGCCTCCGCCTCTGCACTCAGCGCTGCAAATGATGCCAGTGGGCGCACTTGCCGCCGAGAGTGGTGGGGAAGCTGAACGACGGTGTGACGTGGGGTGCAGCAAACCACCGCGTAACACGATATGGTGGAAACTGCGTCAGCGAGAGCCCCATCTATGCTGGTGGGGATACGCGAAGCGTCCACAATTACGAAAAGGATCTAGCCGTGGCGACGAGGAACCCTCCAAGACGCACGAAAGCGCCCGAGAAGCCCGAACCTCGAAGTCCGCCCCTCGAAGTTCGAACTTCGAGGATGGTTGCACGCCCAGGCCTCAGGGGGGCCGCCTGGGCCCAGGGCAGGTCCGACCAGCCCCAGCGCGAAGGCGCGCTTTCAGTGCGCCCCCCAGGCCTGTCGAGGCGGACCCTCACGCTCGACGCCGGGGCCTGCTGCGAGGCCAGGGAGGCGAACTCGCGTGAGGACAGGCTCGGGCACTCTGTCGACGACGACGGCGACAGCTCCGGCCACCCCAGCGTCTTCCTGATGGGGGGGCCAGTAAGGTGCCCGCACCGTGCCACCACTCCACCAGAGACCAGGACATCGCGGCGAATCCGGCCGTGGCGACGAGGGAAGAACACCAGGTTTCCAACGTCTTGATTTTTTGGAGACGGGGTCCCCGAGGTCCCGGCTCTTTCCCGAGAGCCAGCTTTCCATCTGGAGTCGTTCTTCGACGGCCCAGGGGGCCCGGCGAGGGCCCCCAGAGACAGGGAGGGGGGCAAAAACTGCCTGCCGCAGAGTTGCTTCACGACTCGAGCACGTCTGGGGGCGCGGCATCGGCATCTCTTCCTCCCCTGGCCTCCCCTCCGGCCCAGCGCCGCCCGGTGCGGCCGCGTGGTCGCCGCCCAGAGCGCCCCAGGCCGGCGCCCCGCCCAGCAGCGTCTTCCGCTCGGGCTTGGCGCCGCCCAGCGCGGCGCCGCGGCAGCCGCCGAGCAGCACAGGCCCGCCCACGGGGGCCCCGTGGGCGCTCTCGTCGGTCCACCACTCGCCCTCGCCGTCGTCGTGCTCGGGCGAGCCTCTCGCGGGAGCGAAAGCGCGGTCTCGCCTGCTCCAGGGCGGCCCACGTCGGCAGCACGGCCGAAGACCGACCGACCGAACCCTGAGACTGGCCATCGCTCGGACGTCCATGCCCTGTGCTTTCTTCGGTTTCGCGCGTGGCTTGTTCGCAAGATGATCCAGGATGCTCCTGAATAATCCCCGCCGGGAAAAAGTGCACACGTCCGAGCGATACCAAGACGTCGGCAGCACGGCCGAAGACCGACCGACCGAGCCCTGAGAGATCCTGGCGCTGCAGTTTGCTTCACACCAGGCGCTTCTGCCCGGCTTCGGGCCCCGGGACCCTCACCGATCGATCCGGCCCGAAGAGTGCCACAGAAGGACAAAGTCCAGGGCTCCGTGGCGTCGGGTCCCTCCTGGGGCCAGAAGCCTGACCTCGCCAGCTGCAGGGCCGCCCACGTCGGCAGCGCAGCCGAGGGCTGGACCGAACCGACGGCGAGCCGCTGCCCGCTCGGGGTGGCGCCGCAGAGGGGCCCCGCGCGCGGGTGGCGGCGGCGCGGCGCCCGCCACAGTGCGAGGCGGGGATTCATCCATGTCCACCACCTGGGAGCCGACGTCCTGGTGCCCCAGCGGGCGGTGGACATGGGCATATCTCGGCCCCCGGGGGCCCGAATATGTCTACAGCCACCGCCTGCCGAGGCTCCGAAAACTGACCCTCCAGGCGGCGGATATGGATAAATCCCCGCCTCGGACACAGGGGCTGCAGCGGGGGGGGAGGAACCTAAACGGTTGCTTTCTTTTTCGTTTTGTTTTCGTTTTCCCTCGTTTTGTCTTCAGTCCGCCTTTCACGCAAAACGAAGTCGAAACGAGAACGGCCCACGAGATCGCCAAAACGCTGTTTAGGTTCAGCCCTGGGGGGGCAAGATACCCCCACGCCCCTCCCCTGCGGCAGGGGCCCCCCGCGGCGCCCGCGGCAGGCAGCAGCTGATGAGGAGGCAGTTGCCGCCGGGGCAGCGGCCAGAACCGGCGTGGGCACCGACGAGAGAGGCGTCGGCGAGGTCGAGCCAGCTTGTTGTTGCGCCTGGAGGGAGCGCGCACTCTACTCAAGCGACGTCACTCTTCAGGAAGTGTGGCTGGGCGCTGGAGGTGCTCGAGTTGCGGAGCCTCGACTGGGAAGGACGATTGGCACTGCAGAACCATAAGATATTATGCTACCAAAGCTTCGGACTCTCAAAGGATGCAGTAGTCTCAGAAAAGGAAGGCAAAGACCGACAAGTTGAAGTCCGAGGCCAAGACGACCGTGAACAATAGAATGCAGTGTACTAAGCAGTATGCCGAGAAACATCCTCACTTTGAGTATCGGCCGCTCATTTTGAGTATCCGACGTTGGGAAAGGACCTGCAGAAGTGGAGAGATATCCGACATGACAAGATACTGGAAGTTTGGGAGGTCATCGTGAAGGGTAAGAAAGCGTTTCGATGCATGGCAGATCAAGAGAAGCTGCTATGAAGCATATAATATGGCAGGCAAAAGCTCCCTCAATCAGAAAGGGGCCCAAGCTGCGATCAACCGTTCAGAAGAGCGACTCATAGGAAATGCACGGCAGCAGCTCGCAATTGAGGGAGATATTCTTCAGGAGCAATACACCAAGGTATAATGGGTATGAGCTTCTTGCGCAGGCTATCATAAATCGAAAGACGAAAGTTCCAGGGCAAGACGATACTTCAAGTGATGGTGAAGGATGGCATCCTGGACAGGGTGGTATTGATGTGAGGACAGAGGCGCGTACCATAATCGTTCCTAGCTCTACTTCGCCAGTTGGAGCCACGTCGCCGCAGACGACGACAGGGTAAACGGCCGATCAGGTGAAAGCCATCGTCGAGTAGCAGGCAGCAGCTGCCTGTGATGGAGTGAGAATGCTGGCATGCAGCAGAGAGAGACCGCCAGGATGGAGAATTTCGAGACCCAGGTACGCAAGCTGATCGAAGGCACGGTTCAGACAGAGTCGATGTGGAGTATAGCATGCAGGATAATGCTGAGCAACAACAGCACCACATACGAGGTGCCCAGGCAGAAGGACAGCAAGCCCAGCGACAGGTGGCTGAGGAGCAGCGCACAGAGGCGATGGCATCAGCAGTCAACACGAATGAGATCATCCATTCAGATGACGCACACTATATGCTGATAAGACGAGGAAGCAGGAAATGGAGGTGATGCAGAGATAGTTTGAGGTCGAACACGTCAAAACAGAGGAGGCTATGACGGAACTTCCGAACGAAAGAGATGATGCACCTGGGATGGTACAAGCTATACGCAAGGCGGAGTACGAGGAAGCGCAAAAGAGAGCGGCAACGGCGCAGCACGCAAACTTGGAAGCGCCGCAACTGCATCGGCTGCAGAATGCTCGACGCCAGTTGGAAAACAAGCCGAGTATTCGAAGAGGGAGATGCCGCAATGGCATTATGTCGTGGACGTCAGCTCGCCCTCGAGGGGTCAGCTCAGATCGAGATGCTAATGGAGATGGAGGCTGCGTCTCATGACCCTTACATAGAAATGGATGCGAACATGGAGTGTCGCCGAGCTTTGACATGGAGCTTCAGAGGCAAACCGAGCAAAGTATTAAGGACTCAGAAGCGTGCGAAGCCTGGAGACATGATCGTGCAAGAGCTGGAGTCACTACACCTACCGTTACTCCTTCTCCTGCTGCACCTGGCACCACCAGTTTTGACAGTGTGGGCGGTACTCGCGCTGACCACTCTGGTGGATTTATCTGGGGGGGCATCATGCTGGGGATGTTTCGGCGGCAGCACAGACACGAGTACAAATAGGTCAAATACCAATGGAAGAGGCAGCAGCCATCGATGCGTTCATGCGGGAGATACGCGACAAGATTGAGAACCATGCAATACAACAGGAACTACATCATCAGAACGACGAGGCCCGTTAGAAGCAGCTCTGGGAAGCAATTCAGGTCGCAAAGGACAAGGAAAATGGACACGAATTGATGAGGACAGCCAAGCGGCGGAAACGGTGGAGCCTTCGCCGACGGTGCTGAGCAGACGAATGCAAAGGATAGTGCATTTCTACGAGAGGGGGTGGAAGGCGGTGGTGGAGGGGAGGTACATGAAGTTGATGAGTCGCCTGCGGATGCAGCGCATGGCGTGGGATACTGCATGTCTTCAAAGGAACGTGTTGCAGCTGGAGAGTGGGAGAAGATGCGCAAGGTGTTCTCTCGTCCTGCTATGTACGGCTCAACTTTCACCACAGCGGACTACCCTCAATCTCTCGAGAAAGGAATCCAAGGGTACTGCGAGAAGTGCGGACGTACGAACGAGTTGGAATCCGACGAATGTCACGATTGTGGTACAAAGGGGAAGGATGACCGAACGGAGATCGTCGAGAATACCGGGGGGAGCAATAAAGTTGAGAGCTCTTTTCAGGGCGTCATGAGAGAGGAGGCGTTGAGGGAGTTGGAGGCGATTGCACACGAGGAGGAGGTTACTGGTGACATCGACGGCGACGATGGCGACCAGGTGGGGGAGGACTTGACATCAGAACTGAACGAAAGCCAACACTCCACACTGAGTTTCGGGGGCAGTACGGCAGAGGGACAGGAGCAGGTGGGAGACGGTGGTCTGCTTGAGATACCAATACGACATGAATGAAGATGCGGTGATGACTCTGTGGTGGTACCGCTCATCCGCCACAACATGGCAGCAGGCAGTACCTTGATGTCAGTACCTTCCAGAGCGGGCATGGACAGCGAGACAAACGTATCTGGACACCAACCCGCACGGAAGTACAGCAGGAGCACGCCCCCAGTTGCCAACCAGTGGCACACTTCATGGGAGAGGCTCAGCGCTGCAAAGGGTGCGGTGTCCGCCGCATCTGGAGACTGGGGGGGAGGGAGGCTCCCCTCTTAGGGGAGGCCCACTCACGCAAACTTGCGGGGCAAGAGCCCTACGTGTCCGAGGAAGGTATGTGTCCGAGGAAGGTGGCGGACTCCATGGGCATGCTAACTTCTGAACGCCAAGTAAGTGATTCCAGCTGGATTGTGCATTCTCCGGGTCAGGCATCATCAAGCGATCGTGATCATGAGATGCTTCCAGTAACGCGTCTTCACGGTGGGGAAGGGTCTCTGCTAGTGAATGGCACTGAACAACGCCGCCCATGCAATGCAGAACAGGACACTGCATACCTGGCTTAAGCGACCCACGGGCATGATGCAGCAGTTGTTCGCCCTCTCGATCCCGTCTACCGTTGGATTGCTTGTGACGAGAAGGAGGGACATCGAAGGGCTTGGGCCGGGCGGCTCGTATCATCTTGCTCGAGTGCTGCTGAAGGCGACCTGGCGACATTGCAAACCAGCGATGCCAGGACTTGCTTGCTTGCCCGCGTGCGGCAGCTGTCGCGCGCGGGCCAACTGACGCCGCTGGCGGATCGACCGAGAAAAGAAAAAAGAACCGACGGCGAGACCGAGAACGGCACGCCGAAGACAGCCCAGGCAAGCGCACCGACCAGCTTCGGCCCCTGGGGCCATCACAGATCGATCCGGCGGGGTCCCTAGAGGTCCCGACACTTTCCACGGGGCTGGCATCTCAACCTCAGTAGTGGGGTGGGGATCCTGGGGCGACCGTCTTGATGATTGTCTGGGTAGGTACCTCAACGCTGTTGAGCAGGCGAAGTTTGTCCCAGAACCGGTAGCGGGCGCTGTTGGTAGGCAACGTGTGTCCCAAATGGACAACGTCCGCGGCGACACGACAGCGAGCCCTGTTCAAAGTGAACTGAGACTGCTGCTTGGCTTCGTCCCAATCCTTTCCGCCCCCATCTCGATCGAACCGATTGGTTCCGAGGATACCTCTCCAGTGTACGTCTGTTCTGGTGTACGATCCCAGACATCTGACGAGATGATTGTCCCATCTGCGGCCCCTGAAGGCTCGTCCACTTCCCTGGGTGTAGATGTTCGCCCCTGCCCCATCTTCGACTGTCCTGGGGCCAAAGAAAAGCCCACGCGGGCCGAAGTGAAGGAAAAACGCCCAGCCTGAGAAGGACTGTCCTTTGATGTCTGGGTTTGTTGGAGCAGGGCGATCCCCACTCCTTCCAGGGTCCAAACGTATCAGTTTTCGAGCTGCGTCAAGCCGTGGCGACGAGAGAGCCCCCAAAGGCCACCTACCTATCTCAAAATTCGCCCTCCTCTGACAAACCTCGACCGTGACATCCGCCGATATGATTTGTTTCTACCCGCAGCCCCAGAAGTCCCGACCTCTTCCCCGGATGTTGTTTTTCGTTCCGAATCCAATCTGATGGTCCCGGGGCCCGCTGACCTTCCCTAGCGACAAGAACCGACGGAAAACGCTGGGATTGAATTATCACATCAACTCTCGAGGGTCCCAAAGCCGTATGGTGACAGACCGCACGGTGACCTCGAAATCTCGAAGGACCTCACCGCACGGTCCGTCACCGCAAGGTCTTGAAACCCTGGAGGCCCTGGAACCCCGAGACGTCCTCGGAGAGCGACCCGAGTCCCAAAACTGTGCGAGGACCCCGAATCCACACTGACTCACCACACGG
Source organism: Prorocentrum cordatum (assembly GCA_963575745.1). Classification (NCBI taxonomy): domain Eukaryota; class Dinophyceae; order Prorocentrales; family Prorocentraceae; genus Prorocentrum; species Prorocentrum cordatum. The sequence goes on along the minus strand of CAUYUJ010016023.1, from coordinate 150,605 downwards.
TGTAGTCACCACACCGTTTGGGGGCCCCCGAAACTCGCCCTCCTATCAGTGTGGCCTCCTGGAGTGGATGGAACAAGAAAAATCTGCATAGACATAAATTGTCGCAGCTCCGCGCAGATTTGTCCGCCTCGAGCGGAGGCAAGGCGCGCACCGAATCGCTCTAAACGGCCCCTGGAAGAACGAACTTCCTCAAACGTACACGTCGGTCGGAAGAAGTAGGTAAAAACATGGATTAGGAAGGCGGATAAAGTCGATTGGGTCCAGGCCCTCCCAGAGAACAACAAAACACAGCAAAAGCATGTCAATTCTTGAAGTAGGAAGGCGCTTGAAATAGATTGGGATCTGGGAATCCAAAAAAAAATACTTTCAGCGACCGGCGTGTATGCATCCAGCTGAATTCGCTCTCCAAGCCCACCTTGTGAAAACCCCCCTCTGAGTACGACACCCCGAAGATAAACCAGATCACGGAGGCTGGCCCCCCGGAGAGACGAGGGCGGCTACACGCCAGAGTGCGCCAGACAGAGGTGGCCTTTGGTGCGCGGCTTCAGAGGACGGCGGGGGGGCCCCAAATCCAAGCGCACGGGCGAGTGCTCGGGGAGCCCCTGCAGGCCCGCATCAAAGGTCACTCCAGCGAAAGGTCACTCTCCCAGAGGCCTCCAACATGGGGTCCGAGTGGATGGGGTCCGAGAATCACGCCGCATCGCCGACGCATCGGCGATGCGGCGGCGATGCATCGCCGACGTCGGTGTCAAGAAAATCGGGCTCCATGGCAAGCCGCACCGCCAGTGCATCGGCGACGCGGCGCGAGACTCCGACCCCGTCTGCTCGGACCCCACCTGGGAGGCCTGGAAATGGCATTCATTTGCCCGCCCCCCCGCCCCTGAGATCCGACGTCTCAAAAAGTAATATATTCTGGTGCGTTGAAATCCTCCTCCTCCTCCTCCTCCTCCTCCTCCTCCTCCTCCTCCTCCTCCTCCTCCTCATCCTCCTCCTCCTCCTCCTCCTCCTCCTCCTCCTCCTCCTCCTCCTCCTCCTCCTCCTCCTCCTCCTCCTCCTCCTCCTCCTCCTCCTCCTCCTCCTCCTCCTCCTCCTCCTGCGCGCGGCCCAAGCAGGGCAGGCACCGAATCGTAGCGGCGCGTGGAGCGCCAGGTCGGGGCCGCGCCGGCGCAGCGCGAGGGCCGCCGCGGGCCCCAGGAGGCCCCTCAGCGACGCCTCGGGCAGCTGCGCGTCCTCGCCTGCGCGCGGCTCGGGCCAGGCTTTCGGGCGCCCTCGCCTCGTCGCGGCGGCGTTCCCCGCCTCGGGGCGCCCTCCGTGGAGGCCTCCCAGATGGGGGTCCGAGTACGGTTGGCGTTGCGAGGGTGGCGTGCAGCATCGACCTCCGAGAAGCGCGCTGTCCCTGCGAGGCGATCCCCCCGCGAGGGCCCCTTCGCACGTCGTCCCGAAGGTGGGGGGTACTGTATACGGGGCCGTTTTTATTACCTAACAGCGAAGACTGATAGGTTTCTAGTAAGGTCAAAAGAGAGCATCATGACTCCCCAGGGGGGTCTGGGCGGGATCCAGACGGGATCCAGACGGGATCCGGGGACTTCTTTTTTACCCAACAGTAACGCACTTCGTGGTCTTCAAGTTCCCAGAACTCCATCCCTGGGCATGATTTTGAATGCCCCGAGCCAACTGTAGGCCACTTCGTGTTCTTCGAATTCCCAGAACTCAATTCCTGGGCATGATTTTGAATGCCTGGAGCCAACTGTAGGCCACTTCGTGGTCTTCGAGTTCCCAGAACTCAACTCCTGGGCATGATTTTGAATGCCCAGAGCCAACTGTAGGCCACTTCGTGGTCTTCGAGTTCCCAGAACTCCATTCCTGGGCATGATTTTGAATGGCCAGAGCCACCTGTAGGCCACTTCGTGTTCTACGAGTTCCCAGAACTCCATTCCCGGGCCACATTTTGAATGCTGAGGCAGGCTGAGGCTGAGGCTGAGGCAGGCTGAGGCTGAGGCAGGCTGAGGCTGAGGCAGGCTGAGGCTGAGGCTGAGGCTGATGCAGGCTGAGGCTGAGGCAGGCTGAGGCTGAGGCCGAGGCTGAAGGCAGACTGAGGCTGAGGCTGAAGCAGGCTGAGGCTGAGGCTGAGGCAGGCTGAGGCTGAGGCTGAGGCAGGCTGAGGCTGAGGCAGGCTGAGGCTGAGGCTGAGGCTGAGGCTGAGGGCTGAGGCTGCTGAGGCAGGCTGAGGCTGAGGCTGAGGCTGAGGCTGCAGGCTGAGGCTGAGGCAGGCTGAGGCTGAGGCTGAAGGCTGATGCTGAAGCAGGCTGAGAGGCAGGCTGATGGAGGCAGGCTGAGGCTGAGGCTGAGGCTGCAGGCTGAGGCTGAGGCAGGCTGAGGCTGAGGCCGAGGCTGAAGGCAGACTGAGGCTGAGGCAGGCTGAGGCTGAGGCAGGCTGAGGCTGAGGCTGAGGCAGGCTGAGAGGCAGGCTGAGGCTGAGGCTGAGGCTGAGGCTGAGGCTGAGGCAGGCTGAGGCTGAGGCTGAGGCTGAAGGCAGACTGAGGCTGAGGCTGAAGCAGGCTGAGGCTGAGGCTGAGGCAGGCTGAGGCTGAGGCTGAGGCAGGCTGAGGCTGAGGCTGAGGCAGGCTGATGCTGAGGCAGGCTGAGGCTGAGGCTGAGGCTGATGCAGGCTGAGGCTGAGGCAGGCTGAGGCTGAGGCCGAGGCTGAAGGCAGACTGATGCTGAGGCTGAAGCAGGCTGAGGCTGAGGCTGAGGCAGGCTGAGGCTGAGGCAGGCTGAGGCTGAGGCTGAGGCAGGCTGAGGCTGAGGCTGTGACTGCGACTGCCGTTGCCACTGCGACTGTCATCGCGAATGCGATTACGTCTGCGAGAACAGCAGAATTCTACAACTGGATTATCATCTGAATCTTAAGGGGAATGCTTCCAAATATCCTCCTACACATCGCTGTTAGGTTGCTTTGCCGGGATAATACATGCTCCGCGTGCGGAACATGTATTAAAAATGCGGGGATTTGTAGTATTGAAAACAACGATGAGTTCATGCATAGATGTATTTATAAATGGATCATGCATTGAAAATCCTATGTAACAAAAATCCTATGTATTAAAAACTGCCCTGTAGCGAGCGAGCTGGCGGCGCCACATTGCACACGATCTTTCCACCCCCCCACCGTAGATAAGGTCTGCTGTACCGAATCGCCGATACATTGCCGATGCATCGGCGACGCATCGACGATGCAGCGGTGACGTCGGCGTGGAGAAAATCGGGCTCGACATCGAGTCGCATCGCCGATGCGTCGCCGATGCGGCACGAACCTCCGACCACATCTGCTCGGACCCCATCTGGGAGGCCTAAACTTCAGCAGCTGCGCCCGTCCCGGTGGTGCCCAGATCGGCCCGGATCAGCAGCCAGAGCCCGAGTTGTGCCCTGCAAGCCCAACGCCGCCGAGGATCATTCGCGGAGCCTGAAAGATGCCCCCCCTGGCAGCAGGGTCGTGTCGTGACGGCCTTTTGGGTGCTGGTTGCTGGCACCGCGCGAATCGTTCAACATTGAGCGACCTCCGATCTCCGACGGCAACATTCATCGTTCAACATTGCCTTTCATGCCCGCGTGTTTCCTCCGTGAAGGGCCTCTGTGGCCCCTTTTCGGGATCCCAGGCCATCAGAAATTGGTCCGGATGATCCCTGGGGAGCGGCGGGCACCTGTGGGACCGCGCATTGAAAAGAACACACCGGAGATCGCCGGACTTCTGGGATCGCGGCTTTCCAACAGCGCCGATCGCTCGATATTGGCCAATTCGAGCTCGAACGCCCGCACTGGGGCCGCCGTCGCGTCGGCGCAACGGGGATCTACCGTACCCCGTTCCTCCTCTACTCCGTGTCCTCATCCACTCCCCTCCCCTCCCCTCCTCTCCTCCCCTCCCCTCCCCTCCCCTCCCCTCCCCTCTCCTCCCCTCTCCTCGTCCACTCCCCTCCCCTCCCCTCCTCTCCCCTCCCGACAGCTCATGTGTGAGCGCCTTGTCGGAGCTTCCTCTGCCCCTCCTTCCTCCTCCCTTCCTCTCTCTTCCTCTCGCCCCCGTTCCTCGCCAGCGCGGGCGCGGGAGCGCGCTCGCTGGAGAAGGAAGGTAAGGAGGAAAAGCAGCAACAAAGAGAAGAAGGAAGAGGGGGAGGCATTAGGGAGGAGGAGGAGGAGGAGGAGGAGGAGGAGGAGGAGGAGGAGGAGGAGGAGGAGGAGGAGGAGGAGGAGGAGGAGGAGGAGGAGGAGGGAGGAGGAGGAGGAGGAAAGGAGGAGAGAGGCGGGAAGAGGAGGAGGAGGGAGGAGGAGGGAGGGAGAGAGAGAGGAGGGAGGGAGAGCGAGGAGGAGGAAGAGCGAGGAGGAGGGAAGGCGGAGAAGGAAGAGGAGGGAGCAAGGAGAAGGGGGAGGAGGAGGGAGTAGGGAGAGAGGGGGGGGCGAAGAAAGAGAGAGGAGGGAGGAGGAGGAGGGAGGAGGGAGGAGGGAGGAGCTGCTATGGGTCACAGACCATGGCCGCACTGGGAAACAGAGACAGAGAGCGCCACAGTTCGGACGGCCGCTCGTCGAGGCCTAGCGGGGCCTGACTGCCGCCCAGGCCCACCCCACGCCGGCGGGGAAGGGGACGCAGATCGAGCACGGAAGGGACGCGCTCCCCCTCTGGCGCAGACCGAGGCGGTCCTGACTTCTGAAAGCCAGGGGCCCGTGGTGATCAGGACCGTGGCGCCGCCTCGGGGCGTCCCCCGCAGCGGGCCCGGTGCAGAGGCCACGGAGCAGTTGCCAGTGGCTCGCGCAGCGCACCCAAGAGGGAAGGGGCTAGCATTAAGTCGGGCCTGTCCCCCTACAGGGGGATTTTCGACGAAAAATCGAAAACACCCCAAAAATACCCAAAAAGGTCTACAAATACTCAAAAAATAGTCCCCAGACTATTTTTGGACTATCTTTTGATTATTTTTGGTGTATTATTCATTTTTCGTCGAAAATCCCCCTGTAGGGGGACAGGCCCGACTTAAGGCTAGCACTGGTGTGCTAGCGGTAAACTCCGAGGTGCGCCTGGAGGCGTGCCTGGAGGGCGACCCCGGGAGCGGCGGTCGGACACGAGGCCTGTTGCGGGTCGTCCAAGGCGGACCGAACTCGTTGGAACATGTCCCCCGCCGGCCTGGCATGTCCGTCCAGAGCTGGCGCAGCTGGAGGATCTCTGCAGTGGAGCTTGCAAGTTGCGCGGGCGGAGTCGCGGCATCGCGATTCCCAGCACCAGCAAGTGCAGAGTCGCCCGCGCGCTGAGCGCTCGGCTGCTCGGCTGCTCGGCGGCGGGCGCTGGCGGCGGCAGATTCTGGCCTGGCCGCCTCCAAGTCCGAGGGGGAGATCCTGCGCAAGCAGCTGCAAGAGGTCCAGCGCTGCTTCGTGGACATCCAAGTAGATGGAGTCAGAGGATCGCGCCGCATCGCCGGTGCATCGGCGATGCACCGAGGACGCATCGGCGATGCACCGGCGACGTCGCCGATGCGACGGGGAAGCGAAGTGGAGAAAATCGGGCCCCACATCGAGCCGCATGGCCGATGCATCGGCGATGCGGCGCGCTTCTCCGATCCCATCTACTCGGACCCCCTCTGGGGTCGGGAGCGTCAAAGAGGGGGGCGTCCAAAAGGGGGGTGCGCAAATCATGGCCCAAGGCATGGGCGCGGCCCATGGGAAGCCAGGAGAAGCATTCAAAGAAGAAGAGGGAACATGAAATCTGAGGAGATATCACTTCGGGTGGATTGAGTAGGGGCGGGCCTTCTCAGAAGGCGCAGAAGTCCCCCCGGCCTTCAGAGAAGATTTCTAAGCCGCCTTCCCCGGAAGACGCAAAAAACGGATCATCCGCCTTCTGAGAAGGCCTCGTCCTTCTCACATCCCCCCTCGCTCGCCGCCCAGAAGAGGGAACTTCAAATCCGAGGAGACATCATGGCCCGGACCATGCTGTCCACCCCCCCCCCAGTCACCACCCCGCGCCCGGAGGCGCGGCAGGCGGCGCAGAGCTCGCGGCGGAGAGGGCGTGCAGCGGAGCCGATCTCACCGTGGAGGTGCGCGTGGTGGAGCCCACGCTGACCACCTGCCAGGCCACCCCGACCCAACCCGAAGCCCCAAATCTCGGGCTGGGGCGCGAACGGGTTCCACTCCATGCTCCAGGATGCCCCCCACACTGGGAATGGAGGGCCACTTGGGGCCTACGGTTGTGTCGGGCCTGTCCCCTGACAGAGGGATCTTCGACGAAAACCAAAAATACCCCCAAAACATTCAAAAAATAGTCCAAAAAAAGTCTGGGGACTAGCTTGGGAGTCTTTTCTTACCTTTTCGGGTGCATTTTGGGGGTACTTGTTTTATATGTTTCGTCGAAAATCCCCCTGTAGGGGGACAGGCCCGACCTAAGGCTGGGGTGGTTTGGTGGGCAGTGGCACGCGGCCGGCCGCGGGCGCCCGCGCCTGGCGGTACGGTTCCAACGGCACGGCATGGGACGCTGGGCCTCCACCTTCGTGCCAGGCGCGCCTCGTGCCAGGCGCACCCTGACAGTCCTTTCATTGAGTTTAAGATGTGTTCAAAAGGTTGGAAAGTGTTCTAAACTTGTTTTGAGCATGTTTTGCTTTGACATGTTTAGAACATGTTTAACGCATGTTTTGGACATCTGGAAATCATTCCGCAGCATGCCTCCTCGCCGTTGATCGACCTCCACAATGCCAGGCGCGCCTGGGCATGGGACGTTGCGGCTCCACCTCTTGCCATCGCTCGGACGTCCATTCCTCGTGTATCTTTCGATGTCGTGCGTGCTTGTTTCGCTGAGTCATCCAGGATGCTCCTCCATGGTCCTCGCCGAGGAAAACATGCACACGTCCGAGCGATGCCAAGGCCTTCGTGCCAGGCGCGCCTGGGCACTCTCCGCGGCCTGCTGTCCGCCCTGGCCGTCGCGCGCTCTCCCCCGGGAGGCACACAGACGGCGGCGGCGGCGGCCCGGGCGGCTGCGGCGAGGGCGGCGGCCTCCGGGGAAGGACAGCACAGGGCTCCCTCCCTGGTGGGTGCTGCTGGAGGCCCCAGTGGCAGAGTCAGGTCGGGCCTGTCCCCCTACAGGGGGATTTAAGGCGAAAAATGACAGATACTCAAACCATACTCAGCGTGCGAGGCGGGGATTTACCCATGTCCAGCGCCCGGGAACCGGCGTCCTGGTGCCCCAGCGGGCGGTGGATGTGGATACATTTCGGCCCCTGGGGGCCCGAGCATGTCCATAGCCACCGCCTGCCGAGGCTCCGAAAACTGACCCTCCAGGCGGTGGTCATGTACAAATTCCCGCCTCGGATAGAGTCGGCGCTTTCCGCAGAGTCCCCCTGGGGGTCGCCAGGTGCACTCCCGTGGAGCCCCGCGGGGAGGTGCGGACGCTGCGGCTCCAGCGCGCGAGGTGCAGGCGCTCGCCGACCTCGCCACGAACGTCACGGCGGTGGAGCCATTCGCACCTCCGACGTCAAGCTTCGGATCATCGGTATCGGCTGCACCGCCAACCCAACGCACCGATGAAAGATGGAAGCAAACGTGAAGCTTCCGTCAGGACAGCGTGATCGTGAACAGCAGCAGTGCTGCCTGAATGTGCCCTGGCTACCCCTGTGCAGTTCCATATACTATAGCATCCCCGTAAATGCAGCATCTGGTCAACGACATCGTCGACTGGGACAAGGCGCTGAGAAGCAGCGACAGTGTTGCACATGACGTCGTCATCGCTCTCACCTCACCTCATCTCCTCCCTCGATCTCTCCACTCCTCCCTACCTTCTCCCTCCATCACCCCCCTCCAGCGCGCCTTGACCCTCGATGGCGCGCTTGCACGTTTAGGTGTGAAAGGCATGTCTGGACAAAAGATCATCCACCCTCTTCCCTCCCTCCAGAGAAATCCGACGCCACGATTTCTTCACAACGTAGCTTTCCAGAGGTCCGGACCATTTGCCAGAGACCACTTACTCATCCTGAGTAAACTGTTGACGGCGTTGGGGCCTGGTACAGGCCCCCGAAAATTACCAAAAACCTGCGATCTTCAACTTTTCCACGACGCGAACATGTCAGGGCTTCTCCCCCGACCCTTGTGGATGCCACGACTTTGGACACCCTAACGGTCCTATCATCGAATTAAAAATGTGTTTAAAATGTTGGAAAAATGCCCTGAAAATGTTTAAAACCTGTTTTTTGCATGCTTAAAACAATCGTAACACATGTTTTAGACATCTGTAAATTATTTGGCAACACACTTCCTCTCCATTGATCGTCCTCCACAACCCTGCCCCCTACCCCACCCCCCCTTAACATGGGGGAAACGGGTCCTGCGGGGGACAGGTCCTGGACCCTGGGGCCTTCCCCCAGGACGAGACCTTCGCCCCGAGTCGCCTTCTGACGCTTCCAGGGCGCGCGGAGGGCCCCAGGAGCCCGAAAACGGCCAAAAACATCAGGACCCGTTTCCCTCAGGTGGTCCGCTTTCCCCCACGGCGACCTCCCTACACTTTGCCCCCCTCCCGGCTCACGGGATCTGAACCACGGGTGGACCAGCGCTTCCACTGGACGGGGCCTCTCGGTGCGCTCTCGTCTGGTCATGCAGCCTTGAGGGCAGGGGGGCCTCTTCCCTCGTCATCCTTCCTCCCTCTCCTCCTCCTCCTCATCCCCCTCCTCATCCTCCTCATCCTCCTCCACCTCCTCGTCCTCCTTGTTGTCCTCCTTCTCCTCCTCCTTCTCCTCCTCCTCCTCTTCCTCCTCCCTCCCTCCATCCCTGCCTCCCTCCCTCCCTTCCCCCACTCCCTCCCTGCCTCCCTCCCTTCCTCCTTCCTCCTCCATCCTCCTCCGACCTTCACCTCCGTCCTCCTCCTCCTCCACTCCTCCTCCTCCTCCTCCGCCTCCTCCTCATCATCTCTTCCTCCTCCTCCTTCTCCTCTCCTCTTCCTCCCCCTCCTCGTCCTCCTCGTCCTCCTCGTCCTCCTCCTCCTCCTCATCGTCCTCCTCCTCATCGTCCTCCTCATACTCCTCTCTTCCCCCTCCCATCCTCCTCATCTCATCCTTCGTAGGACTAGGAACTAGGCCTAGAAACTAGGCTAGGAGTATGGACTAGTACTACTACTACTA
>CAUYUJ010016023.1:77500-141371 GCA_963575745.1 Prorocentrum cordatum | reverse complement strand
CTACTACTACTACTACTACTACAACTACTACTACTACTACTACTACTACTACTACTACTACTACTACTACTACTACTACTTACTACTACTACTACTACTACTACTACTACTACTACTACTACTACTACTACTACGACTACTACTACTACTACTACTACTACTACTACTACTACTACTACTATCACTATCACCTCTACCACCACTATTACTACCAGTACGACTGCGACTACTACTATTTCTACTACTACTGCGACTAATAATGACCCTTGCGACGTACCCAACCCCTGCGCAGACGCGGGGCGCAAATAGTTTAGGACACTGTACAAGGGGGGCGATGACGGAGCGAGGGTTACGTATGTCTGCAGACGGAATTCGGGAGACTCGCAGGACACTGGCTTCAGGACAAGGCCTAGATAAAGCTGATTAGTTGCAATCCCTGAGCAACCCTAGCCATTTCGAAAGCGGTGATCTCAGATCGCAACCCCACCAGGGATGGAGAGGTCTAATTTGGGGCCGCCCGTGGCGTCACTGTGCTGGGCCCCCCAGCAGGCCTCGAAAGTGGCGACAGTTTCACATTTCGCAGCCCTCCAGGGATGGCGATGTCTAATTTGGGTCCGCCCGTGGCGTCACTGTGCTGGGCCCCCCAGCAGGCCGCGAAAGTGACGACAGTTTCACAGATCGCAGCCCCCCAGGGATGGCGAGGTCTAATTTGAGTCTGCCCGTGGCGTCACTGTGCTGGGCCCCAGCAGGCCTCTAAAGTGGCGACAGTTTTTTGTCGGATCGCAGCCCCCCCCAGGGATGGCGAGGTCCCAATTTAGGTCCGCCTCGTGCGTCACTGTGCTGTGCCCCCCAGCAGACCTTCGAAAGTGCGACAGTTTCCAGATCGCTACCCCCCAGGATGGCCGAGGTCTAATTTGGGTCCGGCCCGTAGGCGTCACTGTGCTGGACCCCCCAGCGAGGGGCGCGGTGGCGAAGAGTGATAACAGTTTGTCGCTAAGATCGCAGACCCAGGGATGGCGAGGTCTAATTTGGGCCCGCCCCTGGCCCTCACTGTGCTGGGCCCCCCAGCAGGCCGGCCTCGAAAGTGGCGACTGTTTCGCAGATCGCAGCCCCCCAGGGATGGCGAGGTCTAATTTGAATCCGCGCGTGGCCCTCACTGTGCTGGGCCCCCCAGCAGGCCTCGAAAGTGGCGACAGTTTCGCAGATCGCAGCCCCCCAGGGATGGCGAGGTCTATTTTGGGTCCGCCCGTGGCCCTCACTGTGCTGGGCCCCCCAGCAGGCCTCGAAAGTGGCGACAGTTTCACAGATCGCAGCCCCACAGTGATGGCGAGGTCTCATTGGGTCCGCCCGCCGCCCTCTATGCGAGGGCCCACCCCCCAGCAGGCCTCGAAGTTGGAGACAGGTTTCACGAATCGCAGCCCCCCCCCCCAGAGATGGCGAGGTCTCATGTGAATCCGCGCGTGGCCCTCACTGTGCTGTGCCCCCCAGCAGGCCTCAAAAATGGCGACAGTTTCACAGATCGCAGCCCCCCAGAGATGGCGAGGTACAATTTGAATTCGCGCGTGGCCCTCACTGTGCTGGGCCCCCCAGCAGGCCTCGACAGTGGCGACAGTTTCACAGATCGCAGCCCCCCAGGGATGGCGAGGTATAATTTGAATCCGCGCGTGGCCCGCACTGTGCTGGGCCCCCCAGCAGGCCTCGAAAATGGCGACAGTTTCACAGATCGCAGCCCCCCGCAGGCAAGACAGGAAGAGGCAGGGAGGGAGGAGGAGGAAGAAAGGAAGGAGTGGAGACCACACTGCTCTATTCAAAACGAATACCCAACCAACGAGGGTTGGGAATAAGATGACTACTATTGCTACTACTACTGCTACTACTACTACCTCCTACTCCTACTCCTACACATACTCCGACTGCTACTACTAGTTCTACTACCACTATTACTACTACAACTATTACTACTACTACTACTACTACTACTACTACTACTACTACTACTACTACTACTACTACTACTACGTCGACTTCGACTTCGACTTCGACTTCGACTTCGACTACGACGACAACAACGAAGACGACGACGACGACTACTACTACCACTCTTACTGCTACTACTACTACTACTACTACTACTACTACTACTACTACTACTACTACTACTACGACTACTACTACTACTACTACTACTACTACTACTACTACTACTACTACTACTACTACTACTACGATACTACCAATACTACTCCTGCTGCTACTGCTGCTACTACGAGACTACTACTACTACTACTACGACTTACGTCTACGTCGACGGACTACTACTACAGTCAAGACAGTGTTTCAACTACACATACTCACTTACCCACTACGACTACGTCTACGTCGACTACTACTACTACTCTACACTACTTTACTTTTACTACACTACTAATACTCCTCACTACGCCGACCCCGACGACGACGACGACGACGACGACGACGACGACGACGACGACTACTTAGCTACTAATATACTACTAACTACTACTGCTACTGCTATACTCCTACTCCTGCTCCTACTCCTACTACTACGACTAGAGGGGATAGGCGATACTTACTCCTACTACAATTACTACTACTAATTTATCCTAATACTTTACTACTACACTACTTCTTCTATTATACTACTACTACTACTACTACTACTACTACTACTACTATTTACTATTAATACAGCTACTACTACTACTACTACTTACTACTTCTAATACTCTATACTACTACACATACTACTACGACTACTACTACTACTACTATACTACTACGACGAGAATCTACTACTTTACTACTACTACTACTACAACAAAACTACTACAACCACCACCACCACCACCACCACCACCACTACTACTACTACTACTACTACTACGACTACTACTACTACTACTACTACTACTACTACCACTACTACCACAGCCACCACTGCTACTACGATTACCACTACTGGTGCTGGTCAGAGCTTTGTCTTCTCCCGATATGAAGCAATAGTGCCTGACCTGTGGTGGCCATCACTTATGCCTCAGCAGCTTCTCCATCACTACAAACCCCCATGCCAAGCGATGGAGGAGCCGACCGACGGGGGTCAACCTCGCCTGATCGGCGCACCGCGCCAGAGCGCCTTCGGTTCGCGGTGGTTGTCCGCGACGGGCGTCGATTTGGGATGGTCGGCAGGGGTGGGCGAATACTGGGCGAATACTCCCTGCTCACCAGCAGACGCCCGCGAGGCGAACGCACCGAAGAGCGAACCTGCAGCACCGGGCGGCCTCTCCTGGGGAGCGTTCTGACCAGGAGTTCAAGGCGAATCCCGCAGTGGCGAGCAGGGCCTCCTCGGAAAGCCCAAAACGCAATGATTACTCCCCGCACCCTTTCCTGGTAGACGCGGGCGCGCCCGAAGAACCGAAAGGCCGACCCCAGCAGCACGGTCGCGGCTTCGGCCCGCCTGGGCGGCCTGCGAGGTTCTTCAGGTCCAGCATGCCAGGAAAGTGGTCCCACGACATCCCATGCCGACGGCAGGTTCCTGTCGTCACAACTTCCGCGCAGGTTTCCGACACCACGTGCACCGTTCGGCCTCGAACGAACGTTCGCTATCAGCCGATTCTGGTGGACTGGCGGCGGTCAACCTTGAACGCCCGCGTTCGGGTCGCCGCCAGGTCCACGCGGCGCGAACCTCACGCACGCGATGCTCCCTCCTCGCTCACAGACGCGCGCGCGCCCGACGCACGGAAAGGCCGACCCCAGCATTAAGTCGGGCCTGTCCCCCTACAGGGGAATTTTCGACGAAAAATAAAAATTACCCCCAAAAAAATAAAAAGTGATCCAAAAATAGTCTGGGGACTTTTTTTCAACATGGTTGTCACCCTTTTGGGGTATTTTTGTAATATTTCTACCTCACAGCGAACCTGATAGGCTTCTAATAGGGTCAAAAGAGAGCATCATTACTCCCCAGGGGGGTCTGGGCGGCATCCGGACAGGGATCCGCGGAAGTCGTTTTAAGCAAACAGTTACACACTTCGTGGTCTTCGAGGTCCCAAAACTCCATTCCCGGGCCACATTCTGATTGCCCGGAGCCAACTGTAGGCCACTTCGTGCTCTTCGAGTTCCCAGAACTCCATTCCCGGGCTACAAGTTTGAATGCCCGGAGCCCACTGTAGGCCACTTCGTGGTCTTCGAGTTCCCAGAACTCCATTCCCAGGCCACATTTTGAATGCCCGGAGCCAACTGTAGGCCACTTCGTGATCTTCGAGGTCCTAGAACTCCATTCCTGGGCATGGCCATTCCCGGGCAACATCTTGAATGCTGAGGCAGGCTGATGCTGAGGCTGAGGCAGGCTGAGGCTGAGGCAGGCTGAGGCTGAGGCCGAGGCTGAAGGCAGACTGAGGCTGAGGCTGAAGCAGGCTGAGGCTGAGGCTGAGGCAGGCTGAGGCTGAGGCTGAGGCAGGCTGATGCTGAGGCAGGCTGAGGCTGAGGCTGAGGCTGATGCAGGCTGAGGCTGAGGCAGGCTGAGGCTGAGGCCGAGGCTGAAGGCAGACTGAGGCTGAGGCTGAAGCAGCTGAGGCTGAGGCTGAGGCTGAGGCAGGCTGAGGCTGAGGCAGGCTGAGGCTGAGGCCGAGGCTGAAGGCAGACTGAGGCTGAGGCTGAAGCAGGCTGAGGCTGAGGCTGAGGCTGAGGCTGAGCTGAGGCAGGCTGAGGCTGAGGCTGAGGCTGATGCAGGCTGAGGCTGAGGCAGGCTGAGGCTGAGGCCGAGGCTGAAGGCAGACTGAGGCTGAGGCTGAAGCAGGCTGAGGCCGAGGCTGAGGCAGGCTGAGGCTGAGGCTGAGGCAGGCTGATGCTGAGGCAGGCTGAGGCTGAGGCTGAGGCTGATGCAGGCTGAGGCTGAGGCAGGCTGAGGCTGAGGCCGAGGCTGAAGGCAGACTGAGGCTGAGGCTGAAGCAGGCTGAGGCTGAGGCTGAGGCAGGCTGAGGCTGAGGCTGAGGCAGGCTGATGCTGAGGCAGGCTGAGGCTGAGGCTGAGGCTGATGCAGGCTGAGGCTGAGGCAGGCTGAGGCTGAGGCCGAGGCTGAAGGCAGACTGAGGCTGAGGCTGAAGCAGGCTGAGGCTGAGGCTGAGGCAGGCTGAGGCTGAGGCTGAGGCAGGCTGAGGCTGAGGCTGAGGCAGGCGGATGCTGAGGCTGAGGCTGAGGCCGAGGCTGAGGCAAACTGAGGCTGAGGCTGAGTGAGGCTGATGCTGATGCAGGCTGAGGCTGAGGCTGAGGCTGATGCAGGCTGAGGCTGAGGCATGCTGAGGCTGAGGCCGAGGCTGAAGGCAGACTGAGCTGAGGCTGAAGCAGGCTGAGGCTGAGGCTGAGGCTGAGCTGAGGCAGGCTGAGGCAGGCTGAGGCTGAGGCTGAGGCTGAGGCAGACTGAGGCTGAGGCTGAAGCAGGCTGAGGCTGAGGCTGAGGCAGGCTGAGGCTGAGGCTGAGGCAGGCTGATGCTGAGGCAGGCTGAGGCTGAGGCTGAGGCTGATGCAGGCTGAGGCTGAGGCTGAGGCCGAGGCTGAAGGCAGACTGAGGCTGAGGCTGAAGCAGGCTGAGGCTGAGGCTGAGGCAGGCTGAGGCTGAGGCTGAGGCAGGAGGCTGAGGCTGAGGCTGAGGCTGAGGCTGAGGCTGAGGCTGAGGCTGAGGCAGGCTGATGCTGAGGCAGGCTGAGGCTGAGGCTGAGGCTGAGGCTGCTGAGGCTGAGCAGGCTGAGGCTGAGGCTGAGGCTGAGGCCGAGGCTGAAGGCAGACTGAGGCTGAGGCTGAAAGCAGGCTGAGGCTGAGGCTGAGGCAGGCTGAGGCTGAGGCAGGCTGAGGCTGAGGCTGAGGCAGGCTGAGGCTGAGGCTGTGACTGCGACTGCCGTTGCCACTGCGACTGTCGTCGCGAATGCGACTACGACTGCGAGAACAGCAGAATTCTACAACTGGATTCTCATCTGAATCTTAAGGGGAATGCTTCCAAATGTGCTCCTACACATCGCTGTTAGGTTGCTTTGCCGGGATAATTTATTGTTCATCGAAAATCCCCCCGTAAGGGGGCACGCCCGACTTAACCCCAGCAGCACGGTCGGGGCTTCGGCTCCCCAGAGCGGCCCACGAGGTTCTTCAGGTCCGGCATGTCGGGGAAGCGGTGCCACGGCAGCTGCCTGCACCTCGCGGCCCACCAGGCGCTGTTCGAGAGGTGGTTGCCTCGCGGGCGGTTGGCATGCCCACAGCCATGTGCCGTCGCAGTCTGGACGCCGAGGCGCGATCTTCTGGATGCGCGGTCCCATGGGTGCGCGCTCCACGCGGGGCGTCCACGGGGCCGCGGCAGAGGCATCGGGACCGCGATGGCGTGGATGCGGGCATGCTTCCCGCCCACGATCGCCTCCCAGCACGGGGTCGCAGTGGCTCTGGCCGACCATCAGCTGGAAAAAGACCACGCCTTGGAGGCCGAGCCGCGCCCCTCGACCCCTCGCCCAGGAAAACTTGCCCGACGAAGGACCCAACCACATGCAGCCGCGAGAACCGCGAAGGATATGAGACGGAGGAGGGGGGCGCAGGGTGGCCCAAGTCCCGTGCGCGGCCATTTTGCCTTCATGTTCTTCCCGGCGTATTCTCCTCGCTCTGTGTCGTGCTGCGCCTGCACCAGGGCTGTCTTCCCGCTGCCACCCTGGCCGAGGAGCAAGCACCGCCATGCGGACCCTGCCACTGGGGCATTCGGTGGACCTCCCTATGGGGCCACGATCCCTCTATGGGACCACGAACCGTGTGAAGCGTGCGCCATAATGATGCGGCACCGCCATGTGGACCCTGCCACTGGGGCCTTCGGTGGAGCTCCCTATGGGGCCACGAACTGTGTGAGAGGTGTGCCGAAATGAGGGCGGCACCGCCATGTGGACCCTGCCAGTGGAGCCTTCGGTGGAGCTCCCTATGGGGCCACGCGCCAAAAAGGGGCGGCGCCGCCATGTGGACCCTGCCACTGGGGCCTTCGGTGGATCTTCTGGGGCCACGAACCGTGTGAGGGGTGCGCCAAAAAGGGGCGGCGCCGCCATTCGGACCCGGCAGCTGGGTCCTTTGGTGGAACTCCCTATGGGGCCACGAACCGTGTGAGGGGTGCTCCAAAAAGGGGCGGCACCGCCATGTGGACCGTGCCACTGGGGCCTTTGGTGGAGCTCCCTATGGCATGGGCCACGAACCGTGTGAGGGGTACTCCAAAATGTGGCGGCGCCGCCATGTGGACCCTGCCAGAAGGGCCTTCGGTAGAGCTCCCGATGGGGCCGCGAACCGTGTGAAGGGTGTGCCAAAATGGGGCGGCGCCGCAATGCGGACCCTGCCACTAGGACCTTCGGTGGAGCTCCCTATGGGGCCACGAACCGTGTGATCGGTGCGCCAACATGGGGCGGCGCCGCCATGCAGACCCTGCCACTGGGGCCTTCAGTGGAGCTCCCTATGGGGCCACGAACCGTGTGAGGCGTGTGCCGAAATGTGGCGGCGGCGCCATGTGGACCCTGCAGCTGGGTCCTTCGGTGGTTCTTCTGGGGCCGCCAACCGTGTGAGGGGTGTGCCGAAATGCGTGCGGCGCCACCACCCTGCCAGTGGGGCCTTCGGTGGAGCTCCCTATGGGGCCACGAACTGTGTGAGGGGTGTGCCGAAATGAGGGCGGCACCGCCATGTGGACCCTGCCAGTGGGGCCTTCGGTGGAGCTCCCGATGGGGCCACGCGCCGTATGAGGGGTGCGCCAAAAAAGGGCGGCGCCGCCATGCGGACCCTGCCACTGGGGGCTTCGGTGGAGTTCCCTACAGGGCCACGAACCGTGTGAGGGGGGTGCCGAAATGGGTGGCGGTCCCCGCATGCGGACCCTGCCACTGGTGCCTTCGGTGGAGCTCCCTATGGGGCCACGAACCGTGTGAGGGGCGCGGCGCTGACGATGGCGATGGCGATGCTCACGATGATGTCATGTGGATCATGACGATGGCGATGATGATGACGATGATGATGACGATGATGACGCTGACGATGACGATGACGAGGCGGATGGGAAGAGGGAGGAGGGGGAGGAGGAGGATAGGGAGGAGAAGTGGGAACGCGGGGCGCTGTCTCTTCAAAACGAGGACCCAACACCACAGGATGGTTGGGAAAAAAAAGAAAAGCACTCAACATCAGAATTAGACAGTAAGGAGAGCAACTACCTACTGCACTGAACGCACGACAAACCGCTCTGGAGACCACACGGAAGCAGACGAAAGACCACACGGGAGACCGTACGGGAGAGCACACGGGAGACCAGACGGGAGAACTTACGGCAGGCCATCCGGGAGACAACGCCGCAGCGGGCTCCTCACGCGCACGGCCGCCACCGAAGACACCACCGTAACAAAACGGGAGGCCGTCTGGGAGACCACAGGGGAGATCCTTCCGCATGGGGGGAAGCGGGTCCTGAAGAGGAACGGGTCCTGGACCCTGAGGCCGTTCCCCCAGGACGGGAGCTTCATCCTGAGTCGTCTTCTGGCAATCCCCGGGGCCCGTGGAGGGCCCCGAGAGCCCGGAAACGGTGAAAGAAACCTCAGGACCCGCTCCCCTCAGAACCCGTTACCCCATGGCAGGTCATGCGGGAGGCCATACGGGAAACCACTAGGGAGACCATACAGGGCAGTTTTTAATACATGGGATGTTTATAACATATAGGATGTTAATACATGATTAATGTATGAATAACTGTATGCATGAACTCATCGTTGTTTTTAATACTAAATCCCTGCATTTTTAATACATGATCCGCACGCGGAGCATGTCTTAAAAACGGCACCACTTCGCGAGGGGCTCTGGCCCAGGACTCGCGGCCCCTGGGCGAGCATCGGCCGTGGAGGGAGCTCGGCCCCTGGGCCGCCAGGGTCGAGTTTTGAGTCGCGGGACCTCCAGCAAGAGCGGAGGGAGGAAGGAAGGGGGGAGGGGGATGGGGAGGAGGGAGGAGGATGGGGGAGGAGGAGGGAGGAGGGAGGATGGGGGAGGAGGGAGACCATGCGGAGAGCCATGCCATACGGAAGGCCACGCGGGAGACCATGCGGGAGGTCGCACGGGAGACCGCACGGGAGACCGCACGGGAGACCAGCAAGTCACCGGCTCCGGGGCCAGCAGCGGCCCCCCAGCTCTGCTCTCCTTCCCCTGCTCGGGGGAGGGGGTTACGCCTGGCGTAATGGGCGTGTTTTCCACCACCTCCACCATAAGTTGGAGGGGGAGAGGGTCCTCCTCCTCCTCCTCCTCCTCCTCCTCCTCCTCCTCCTCCTCCACTTCGTCCTCCTCCTCCTCCTCTTCGTCACGAGCCACGAAGAGGGCCCTCTCACGGACAGGCGGTGTAGGGAAAAGCGAATCCGGATGAAAAATCGGTCCCCGAAAAAAGGGTCGGGGGGACGTCGAGGTTGGTTTGGGTGAAAGAAAGTCGATCTAAACGGCTCCTGGAAGAAGAAAGGGTGGGCATGCCGATGAGGTCGTTCCCGACCCCACCTCTCGAGTAGGGGATCGACTATAGAATTGATATACCCCAGAACTGTGTTTTCGTCGAGTCCATGACAATATGAAAGAAATGTGTACATCCACGAACGTTTACGAGTTACGCGCACTTCTTGTAGATTCGACGAGATAACCCATTCTGGGGTGCATCAATGCTGCAGTCGATCCCCTGCTCGAACCCCGGCGAGCACCCCCTCCCACGAAAGCCCGCGTGGCTCCGAAGTTCCATCGAAGGCCAGTGGCACAATCCACATGCGCTCCACAGAGCTCTTTCCAGGCCCGCGTCGGCACCGAGGCTGAACACGTCCCCGCGAGGGTACCACCGCCTCTCGTCGTAGACCTCCGGCGGCATGTAGCCCGGCGTCCCCCCGCCGCCCCTGCCGGGGGAACAAAAAACAGCACAGACCTTAAACTTCTGGAGCTCCGCGCAGATTTCAGAGATCGGCGCTGGGACCCGCCTCCCACGCGCGCGGAGCGCCAGGAGTGGCGCTGGAGGCGCCGCCACTCGAGGCCGAGGCGCAGATGCAAAGAAAAAACCCGAGCGGAGCGTCGAAAGTTTGCGTGTGTGTGTGTGTGTCAGTATGTCTGTGTGTCTGTGGTCTGTGTGGTCTGTGTGTCTATGTGTCTCTGCTACTGTGTCTCTGTGTGTCTCTGTGTGTGTCTCTGTGTGCGTGTCTGTGTGTCTCTGTGTGTCTCTGTCTATGTGTCTCTGTGTGTGTCTCTGTGTGCGTGTCTGTGTGTCTCTGTGTGTCTCTGTGTGTCTGTGTGTCTCAATGTGTCTCTATGCGTCTATGTGTGTCTCTGTGCGTCTCTGTGTGTCTCTGTGTGTCTCTGTGTGTCTCTGTGTATCTTTTTGTGTCTCTGTGCATCTATGTGCGTCTCTGTGCGTCTCTGTGTGTCTCTGCGTGTCTCTGTGTGTCTTTGTGTCTCTTTGTGTCTCTCTGTGTGTCTCTGTGTGTCTCTGTGTGTGTCTCTGTGTGCATCTGTGCGTCTCTCTGCGCTTCTCTGTGTCTCTGTGCGTCTCTGTGTGTGTATCTCTGTGTGTATATGCGTGTGTGTCTGTGTGTGTCCCTATGTAAGTCTCTGTGTAAGTCTCTCTGTGTGTCTATATGTGTCTCTGTGTCTCTATGTGTCTCTGTGTGTCTGTTTGCGCCTCTGAGTACCTCTGTGTGTCCCTGTGCGTCTCTGTGTGTCTCTGTGTCTCCGTGTGCCTCTGTGCGTCTCTGTGTGTCTGTATGCCTCTGTGTGGCATTGTGTGTCTTTGTGTGCCTCTGTGCGTCTCTGTGTGTCTCTGCGTGTCTCTGTGTGTCTCTGTGTGCCTCTGTGTGTGCCTCTGTGTCTCGTTGTGTCTCTGTGTGTCTCTGTGGGTCTCTGTGTGTCTCTGTGTGTCTCTGTGCGTCTCTGTGTGTGTCTCTGCGTGTCTGTGTGTCTCTGTGTGTCTCTGTGTGCATCTGCGTGTCTCTGTGTATATGTGTATATGTGTGT
Organism: Prorocentrum cordatum; assembly: GCA_963575745.1. Taxonomy (NCBI): domain Eukaryota; class Dinophyceae; order Prorocentrales; family Prorocentraceae; genus Prorocentrum; species Prorocentrum cordatum. The sequence goes on along the minus strand of CAUYUJ010016023.1, from coordinate 130,349 downwards.
TTGTGTGTGTGTGTGTGTCAGTGTGTCTCTGTGGGTCTGTGTGTGTGTCTATGTGTGCCTTTGCGTGGCTCTGTGTGTCGCTGTGCGTCTCCGTGTACCAGCCGAAAGGACATCGTCCGAATCACAAACGAAACCAACACAGCCCTGTACGGGTGACAGGCCAACTAGGGCCGAGGGGTCCTGAGGCCTCTCGAGGCAACTAGGGCCAAGGCCTCTCGAGGCAAAAGACAGCCCCCACACCGTGAGCAAGGGCGGGCAACTCCAGATCCAACAAAGCGCACCTGGAGGGCCTGGCCCCGACCTCAAGCCGAGGGAGCACCTGACTCAGGGTGGAGACTCGCTACGAGGAGGTCACGGCGGTTGGCTCGAGCCCGATCCGCAAGCGTGACTCTGTGTGTCTCTGTGTGTCTCTGTGTTTCTGTGTGTCTGCCTGTGTGTGTGTGTCTCTGTGTGTCTCTGTGTGTGCCTGTGTGTGCCTGTGTGTCTGTGTGCGACTGTGTGGGTGTTCTCTGCGTGTGGCTTTGTGTATGTGGGTGTGTCTCTGTGTGCCTGCGTGTGTCTGTGTGTGTCTGTGTGACTGTGCGCGTCGCTGCGTGTGACTGTCCCTGCGTGTGTCTCTGTGTATGTGGCTGTGAGTGCCTGCGTGTCGATGTGTCTAGGTGTCTCTGTGACTCTGAGTGTCTGGGTGCGTGTGCGTCTTTGTGTCTGTGTGTCTGTATGTATATGTGTGTCTGTGTCTGTGTGTCGGTGTGTCTGTTTGTCTGTGTGTCTGTGTCTGTGTCTGTGTTTCTGCGTGTGTCGTGTGTCTGTCTGTCTGTGTGTCTGTGTGGCTGTGTGTCTGTGTCTGTGTGAGTATGCGTGTCTGTGTGTATGTGCCTGCATGTCTGTGTGGTCTGCGTGGTCTGTGCCGCTGTGTATATGTGTTTATTTGTCGTGTCTGTGTGTCTGTGTGTCTGTGCGTCTGTGTCTCTGTGCGTGTCTGTGTGACTGTGTGTCCGTGTGTCTGTGTCTGCGTGCATGTGTGCCTTGTGCCTGTGTCTGCATGCCCCTGTGTCTGTGTATGTTAGCGCGGGGCCTATAAAGGCTAAAAAAGCCCACCAAGGACCCAGGCCCCACTGAGGGGCCAGAGCCCCAAGGGGCCATCCCAAGACAGGGGGCGGGCCACAAGGGACCCCGAGAGCCCAGACGAGCCGAAGAAGGCAGCCACCAGGGCACATCGGCCCCGAGGCACCGCGCGGCGAGTCAGCTCAGACCCCCGTCGAGGGGCATCAGCGCGAAGCGCTGGAATAAATACAAACGCGCAGGCACGCGACGGGCGACGCCCCACACATGCCTGCACAGCCCCGAGCGGCGTGGCGAGGCGGGCGATGCGCAGGAAACTTCACGCCCACACGCAGCGGCCCGCGGCCGCCAGGGGTCCAAAGAGGACAGGAGGACGGGAGACGGACGCAGAGGGAAGGACAGGAGGAGAGGCAGGCTGGCGCTCCAACGCCAGGAGCGGCCAAGGCTCGGCGCACGCGAGACCGCGCGCTTCGAGCGCCCCAAGGCTGGGACCAGCGCGGACTCAATCACCTCCATCTCCGTCATCTCTGCGTCGCTTCCTGCTCTGGCGCTCGAGTCGGGCCTCCTCGACCTCCTCCGACCAGCTCAGCAGGCTCTCCTCGTCGAGGCCGTAGGCATCCAGCCAGGCCTTCCGCGCGCCCTCTCCCGCCACGGAGCCTCCAGCCGCAGCGGGCACCTCAGCCGACGAGGGGGTAGCGCAACCTGCGCCGCTCTCAGCAGCGTCGGCCGCCGAGGCGCTGCTCGCGACGCCTGCTGGTGCGCCAGGCTGAACCCCAAGCCACTTCAGGAAGCGCTCACTGGCGTCCTGCGGCACCTCAGCCTCCTTGCGAAGACGAGGGGCCTCCGCCCCCTCCCTCCGCGCGTCGCGGGCGTGCGGCGTGCCTCCAGGGTGTAGGCCACGCCCCCGCCGCGACTTCTGGTCACGCAGCGACCTGGGGAGGCCTGTTGCCCCAGGACAGCGCTCCCTGAGCTTGGGCTGCGGGCCAGGGCGTCCGCCTAGCCTCGCATATGCTCCGCACCTGGTGCACGCGATGATCTCCTGCTCGTCGCCGTCCTCACCGCACCTGGCGAACGCGAAGGCGTGGCCAGCGACGGCGAAGACCAGGGCGCTCAGCGCGACTCCGCCGTCGCGCGCAGCTGAGGCCCAGGCGCCCGCGGCGGCGGGGCGGCTGTCTGCCAGCTCCCCGCGGGCCTCAACGGCGGCGGGCGCGGCGTCCGACTCGCACACGGGAGCCGCCCGCAGACCGCCAGCACGCTCCTTCAGCGGGACCGCGAAGGTGACAGTCGTTCTTCGCTCGTCGCACACGGGGAGGCTCTCGCAGCCCTTGGAGGCCCTGCCCTGCCAGACGATCGAAACCTGCGCGATCCTCCTGGAGAGCCCACGCACGACCTCCTTCGCGCCGAAGAACTCGCGCCTGGCAGCCGCGCTGGCCCTGTGGAGGGCCGCTCCCGCCTTCGCCAGCCTGTCGGCGCAGGCACTCCCAAGCCACTGACCCTCCGAGATCCTGCCCTCAGGACAAACGATATCGGTGCAGTGGGCTTCAACCTTGTTCACGAAGAGCGAGTCGACGCCTAGCGAGGCGTTGACGACCGACCACAGGCGAGCGCTGGGCTTGTTGGCCGCCGTCGTATACCTCCTGTCGAGCTTCAAGCAGCTGACCGTGGCCGCACAGTCACTGTTGATCCCGAGGAACGAAGGCCCGAGGTAGCGGCTCAGCAGCCAGACCGCGAAGTGCTCACCGTCCTTGGCCGTCTGGAAAGGGCACAGGTCTAGGCGGACCGTGCCGTACACCGCCGCCTGCAGGTTGCAGAACTCGTCGCACTGCACGATACTCCATCCTGTCGGTCGAGCGCCGTGCCGTCGAGGTAGAGGCGACCGCCTAGCAGCCCGTTCACCCACATGACTGCCATCGCGTCCGACCTCCAGGCCGCCTCCCCCCTGCCGCTGAACTTGCCGCGCGGGCCGATGACCTGGCCGAGAGCGCCCCAGAACAAGGGCATGGCGGGGGCGGCGCCGCGCCGAAGCCGCATCGGCTCAGCCCTGTCGGAGGCCCTGCGAGCCCCTGTCGCAGCCAGCAGTCCGAGCTCGCGGGGGCCCAAGATCAGCATGTCCAAAGCGTGGCCGTCGTCGGTGCGCATGATGCGCCCAGCCGAGAGGCGCCGACCAACCCGCAACCGAAACATGGCGGCGGTTGGGCCAGCGCGGCGCAAGGTCACCACCGAGGCCCCCGCCGAGCCCAGGGTTCTCAGCCGCCTGGCGCGGGGGCGGCCTCCCACAGCGCGGGCGCCTCCCTCATGGACTCCCCTGCGGGTCACGTAGGCGTCGGTGCCCATATTGCGGGCCTGGGGCCCGCGCTTGACCTCGAAGCCAAGGGCTGCCCAGCTGGCGGCAAGGCCGTCCGCCACCTGTGCCGACGAGGCCAGGCAAACGGACTTGCCCTCATTGAGCGGGAGGTGGTAATCCCGAAGGTGCCGAAGCATTTCCCCACTGGCCCCCACGAGCTGGTCGACCTCCAGCCTCGCCGAGCCGACAGCCTGGAGCGAGAAGTTGCCCCCTAAGTTGCGCAGGGTGGCAAGAGGCCGCTGAGCCCCAGCTGCGAGGAGCCCTCCAAGTAGGGGTAGCTTAGCAGCAGCCGTCGCGCACGCCCAGCCCGCCAGCACTGCGCCACTGGGCCCAGAGGGGCCCGACGCCACGCCTCCTGCCAGCGCGATCCTCGGGGCCAGGAAGATGGCGAGGAGGCCGCGCAGCAGCTTCAGGTGGAAGCCGAAGCGCAGGGCGGACGAACGAAGGACGACGCGGCGCACGTGCCCGAAGAATATGCGGATGCCTAGGAACAGGCTGGCCTCCTCGACGGGCGGGGCGGCCAACGCGAAGCCCGCGACGCAGTTGTGGAACCAGTCCGCTCTTTCGCAGTCACGGCCATCAGAACCTCGAGGGCCCGACTCAGGGGCGGGCTGCGGCCCGAGACGAGCCTGGCCAATGCAGGCCTCCTGCGCCGTCAACCTCGTCCGCTGGTCACTTGGCACCTTGGCTTGGCTACACCCGTCGAGGGACTCGGCCACCCGCTCGTCAGCGGCCTCGACAGGGAGCGCGGGGGGGTGAGTGGCATCGGCCACCCACCCGTCGGCGGCCCTCACCGCTCCCCTTTGGCCAGGTGCCGTACTCGCAGGTTTGCCCAAGCGCAGGGAACGGCATTGGGCTCCCCGCTCCACTGGCGCCTGTTCACCCGAACGCCGTCTGGCCCTCCTGTCAACTACCGAACACGGGCCTGCCGAGTCGACGTCAAACCCGACTGCGGCCCACAACAACACGGCCAACAGCAGCCGTCGCCAGCGGCTGGTCGTCAAGGAGGGCTGCGCCAGCATTGGCCAGGCCCCTCGCCAGCGGCTGGGCTGAGGGCCACGCACCGTGCGCTCCTCCTCGCCGTGCCGCTTGGCCGCGCTCGGCAGCGTCCTGCAGAGGGGGGGCTGACGAGGCCCGCACCCGCTCCTCCTCATCCCCGTCGAGGTCCTCGTCGGAGACGTCGAGGGGGGTGTCGGCCCAGGAAGAGCGCCCCCTAGCCTCGGGGGGGCATGCCTGCGGACCGCCGCGATCTGCTTGGCGACCTCCGCGAAGGCGGCCTCCCCGTTGCCCGCGGCGAACCCCTGGGGCAAGGCCTCGACCTGCTGGATGAGGCCGAAGACCATCCCGAGCAAGTCCGTGCCGACGAAGGCCGCGCCGACCTCCTTGGCTTGCCTGGCCTCAGCGGCCCTCTGCTCCTCACGGTGAGCCTCGAGAGCAGCTCGGCACTCCTCAACAGCCTCAGCGCATGCTGCTTCTCGCGCGATGGCTGCCTCACGCTCGCCGATGGCTGCCGCGTGGGCCTCCTCGGCCTTGAGCAGCGCCTGCTCCTTGGCCCGCCCCTGCCTGACCAGCTTCGCCAGGGCATTGCCGGCGCCGTGGAGCGCCTTGGGCAGGGGGGTGTCGGCCTTCCTGCGCTCCGCCAGCGCTGCCTCTGCTGCCGAGAGCCTGCGACGCCCGCGGTCGAGGGCCGAGCGCAGCGACTGCAGGCATGCCTCGTCGATGGACTCGCCAGGGGCCGCGAGGAAGTCCTCGATGCGCTTGACCTCCTGACGGTGCCGCTCGACGGCCGACGGCTGCACGCTGCTAGCCTCGCTGACGCCTGCCAGACTGGCGGCCCCCGCGCCGGCCGCACGGGCAGCTGTGCGCTTGGCCTGGCGCCTCGCTTTCCTCCCACGGGGTTGGACGACGAAGCCCTCGGCGTCGGCGACGGCCTGCTCCTGGCCAGCGGCTGCCGCGGGCGGCTGAGCAGCCTTGACCCACGGCGGGGCCACTCGGCCGCAGCTGCGGCACTTCCAGTGCGGGCACCAGTTCCACTCCCTGCACTGCCCGCTGGAGCAGACCCAGTAGCTCCAGCTGCCTTTGGCCTTGCCGCCCGCCGCGACGCCGGCCCAGGAGCGGCCTCCAGCTGGCTCCCCGTGCGCCACCATGGCAAGGCAGGCTCTGTCGAATGGCCTCGCGGCCCAAAACTGCGGCCTCTCAGCTGAGGCCCGAGGTCCGAAGAACACGCACCCGAGATCTGGCCCAAAGCGCGGAGCCCCTCGCGCTCAGAGCGCCGCGGACGACTCGCGGTCGTCGGGTGCTCCATGGCCTTGAGCCAAAATGGCTACGGATGTGTTTGTGTATGTGTGTCTGTGTGTCTGAATGTCTGTATGTGTCTTTGTGTCTGTGTGTCTGTGTGCTGTGTGCCAGCGTACCTGTGTTTCATGTGTCTATGTGCCTGTGTGTCTGTGTGTCTGTGTGTCCGTGTGTCCGAGTGTTTGCGTGTCTATGTATGTGTGTGTGTGTCTGTGTGTCTGTGTGTCTGTGCGTCTGTCTGTGTGTCTGTGTGTCTGTGTGTCTGTGTGCATGTGTGCATGTGTTCCTGTGTTCCTGTGTGTCTGTCTGTCTGTGTGTCCGTGTGTCTGTGTGTCTGTGTGCATGTGTGCATGTTTGTGTGCTTGTCTGTCTGTGTGTTTGTGTGACTGTGTGACTGTGTGTGTCTGCGTGTCTGTGTGTCTGTATGTGTGAACGTGTGCCTGTGTGTCTGTGTGTCTGCGTGTCTGCGTGTCTGTGTGTGTGCCTGTGTGTCCGTGTGTCTGTGTGTCCGTGTGTCTGTGTGTCTGTGTCTGTGTGTCTGTGTCTGTATGTCTTGTGTGCCTGTGTGTCTGTATGTCTGTGTGTCTGTGTGTGTCTGTGTGTCTGTGTGTCTGTTTGTCTGTGTCTGTGCGTGTGCCTGTTGTGTCTGAATGTCTGTGTGTGTCTGTGTGTCTGTGTGCCTGTGCGTCTGTGTGTCTGTGTGGTGTTGCGTCGTGCTGTGTCGTGTCGTGTCGTGTCGTGTTGTGTTGTGTTATGGTGTGTTGTTTTGGTTGTGCTGTGTTGTGTCGTGGTGTGTGTTGTGTTGTGGTGTGGTGTGGTGTGTGATGTGTGTGTGTGCGTGGAGTGTCTGTGTGTGTGTGCGTGTGTGCGTGTGTGCGTGTGCGCATGTGTGCGCGTGTGTGTGTGTGTGCGTGTGCGTTTGTGCGTGCGTAAGCGTGTAAGTGCGTGTGTGTGCGCGTGTGTGTGCGCGTGTGTGCGTTTGTATGGTGTGTGGTTTGTACAGTGTGTGTGTGTATGTGTGTGTCTCTGTGTGTCTGTGTGTCGTGTGTCTGTGTCAATGTGTCTGTGCGTCTGTGTGTCTGTGTCTGCGTGTCTGCGTGTCTGTGTGTCTGTGTGTCTGCGTGTCTGTGTGTTTGTGTATGTCTGTATCTCTGTGTATGTGTGTCTGTGTGTCTGTGTAACTGTGTGTTGTGTGTCTGTGTGTCTGTGTGTCTGTGCGCGTGCGTGTGCGTGTGCGTGTGGGTGTGCGTGTGAGTGTGGGTGTGTGTGTGTGTGCGTGCGTGCGTGCGCGTTTGCGTACGTGCGTGTGTGTGTGCGTTGCGCCTTCTTTCACCTCAGCCAGCTTGCCTCGGCGAGCACCCAGGTGCGCTCTCACTGTTCTCCTGTCCCCCTCGTTCTCTGCACACCCCTCCTCGCCTCCAGGGTACGGCCGTCCCCGTTGGGCCTTCGGGCCAGCCACTCCCCTCTTGGGCTGGTTCTCAGCCGACTTTCTGGCAACCCTGCGGGCCTGCCGGCGCTGCGACCGACCTCCACTGTGCAGCCTTTGAAGTGTCCTCGCCGCCACTGCTGGCCTTCGGCCGCTTTTTGTCTTCACCTGCCTTTCTGCCAGTCGTCTGACCTTGGCATCGCCCTCCTGGCATGGCGTTTCCTCGCCAGTTGTTACTGCGCATCTCGTCTGCCCCCCCGGTCATCCACGCGCAAATGACCCATTGCTGGCCGCGGCGCTGCTCGCTCTGAGCGGATTGAGGGCTCGGCCGTGTGTGCGTGTGTGTGTGTGTGCTGTGTGTTGTGTGTGTGTGTGTTGTGTGTGGTGTGTGGTGTGTATTGTGTGTGCGTGTGTGTACGTGTGTGCGTGCGAGTGTGGGTGGGTGCGTGTTGTGTGTATTGTTTGTGGTATGTGTGTGTGCTGAGAGTGTGTTGTGTGTATAGTGTGTTGTGTGTTGTGCGCGGGCGTGTGCGTGTGTGCATGTGTGTTGTGTTGTGTGTTGTGCGTTGTGTGATGTGTGTTGTGTGTAGTGAGCGCTGTGTGTTGAGTGATGTGTGGGTGTGTATTGCGTGTGTTGTATGTGTTGTGCTCTGTGTGTTGTGTGTATGTTGTGTGTGCGTGTGTCTGTATGTTGTTTTTGTGTGTGTTGTTTTGTGCGTTGTTAGTGAATTGCGTGTGTCGTCTGCTGTGTGTGCGCGTGTGTGTGTGCTGTGTTGTATGTTGTGTATTGTGTATGTTGTGTGTGGGTTGTGTGTTGTGTGTTGTGCGTTTTGCGTGCGTGTGTGTGTTGTGTGGTGTGTGTGTGTGTTGTGTTGTGTGTGGGTTGTGTGCTGTGCTGTGGGTGCGTTGTGTGTTGTTTGTACTGCGTGCTGTGTTGTGTGCATGCTGCGTGTTATGTGTGTTAAATGTGGTGTGTGTTGTGTGTTGTGTGTTGTGTGTTGGGTGTTGGGTGTGTGCGTGTGCGCGGGCGTGTGTGTGTGTGTTGTGTGTTGTGTGTGTTGTGTGTGCGCGTGTGCGGGTGTGTGTGTGTGTGGTGAGGGTGTGTGTGTGCGTGTGTGCGTTTGTGCGGGTGTGTGTGCGTGCGTGCGTGTGCCGGTGTTGTGGTTATGTGTGTTATGAGTGGTGTGTGTGTTGTGTGTTGTGTGTTGTGTGTGTGTGCGTGTGCGCGGGTGTGTGTGTGTGTGTTGTGTGTTGTGTGTGTGTTGTGTGCGCGTGTGCGGGTGTGTGTGTGTGGTGAGGGTGTGTGTGTGCCTGTGTGCGGGTGTGTGTGTGCGTGCGTGCGTGCGTGTGCCGGTGTTTGTTCCTCGGCCTGTTGCACGTCATCCTGAGGCAGAGGCCGAAGTCGATGAACACGGGGCAGGGGCTGGAGCCCGCCCGCCCCCCTCTAAGGGGGCGCCGCGCCGCCAGTGCTGGGCAGGACGATCGTCCTGCCCTCTGCTGCGCTGCCCTCCCCCGCCCCCTCCCCAGCCCTCCTCCCTCCCTCCTCCTCCCTCCCATCCTCCTGCTCCCTCCTCCCTCCTCCCTCTTCCCCCCTACTCCTCCATCCTCCCTCTTCCTCCATCCACCTCGTCCTCCTCCCCCCTTTTCCCTCCTCCTCCTCCTCCCTCCTCCTCCTCCTCCTCCCTCCCTCCTCCATCAAATTTCCAAACATTTTACTCCTCCCCGTCGCACCTCCGGACCTGTCGGTAGGGCGTGCAAGACGTCTTGCCAGAGACTTCCTCGCCGCGTAAGTTCGTTCACCTTGAGATTCGCAACAGCGCTACGGATCGAGAGCGGGTCCTTTGCAAAATGTGGTTCTCGCCGTAGCGCCGCGCACGCTCGCTGCGACAAATGGCAACAGCTCCACGGATGGAGGACGGGTCCTTTTTCATAATGTGGCTCTCGCCGTAGCGCAGCGCACATTCGTCTGAAAGTTTGCACCAGGTTCGCGGATGTAGGGCGGGCCGTTTTCAAAATAAGGCCCTCGCCTCAGCGCCACGCACATTCGTCTGTAAGGTTTGAAACGGTCTCATGGACGCACGGCGGGGCCATATCAAATGAATGTTTCGCCTGGACGCCGCGCACATTCGCCTCAGAAGCGTCCAATGATTTCACGGATAGAGGGCGGGCCGCTTTCAAAGTGTGGCTCTCGCCGTAGCGCAGCGCACATTCGCCTCTTCAAATTTGCAGTTTCACGGATGGAGGGCGGGTGGTTGTCAATATGTGGCTCTCGCCTCAGCGCCGCGTACATTCGTCTTGAAAGCTTGCAACAGCTTCGCTGATAGAGAGCGGTTCCTTGTCAACCTGTGGCTCTTGCCTGAGCGCCGCGCACTTTCGTCTTGAAAGGTTGCAGCAGTGTCAAAGCTTCGTATGGCCGAAGCCCCAGGCATTGTGTTCTGGCACGATTCATGGTTGTCCAGACACACACCTGGTGCCGAGGCGGGCTGTGCAGCATCGCTGTCAGGGCCGCTCCTGGATGGCGACACACCCACACACCCTGTGGCCTGGCATGGGTTGCGCCGGAGCAACTAAGGCTGCGGCGAGCATGTCGATTCGCGGTGCTGAAGCCCCAGAAAAACGTTGTGGAACGATTTCACCGTGTAGGACACAACGCTCGCGCTGATTCCCGGCGCTGACGTCCCAGGAATTGATGTCGCGCGTTGGAAGGGTTATTAGACGCGTGCCTTCCCGTGGGGCACTTCCCGCAGCGAGAAGTATTTCTCGCAGGGCCTGCGAAGAAAAATGTTGGACGGATGGTTTATTGCAACATGGTTTATACGTCTTGGACTTTGCACTGGTCCTTCTTCTCCTCCCTCCTCCTCCTGCTCCTTCCTCTTCCCTCCCCCCTCCTCCCTCCGACCCTCCTCCCTCATCCCTCCTCCCTCCTCCTTTCTCCCTCCTCCCTCCTCCCTCTTCCCTCACCCCTCCCTCATCCCAAAACGGCCCCAAGACGGCTTCAAGAGGGCCTCCCGTGGGACCCAAGACGGCCTTACAAAGCCCTTCGACGGCCCAAGCGGCCCCACGACGGCCCCCAGACACCCACCATACGGCCAAGAGGGCATCACAACGGCCGAAAAGAACCACCAGCCGACGCAGACGGCCCAAGAGGCATCAAGAGGACCCCAAAGACTGCCTCGCAGCAGACCAAGACAGCCCCAAGACGGCTCACCCGAGTTTCATCATAAACATCATCAGCATTATCATCATCATCATCATCATCATCATCATCATCATCATCATCATCATCATCATCATCATCATCATCATCATCATCATCATCATCATCATCATCATCATCATCATCATCATCATCATCATCATCATCATCATCATCACCATCATCACCATCATCATCATCATCACCAGCAGCATCAGCATCAGCGTCAGCATCAGCATCATCAACATCATCAATCATCCATCATCACCACCACCACCACCATCATCATCATCATCATCATCATCATCATCATCATCATCGTCGTCGTCATCATAATCATAATCAGCATCGTCATCAGCATCATCAGCAGCGTCAGCATCGGCATCAGCATCAGCATCATCAGCATCAGCATCATCATCATCATCATCATGATCATCATCAGCATCATCATCATCATCATCCGTAGCATCAACAAAACATTGTCGTCACCATCATTATCAGCAGCAGCAGCAGCATCATCATCATCATCATCATCATCATCATCATCATCATCCGCATCATCCTCATCGCCAACGACATCATCAGCAGCAGCAGCAGCTTCGTCATCATCGTCTTAACCACCATCATGTTAATCATCAAGATCATCATCAGCAGCATCATCATCTTCATCATCGTCGTCATGATCATCATCACCACCACCAACATCATAGTCAACGTCATCTCCATTATCATAGTCAACGTCACCTCCATCGTCATCTCGTCGTCGCCATACTCACAACTACTGCGAGACCACCGCCATAACCAAACCACCACCACAGCATCATCGGAATCGTCATCAGCAGCATCATCATCACCATCAACATCATGAGCACCAGCAGCATCAGCATCACCATCATCAGCATCATCATCATTTGCATCAGCATCAGCATCAGCATCAGCATCATCATCATCATCATCATCATGATCATCATCAGCAGCATCATCATCATCCGTGTCATCATCATCAGCATCATCATCATCAACATCATCATCGTCGTCACCGTCATCATTAGCAGCATCAGCCTCATCATCATCAGCATCATCAGCACCAGCATCATAAACAGCATAATCATCAGTATCCAGAGAATCATCATCATCAGCATCATCATCAGCATCGTCATACTAACAATCATCATCAGCATCATCATCATCAGCGTCATCATCATCACCATCATCTTCATCCTCACCATCATCAACATCATCATCATCAGCATCATCAGCATCATCATCACAATCATTATCAGCATCATCATCGTAGTCAAGATCATCATCAATATCATTATCATCATCAGCATCATCACTAGCGTCATCATCATCACCACCATCAGCATCATCGTCATCAGCAGCAGCATTACCATCATCATCATCATCATCATCATCATCGTCACCATCAGCACCATCAGCATCATCATCATCGTCATCGTCATGATTGGCATCATCATCGCCGTAGTCGTCATCATCATCATAACCCACGTAACAATCATTACCACCAGCGGCAGATCATTGTCATCATCGTCATCGTCATCGTATGTGCCATCATCATCATCACATTATCATACTAGTTGTTGTATTATTCGTCATCATCGCCCTCATCATCCGCATCCGCATCCTCATCATCATAATCATTTTCTTCTTCATCATCATCATCACCATCGTCTTAAGCATCATCATCAGCAGCAGCAGCATCCTCATCAGCAGAATCAGCATCATCATGAACATCATCATCATCATCATCATCATCATCATCATCAGAATCAGCATGATCATCATCATCACCATCATGTTCATCATCATCTTCATTATCATCATAATCATCATCGTCATCAGCATCCGCATCATCATCACCAGCATCGCCATCAGTCCCTCATCATCCCCATGATCCCCATATAGTCCTCAACACCCTCATCACGGCTCGCCCAAGCCTGGAGACACGAGGCGTCACACGCGACGGCCTCCCCTGCCCCCTCGAGCAGTCGCGACCCAGGAGGAGGGGGAGGAGGAGGAGGAGGAGGAGGAGGAGGAGGAGGAGGAGGAGGAGGAGGAGGAGGAGGAGGAGGAGGGGGTGGATGAGGGCGGACGACGAGGAGGAGGACGACGACGAGGAGGAGGAGGAAGAGTGCTGGGCGGGCACGGTGGCGGAACTTGCCGCAGGCAGCACTGGGTACGTTTGCCTATCCCGTGTGGCTTCAAGACAGGCCCCAAGAGGCCCCAGGATGGTCCGGAGCTGGCCCCACGTGATGGCCCCCGCGGGCCCCAAGGTGCCCACGAGATTGGCCAAGATGGCCCAACAAGACCCCCAAGATTGCACAGGTGTGCCAATACTGCCCAACAAGACCCCCAAGGACCCCAAGATTGCACAAGATGGCGCCTGGAGATCCCAAGACTGCCCCAATATGGCCCCGGGGTGGCCGCAGGCCTCAAGAGGCCCCCAGGATAGTCACAGTATATGGCTCAGCCTGCGCCGCTGGCGGTGGAGAGCGAAACCCTTCAGATACGACTTGCAATCTGCCACCATGAGATTCGACTCCTTGATGTCGCAGTGCATCACGTTCTTTGTGTGAAGATAATTAAGGCCTTCCAAGCTCTGTCTAAAAATTTCCCGCCACCATGACTCACTCATCCGCTGCCCGTCCTTGTAGGCGTTCACCCCCAGCTTGGTGAAATCCCCACCAGTGTAAAAGTTCATGACCACATAATAGAACCCTTGGTGCTGGAAAATTTCGCGCGTGCCAGCTACGAGGCGACTGTTCAGGCGCTGCATCGTACTGAACTCTCGGAGGACGTCTTCGTTCCCGACCGGCCTCTTGGGTATCTTCTTCAGGCAGAATTGGACGCCGCCCTGGTTGCACAGGTACGCCGTGCCGTTGGCTCCAGACCCAACCTCTCCCTGCGGGGGGCCGCATTCAGACTACCACGCCCGATCGCAAATACTCTTTAAAATGATCATACGATTCAATAGACAAGCTCGCAAACCAGAGTGGTCACAGAGTCCTCATAAGCCATGGGGTGGTCCGTAGGAGAGGCCACTGACCCACCACACGCTGTGTTGTACCTGGTGGTCATGCGCCTACGGTCCCCGTGCCCATGCCTGCTGAACTCGCTACGCATATGCCTGCCGGGACTGTTGCTTCTCCGCCACCAATGGACCACGTGCCTACGACAGCTGTGTCGTTGTCTCCTGTTCACTTGCTTATCAGAACTTCGCTGACGCGCCAGACTGAGTACTAGGGTTAAGGCGGGCGTGCCCCCACTACAGGGGGATTTTCGACGAAAAATGAAAATGACTTAAAAAATACCCCCTAAAATGCTCAAAAATAGAGAGAGAGAGGAAAGAACAAAAAAAAACAAAAAAAAAAAAAAAAAAAAAAAAAAAAAAAAAAAAAAAAAAAAAAAAAAAAAAAAAAAAAAAAAAAAAAAAAAAAAAAAAAAACGTCCCCTGACTATGTTTTGACTATTTTCGAATATGTTTCCTTACAGGGACAGGCCCGACTTAAAACTAAGGGGGCCGGGCCTCAAATTGCCAGAATGCGTGGATTGTTCTCGGGCGCCTTTTGGGGCTCCCCGCAGGATACTCACACGGGCCACGAGGCCCCGAGACGAGCCCAAAGGTGCCCAGGAGGCCACCAAGATGGTCCAAGAGGGGCCTGGTAAAACCCAAGAGCGCTCCAGCACGGCCCAAGATGGCCTCAAGACGGCTACAGAGGTCCTCAAGACGCCTTAAGAGGGACCCAAGAGACCCCGCAAGAGAGAAGAGAGCCCAATTAAGTGAGAGACCATGATTTCCGTTGGCTGCTGACAGAGCTGAGCGTTCCCGAGACATCCAGCCACTCCAAAACTCAACAGCCCTCTGGGCGATTGGTTTCTTCCCTCTTCCACAGCTCCTTCTTCCCCTTCGGGGACGGGCTTACCCCTCCCCCTACCCCCTCCCCTGTAATCGATTACAGGATCGATTTGGGGACCCCCCCCATCCTGCAATCGATGGCACCCAAAATGATCCCACGAGGGTCCCAAGAGGGCCCCCACCTCTAGATGGTTCCATGAGTCTTCGTCCGCGTCGTCCTCCTTCTAGTCCTCGACTTCCTCGTCTTCGTCCTCGTCCGCGTCCTCGTCCTCCTACTCCTCCTCGTCCACAACCTCCTCCTGCTCCTCCTCGTCCTCTTCCCCTCGCCCCGACGCCGCCCCCAGAGATGGCCCGAAGAGGCCTTCCAAGACCACCCCCTAATTCCCAGAGAACTCTCGGTTCACCCTGGTTGCTCGCTTTGTTTCCCTAGATGTGTCTCTTCGTCATTTTTCCCGACAGCTCTCATGGGCAAGGCTTCTGAATGGGCCGGTGGGGATACGCGAAGAAGCGTGAAGAATATTGTTCGATGCGTGGGGGTTCTTAGGTCCCGAGAACTTTCCCAAGGCAAAGTGATCGCCCTCAATCATCTTGACGGTCCTGGGGCCTGGCGACGGCCCCTGGAAGCCGAAAATGGCCCAAAACCTGCCACTCCAATTTGTGTCGGATCGTCGGATCTCTGAGCTCTCGCCTTTTTCGGGCGTTCGCCGCTCCACGACGGCCCAGGAGGCCACCCCCCCCAAGACGGCCAAAAGACTGCCCTAAGAGACGGGCAGGTCAGGCTCCCAAGATGGGCCCAAAAGGTGGAACCAAGGGCGCCTAACTTCGCGGTTCGCGCTGCGCGAAGCGCGAAGCGCGAATACCTTCGCGGTTTCGCGCCGCCCCCCCAGGGGACAACAGGAGGACGCTGAGGAATCGGAGCCGAATCGCGAAGCGTGAAGCGCGAATAGCTTCGTGCCCTCGAGGGCGCCCTTGGCCGGGAACACGAACGGACGGTCAGACCCCGAAGATCCCCCCAAGGGGACCCAAGGAGGCCGCTTCGATCGACCTCTAGGAGGTCCCAAAAACTTCTGCGTCGGCCGCAGGGCACGGGTCGTCTGCGCTGGCGAAAGGAGCTAAGTAAACGAGGGTACCGCTGTAGCGAGTTGGCCAACATGCAGGAGCGGGAGAAGGGGGACAGAGGAGGCGGCCGCAGAGAGAGGGAGGAAAGGAGAAGGCCGCTCAGGGGCGGACGGATCACGTCCATGGGCGCGTTGGCGCGACCAGCCCCGCCGGCGGGGACGGATGCGGCAGCTGCGCCGGTGTACCTGCTGAGGCGGGGCCCAGCGCGGGAACTGCAAGTCAAAACAGCGTCGGCGTGCCGCGCGCCGCCCAAGTGGGGCGCGGAAGGTGCGGAAAGCAAGGCTACATCCTGATGGAATGCATCCAGCAAAATGCTGGGCCAGCATGCGGGGGCGGGCGGCAAGACCAGGCCCAGGAACGCGCGAGACCCCAAAAACACGGCAGGAGGCCCCCAAAGAGCCCCTCTCAGAGGCCCCCCAGAGGCATTCCGAGATACCCTACATCCAAGAGGCCTCTGACCCGCATTCCAGACACGGTGGCACGAGGGCCGAAGGCCACTAGATCCGCCGCCCCCTATTGATTCATCAAAGGGTGCCTGGCGTGCTAAATGTTTGACTGGTTTGAACCTTTTGAAAAGAGCTGCCTCCGAGACGGCCCAAAATGCACCCAAGACGGCACAAGATGCCCTCCAGACGGCCAAGAGACCCCCAAAGCGGCCCAAGACGACTCCAAGAGGACATCCAGGAGAATAAAATCACGGATGTTCCTAAGATTGTTCAGCGATGGCCGCTTTCTCGCCTTTTCAAACTTCCGACGCTTCAAGACGGTGCCAAAGGCTCCCAAGATCGTCCCAAGACGGCCCCAGAGGTCACCAAGAGGTCCGCAAGACGGCCCAAGAGGGCCCCGAGACGGCGCAAGAGGCCCCCAAGACGACCCAAAGTCGCCCCCACAGACCTGCAAGACGGCCCTAATGCGCCCAAAGAGGAACCCACGACCGCCCAGGGAGGCCTCCAAGACGGCCTCCCAGAAGGCCCCCAAGAGGCCCCCAAGAGGCACCAGGAGGCCCCGAAAAGGCTCCCAGAAGCCCCCGAAAATACGGCCTCAAGAGGCCTACTCCTCATCGTCATCCTCCGCCTCCTCTTCCTCCTCCTCCTCCTCCTCCTCCTCCGCCTCCTCCTCCCCATCGTCATCCTTCTCCTCTCTCTAATATTCCTACCTCTTTCTCTCGCAGGTGTTCCCCCAAGAGTTTCCACAACGGCTGTGAGAACACATAGTCCAACAGCGTAACCAGACTTTGGCCGAATCAAGTCAACTATAAATTGAAAATGATCTGGCTGAACTCGGTTGCTAAAAAGGAGGTTGGGCCTCGAGCGCCCCGGGTGAACCCAAAATGGCCCCCGATTGACCCCTGGCGGCCCCAGAGGACCAACGAAGGCCCCAAGAGACACCGAACAGGCCTTGAACAAACCCCCTAGACGGACAAAATGGGCCAAGGACATCCCAAGATAGCCCCAGGATGGCCACAAGACTGCACAACATACTCCCACGACGGCCCAATGGCGGGCACCCGAGAGGCAAAATTCAGTGGTTCCCCAAAAAGGCACAGGAACGAGTTCCGCGTTCTCGCCTGGTCGGGGTCTTCTGAGCCTCCGAGACATCCCAAAGTTACTCCAAGATCTTCCAAAATGGGACATAAGGCGCCCACGAGTGCCCCAAGAGGTGCCCCGAGAGTCGCCCAAGGTGGCCCAAGAGAGCCCCAAGACGCCCCAAGAGGGTCCCCACAGGGGCTCCACGGAACCCAAGAGGGCCTCAAGACAGCCCAAAGTGGTCCCCAGACCGCCCCACGACAGCCCCGAGCGACCCCCAAGGCAGACCAGAACGGCTCAAGAGGCAGTGCCCCAAGACGGCCGGGCGGGCCCCCAAGAGGACCTCAAACAACAACAAGTCTCCCAAGAGGAGCCCACAGACATGCATACATACATGCATGCATACATACATACATACATACATACATACGTACGTACGTACGTACGTACGTACGTACGTACAACAATTCATTCATACATACATACATACATACATACATACATACATGCATGCATGCATGCATGCATGCATGCGTACATAATTGCATACAACAATATATGCTACGTGCATACGCACCTACGCACATACATACGTAAATGCGTAAATACGTACATGCGCATGTGTATACATATACATAAGTGTGCATGCCTACATGTATACATACATACATGGATACATACATACCTCCATGCACACATATATATATATATACTGCATACTCCCATCAATGCATCCATACATCCATCCATACATCTACCCATGTATCCATCCATCCATCCATCCATACCTACATGCATGCATGCATACACACATACATACACACACACGCACATACATGTGTATGTATACATTCATACACATAAACATATATATATATATATGCATACACATCTACATATACACACACTCATCCATGCATATCGACAAGCGTGCCGTTGAGGCAGGAGTTGGAGTGTCATCCTGGCCATTGTTCAAACCACTGGAACCTCAGTCCTCACTCCTCAAGATTATTCAAAAGGCCCCGATCCGAAATTGCCAAATCTTCTGGGTCTTTCCACTGCTTCTCGAGTGACGTTTCCGGAGCCAGCCTGGCTAAAAGACGGGCCAAGAGGGCCCCAATAGTCCTCTCAAGACGATCCAAGAGGGGGCGAGTCGCCGAACCATCGGTCCAAGACGCCCAAGATGGCCCTGTGACGGCCCAAGAGTCCTTCGAGCCCCACGAGACCCAAGAGCCGTCCTGAGAGGGCACCGAGAAGAAAAAAACATTGATGTTCCTAAGGTTGGTCCATGGTTTTGGAGTGCTCGCAATTCCGAGCTTCCGACGGTCCAAGACGGTCCACGAGGCTCCTAAGACCGTCCCAAGACGGCCCAAGAGGCCTCCACGAGGGCTCCAAAAAGGCCACAGAGGACCCCAATACGGCCCAAGAGGCCTCCAAGACGGCCCAAGAGACCCCCAAGAGGACTCCAAGAGGGGGCTCAGACGTCCGAGTGGACATTTCGAGCCCTCGGCACCAAGAGGCCGCCAGGAGGCCTCAAGAGGCCCCCCAGAGACCCCAAAGAGGCACCCAAGAGGCCCCAGGAAGACCCAAGAAGCCCCGAAGAGGCCCCCAAGAGGCGCCCAGGAGGCTCCCAAGAGGCTCCCAAGAGGCCCCAAAACTGCCCTCAACAGGCCCACGAGAGCGCTCCGAATAGACCCCAAGAAGCATCCCTGAGGACTCCGAGCCGCAATCCAGGCACGGCTGCGGGATGGGCCGAAGGCCGTTAGATCCGCCGCCCCCTGTGGTCTTGCCACAAGGGTGAGCGGCATGCTAGACCCTACTCGCTTGGTTTTGATTCTCTTTCCAGAAGAACTCTTCCCTGGGGCTTCGGCCCGTCCAGCCGGCCACCCGGAAGGCCTCCAACGGAGCACACCGTCCACAAAAATGACTCCAAGACGGCTCAGGATGGCTTCTAAGATGGTCACGTTGGCCCATGATGGCCTCCAGGATGGCCCAAGATGGTCCAAGTTGCCTCCAAGTCCGCCGAAGAAGCCACCAAGACGGAACAAGATGACTCCAAGATGCCTCCGAGTCCGCCCAAGAAGCCTCCAAGATGGCCCAAGACGGCCCCAGAGGCTCCCAAGACGCCCCCAAGACGTCCTCCAGGAGGGCCCGAAGAAGACAAAATCATTGTTCTTAGTTTTTTGACGGATTTGGGCATGTGCTTCTTTTCTGCCTGCCGACGAGGCCTCCAAGACGCCCAAGATGGCCTCCAAGACGGCCCAGGAGCACCCCAAGTGGGCCCAAGTCGGCCCAGACAGGTCGCCAAGACGGCTTCTGACAGCGTCAGACTGGCCAGGAGCCCACCAAGACAGCCCAAGTTGGCTCCAAGATGGCCCAAGACGTCCCCAGAGGCCCCCAAGAGGTCTCCAAGACGGCCCAAGAGGCCTCCAGGAAGGCCTCCAGAAGGCCCGAAGAGGCCAAAACCATTGATTTCCCATATGTTGTTGAAAGATTTCGGCATCTGCTTATTGTTCGGCCTTCCGACAGCCCGAGACGGCCCAAGAGCCCCAATGATCCAAGAGGCCTCCAAGATGGCCCCAAGACGACCCCAGCGTCAGACCGGCCAGGAGGCCACCAAGACGGCCCAAGATGGCTCCAAGATGGCCCAAAACGGCCCAATGTCCCCCCAAGAGGTCTCTCAGACGGCCCAAGAGGCCTCCAAGAGGGCCTCCAGGAAGGCCCCCACGAAGGCCCGACGAGGCAAAAATCGTGTATTGTCAGTCGGTGTTTGAAGGATTTTGGCATTTGCTCCTTCTCGGCTTTCCGACGGCCCGAGACGGCCCAAGAGCCCCCAAAGATCGTCCCAAGATCGCCCAAGAGACCTCCAAGATGGCCCCAGGACGGCCGAAGAGGCCCCCAAGACGGCCCCAAGAGGGTCCCAAGACAGCCCAAGAGGCCTTCAAGACGCCCAAGATGGCCCCCAAGAAGGCCCTGGAGCCCCCCAAAAGGGCTTCAAGTTAGCCCAGGGAGACCCCTAAGACGGCTTCCAACGGCGTCAGACAGGCGAGGAATGCCCAAAGACTGCCAAAGAGGACCCCGAGAAGCCCACACAAGCCCCCAGGATGCCCAAGGAGGCCCCCTAAGATGCCTCCGAAAGGCCTCCAAGAAGCTCCCAAGAGGCCCTAAGAGTGCCCCCAGATGCTCCCAAGATGCCTCCTCCTCCTCCTCCTCCTCCTCCTCCTCCTCCTCCTCCTCCTCCTCCTCCTCCTCCTCCTCCTCCTCCTCCTCCTCCTCCTCCTCCTCCTCCTCCTCTCCTCCTCCTCCTCACCACCACCACCACCACCACCACCACCACCACCATCATCATCATCATCATCATCATCATCATCATCATCATCATCATCATCATCATCATCATCATCATCATCATCATCTCATCATCATCATCATCATCATCATCATCATCATCATCATCATCATCATCAGCATCATCATCATCATCATCATCATCATCATCATCATCATCATCGTCGTCATCAGCATCAGCATCAGCATCATCATCATCATCATCATCATCATCATCATCATCATCATCATCGTCATCATCATCATCATCATCATCATCATCATCACCATCACCATCATCATCCTCCTCCTTCTCCTCCTGATCTTCCCCGCCATCCTCCCCCAAGTGTTCCCCGAAGGGTTTCCACGACGGCTGGGGGAACACATGGCCCGATAGATTGGCGGAGATCTGGCCACAACGTCCGGCCACATAGGCACTTCAAAAAAAGCTGGCGGCGGCGGTAATTCGCCGTAGACGCCTTCGATATGTTCACATGCATGTATACCGACATACATGCATGCATGCATGCTTATATACATACATACATACATACATACATACATACATACAAACATACATGCATACATACATACATACATGCACACATATATACATGCATGCATACATAAACACACATTCACACATACATACATACATACATACACACCTACATACATACATACATACATACATACATACATACATACATACATATACGTATACATATACATATGCGTACGCATATACAAAAACACACACATGTACACATACAGCTACGTTTACATGTACACATACATATACATATACATATACATACACAAGACATACATACACACATGAAATACATGCGTACGGGCATACATGCATGCATGCATGAAGGCAGGCAGGCAGGCAGACTGACAAGCAGTCAGGCAGACAAACATGCATGCATGCATGCATGCATGCATACTGGTGTGTATATATATAGGAATAAATGAACACATGTATTTATACATATATATATGTACATACACACACGTACATACACACATATATACATACATGCAAACATGAATGCATACATGCATACATGCATACATGCATACAGGCAGACATACATACACGCATACATGCATACATGCATGCAGGCAGGCAGGCAGGCAGGCAGACAGGCAGACAGACAGACAGACATGCATGCATGCATGCATGCATGCATGCATACATATATATACACCAGAACCATCGCACGCGCTTCGCGCGCGCTCAGGTTCTAGTTGAGGCCACCGCTCAAGTGCGATGCCCGCGACGACTTGTACCACGAAGACGGCGGCGCGCACTGCAAGCCACGTGTTCCGGAAGCGCACTTCTGGAACATGGGAACGGAGATCCCCGATCCTCATCGTTCGCACGCCATGTTCCGGAGGAGCGTTCCCGGAGCATGGGGCGCCAGAAGCTCCCCCGCTCTTCCCCCCTCCCGGAGTATCCTGCCGAGGAGCTCTTGGGTTGCGTAGGGCCGGTCTTGCAGGCTCCCTGGGGCTCTCTGGGCCCGCTTAGGGCTGTTTGGGAGTGGACCTGGAGTCGCGCTGGGCCCTGTTGGAGCGCCGGAAAGCCGAAAAGACAAGAAGGCCAAGATCCTCCAATTCCTACGAAAAATAAACGATTTTGGCCTGTTGGGACCCTCTTGGGGGTGCTCCTGGAGGTGTCTTGAGCCATGTTTGAAGCTTCTTGGAAGCTACCTGGGGCCTCCTGGGGCTCTCTTGAGGTGGAAGCCTTGGGTTTTCCAGACGCGGTCCGTCTCTTGGACACCTCTCGGGCCTGTTTTGGCGCACTCGTGGGCTGCCCTGGGCGCTTCTTGGGCCAGCGTTGGGCTCTCCGGGACCGCCTCGGGGCGGCCTTGGGCGCTTCTGGAGCTGTCTGGGGGCGGTCTCGGAGGCCTCCTGGGCCGCCTAGGAGCGTCGGACAGCCGCAAAGATCAGAAGGCCAAAACCTTCCAAAACTATTGTAAAAACCATCCATGTTTGGCCTGCTGGGGCCCTCGTGGGATTGCTCTTGGAAGCGTTTGGAGCCATGTTGGAGGACTCTTGGGGGCTGCCTGGGGCCTCCGGGGTCACTGTTGAGGCGGGAGTCCTGGGTGTTCAGTACGCGGTCCCTCTCTTTTGCCCTTTATTAGGCTTGTTTGGGAACCTTCTTGGGCTGTCGCGGGCGTTTCTTGGGCCAGCCTTGGGTTCTCCGGGGCCGCCTTGGGCTTGTCTTGGGGGCCTCTGGGGCTGCTTGGGGGCGGACCTGGAGACCCCCTGCGCCGTCTTGGAGCGTCGTACAACCTAAAAGAACAGAAGGCCAAAATCCTTCCGAATCCATCGGGGAACCATCAATTTTAGCCTCCCAGGGCTCTCTTGGGAGCGCTCCTGGAAGCGTCTGGAGCCATGTTAGAGGCCTCCCGAAACCTCTACCACGTGCTTCGGCGACATGGGTCGAAGATGGGAACCATTCCTGGTGCTGAAACATCACCAGGGTCCGCCCAGAGCTGCTCAGGAGACGCCCTGGAGCGGCTCTGGAGAGGCCCGGGGGGGGGTCCCCCATGGCAAGTCGAGGCAGCTGGCCAGAGGCCCCCGGCCCCGTACCCATATATGTGTATATATATATAGAGAGAGAGAGAGGGAGAGAGAGAGAGACAGAGAGAAAAATGCCTGTACAAGGAGAGAGAGAGAGAGAGAGGGATAGAAAGAGAGAAAGAGAGTGTGATAGGGATTTTTTATACATATATACATATAGAGAAAGAAAGAGAGAAAGAGAGAGAGCGAGAAATGGAGTGAGAGAGAGCGAGAGAGAAAGAGACAGAGAGACAGAGAGACAGAGAGACATAACGATACACATATATATATATATATATATATAACATCGCACCAGGACGCCAGCTCGCACCAGGATGCCCGCGGCGAGAAGGAAGGAACGCAGGCATCGCGGCGACGGCATGGAGGTCCAAGCCCGTGTGAACGCGGGCGATCGCGGGCATCGCGGCGATGGTCCAAGACGAGAAGGTGTCACATGTGACGGTTCTCCTCGTTTTCCTCCGCCTCCTCCTCCTCCTCATCCCCCTCTTCCCCCTCCTCATCCTCCTCCCCTTCTTCCTCATCCACACCACCACCATCACCATCACCATCATCATCACCACCATCAAGCCTGGAGATACAACGCGTTACAGGGTAGGACATCCGTGTTCCCTCGCACATGGACCACCGAGACAGCTGGGCGGGCGCGGTGGCGGGACTTCCCGCAAGCAGCTGGATATCTACACCTGGTGTTACTGGAATTCCCGGGCGCCCCTCTCGGGGCGAGGGCGAGCCAATGTCCTGTCCGAAGCCTCTTGAAACCAGTTTCGGTGCCTGTTGGGGGCCGTTTCGATGTTTTTGTTGCTGCCTCTCGGGAGCCTCTTGGCAGCTTCTTGGGGGTATCTTGGGGCGTCCTGGGGGCCTCCCGGGGCCCTCTTGAGGCCTCCTGGGACCTCTTGAGCCGTATTGGGGACCTCTTGGGCCGTCAAGGGGGCCTCTTGGATCGTCTTGGGGTTGTCTTGGGCCGTCTTGGGAGCCTCTCAGGCCGTCTTGGGGAGGTCTTTGGGGCCTCTTGGGCGGTCTTGGAGCGTCTGGCCGCCGAAAAGGCGAGAATCCAAAATACCTGCAAAAACCATTGAAACATCAATGAGTTGTTGCCTCTTGGAACCCTCTTGGGACGCCTCTTGGAGGCCTCTTGGCGCGTCTTGGAGACCACTTAAGCCGTTTTGGGATCGTCGTGGGCGTCTTGGAGCGATCTTTGGGCGTCTCGTGGCCTTCTTGGACCACCTGGGAGGCCTCCCGGGCCCGTCCCCAAGCTGTCCTGGTCCGTTTTGGGGCCGTCTGGGAGCCCCTGGGGACGGCCAGGGGAGGGAACCACGCATATACAAGGCTCTTGCCAGTTGTTCGTTGCACGTCACTGTTATGACACAATCTGGACAGGCTGAATCACGGAAGGAGAGGAGCTGGAGGCTCGGGTCATTTCTCAGCATCGCGCCCTTGAGCCACAGTGCCCGCAGACAGTACACGTGAGGGGCAGCACTGGGGGGACAAGGGATGGGGTGCAAAGGAAAAGAGAGACAGCGCCCCAAACTTTAGCATCCCTTGTCCACCCTTCTCCTGGACTGCTGCCAGGTTCGAATTCACACGTTGATCGGGATAGATCGCGATCGATCCCGGGCTTTTGGAGGGCACCGGAGACTCCAGTCCTGGAGGCGCCACCCTGGTCCTGCGGGCGCGCCGCTCTCTCTCTCTCTCTCTCTCTCTCTCTCTCTCTCTCTTTTTCTCTCTCTCTCTCTCTCTCTCTCTCTCTCTCTCTCTCTCTCTCGCTGGACGGGGAGAGGCCACGCGTCTCCGCGCGAGGCCCGCGTTCTGACGCCGCCAGGCTGAAGCTTCAGGGTCCTAGGCACTCTCCTCCGCTGGCCTTCGGTTCGGCCGCCACCCTCGCGCCTCCATCCTCCTCCTCTCGCGCTCACTTCGCCCCCTTGTCCTCTTTCTCCTTATCCCCCTTCTCCCCCTCCTCTGCTCGAGGGAGAAGTCGCTGAGACATCTTCTCGTCCAATGCTTTCCTGGAGGCTGTCCTGGCACGAGACTTCAGGGAGGCATTCAACGATCTTTCGTCGAGAGCCCCGGACTCGTCCCGTAAGACGAGGGTGCCCTTAGCAATGACGTCCGACAGGGCTAGATTGGCCTTCTGGGGTCAATGTGAGTCAGGCAGTCTGCTGGCATGCGACAGCGGGGCACCCACCTGACAACGCCACCCTCGCGTGACATCGCATCACGCACTATGGCCATTTCTATGGCATTTCGCCGGCCCACCTTCCCCCCCCGGTGTTCTTGGAAAGGGTATCGAGCAGGGACTTGGCGTCCACCACAGAAACCCCCTCGGCAGCCCGATGGATCCCACAGCTCTCTGGGAGAGCGACCGCAAAGGGCACGTCATCTCGCCGCCAGTCTGGCCCCCCCACGCCCCCATAGACAAGGCCCCGAAAGCAAAGGTAGACCCACTGAGCCTCCGCCAGGGCCCCAGACAGGCCCAGGGTTTCCGCGGAAAGAGTGGAGGAGACCACGCGCTTGAGGCGCTGGGACCGCCAAGCCAGAATGGACACCCGGGCCCGGCGACTGTCTTTGATCCGGGGGCCCCCCATCATCAATCCACCCCCCCTGGGCCCCGTTATTCTTGGCGGACCCCGGGCCCCCGCGTCGGAGCAGGTGACCATCGTGACAGCCGACAAGTTGAGAGGCCATATGGCGAGGTAGACCTTAGCTGAGCTGCGAAGGAACCGAGCGACTTTGTTAACCATCAGCAGGCTCTTGATGGTCACGTTGGGGCACACGGACGCCATGAGCGAGGCCGACCTGGCCACCTCGGGCCGGGACTGACGAGCGGCCCACTGCACCTTGGCCACCAGGCCGCGGCAGTCTCGAAGTTCCTGAGGGCTGAGAGGTTCTTCGGGGCATGAGGCCCGATCCCTGGAAAGCTTGACTGGGTGAACCTGTTCTAACACGTACTTCTCCTGATCTATGAGAACACGCCCGTCACTCATCTGCCGAATGCGCCTGCCGGCGCACTCGGCTTCCCGCTCCTGCCATTTCCCGAACTGGAACCGAGAAGCCAGGGACTCTTGCAGAGAGGCCTCGTAGGCCGGCTCACTGCCGATGATCAAGTCATCAACTTCAATGACTACCAGAGCTTGCAGGGCCCCGCTATCCTGGCACTTCTTCCAGATGCAAGGCCCCAGAAGACTTCGCCTGAAGCCGGGGGAGTAAAGGTGGGAAGTCAGCGTCTGATGCCAACGAATGGGAGCATCGTTGAGTCCGTAGACAGGGGCCACCAACTCGATGAGGCTTCCTCTGGGGAGTCCTAGGCCGTCGCACGGCTCGCAATACACCTTGCCTGCGGGACGAGAGAGAGGATCCGCCTGGCAGAACGCATTCTTGGGGTCCGCGAACAGCAGACGCCAACGCTTCCCGGCAATGACCTGCAGAGCGACGCAGATCGACTCCTCAGAGGGGGCGGGAGAGTAGACCTGCAACGATTCGGCGTCGGGATCGCCGCATCCTCGGACACACCACCTCGACTTGGGAATGGGAGCCGCGGCGGCGCCCTCCCGGGGCTTCCACCGCCGAACCATGCGGGGCGAAAGAATCCTGGAGGGAGAGTGGCGTCTGACCAGGTTGGCAAGCTCTGGGGGC
This sequence comes from Prorocentrum cordatum, assembly GCA_963575745.1. Lineage (NCBI taxonomy): Eukaryota > Dinophyceae > Prorocentrales > Prorocentraceae > Prorocentrum > Prorocentrum cordatum. The sequence continues at coordinate 103,952 of CAUYUJ010016023.1, read as the reverse complement.
AGCACCTTCACGGCTCGAGTGTCGAGGATGGCCTGCCATTCCTTGGCATCGGATCCCCGGAAAGCGCCCCGCTCCGACTGGGACAGATTTGCTCCACACGACTTCCTGTCCTCCCCTGCCTCCGCCGTTCCCCGCAGGGGTTCCCGTGACCCAGACGGCCCGGTCTCCGCCGGCGTCGGCGCGCCCGAAAAACTCCCCCCACAGCTCGCAATCTTGCACATCGTCTTGTGGGCTGGATCCGAAATCGGGGCTCGGACCGATACACAAGAGCGACTCCTCTGGGCATGTCGGCACTGGAGGCCCCAGTCCTGGAGGGAACCCTGGGTCTGGTTCCAGGAAGACGGGAAGGCTGAGGGAGACACTGGAGCCGGCCGCGCTCTCTGCCGGCCCGCTGGCTGCTGCGCTCTCTGCCGCCCCGCCCGCTCGAATGGAGATGCGCTGGTTCCCCCACTGCTTGGCGCGCTCCGAAACGGATGAGTCCGCCAACTCCTCCACGGGAGTGATAGATGAGCTGCCGCCTCCCCCGTAGGGGTGGACCCTAGAGGCCCGAGGAATCGAAACAGAGCGGACAGTGCGGCCTCGGTAGACCACCGGGGTTGGAGACGAGCTCTCCCCCTGAACAGGACTGAGGCCTCGCCTCCTTGAAGCTGGAGGCTCGACTCCCTCGGACGGGGCGGGGCGAGAGACCTTCACGCGATCTGACGCCTCGGAGGGGATCCCTTCCTGCTCGGACACATCACCCGCGGCGTCGCTCTCTCTTCCGCCGCCGGCCGAAGGACAGGGCGAGGGAGGAGATCCGCCGGACCCGGGAGTCAAAGGGTCCGTAGGCTGGTGAACTTCTGATGAAACCTGACGCGAAGGCAGTCCTGACGGCCCGGGGCCGAGAGAGGAGGGGGGAGACTCCTCCGGCTGGACATTCCTGGAAACAGGCACGAATCCCTCCTCGCGACGACACGTCGGGGAGTCCCAGGCCTCGTCGGGGGGCGCCCCCTCCCCCTCGACGTCCACGGCACCTATCTTGCGACCAGGGTCGCGGATCTCCTGCTGCAACGCCTGAAACCCGGGACTGTCAACCAGCTCGGCACCCTGAGACTCTGTTCGAGTCGCCTCGCGCACTTGTTCGACACTGCATTTCCATAACTTAGTGCGCATGGCAACCCACACGGCGGCCCCCTCGCGGTAGGCCACCGCGCCTGGGCCAACCCACCTGCCCCGCTGCAGGGCGTGAGTCTTGAGACCCACCGACTTCCTCCACACGAAGACCCACTGGCCTGGCAGAAAGACCCGATCCTGGTGCCGGCGAGCCCGAACCGCTTCCTGGAGCCTGGATCTGGCCTCGCCGGCCATCAAGGCCTTGCGTGCTTCCTCCCGGATACGGTGCCTCCGAGCGAAGTTCCCCGCCACCGTGTCCCGGCCGCCCACGTCAGCCTGGACGTCTTCAAGCCCGATGGCGTCCATGGGCTCGTCACTGAGAAGAGCCCGCGGGAATCGAGGGCTCTCCGAACACCAATTGATACGGGGAAAAACCAGACCGGTGAAAGCATCTGTTTTTCGCAGCCACCGTCTCACACAGGAGCCGATCTACTTCTTCGGGGGTGGATGGGCTGACGATCGAGGATGCACGAGCGATCGAGTCTTTGATCCATCCTCCGTGGCGCTCGCACCTGCCATTTTGCCACGGTGACGTGGCCTCACAAGTGCGCTGGAACACACCCAGATGTTCACATCCTCTCTCGAAGGCCCCCTGGAATTCCGACCCACCGTCCGTCGTCAGCACCTCGGGAGGGCCGAAGACTCTGATCCAGGTACTTTCGAAGGCTGCCCAGACGCTGAGCGACGAGGTTCCGTGACGGACAGGGAGCACGTAGCATTGTTGGAAGCCGGTTCCGCGATCCAGCACGTTAAGCACCGGGACCTGGGTTCCGAGGACGTTCAGGTAGAACAGGTCGGCCGCTACGAGCCCGTTGAAATGAAGGTCCGGGGAACCGTAGCTTTTCGTCTCCAGGACGGCTTCCTGTGGCCCTCGCAGGCCTCGCACCTGAAATCGTTGCGGACATATCTCAGGATGTCTTCTCGGGCCCGGGCCACGGTCAGCAATCTGAGGAAAGCTTCTTTGCCGGGGTGGCCCATGTTCACATGCACCTTCTGGACGAGGGTCTGGTGAGCTCGACTGATCTCAAGGCTGCTCCCTTCCTGCTTGTATTCCGCCTCCTCCTCTTCTCCGGCAGGCTGGCCCTCCTCCGCCTCCTCAACCTCCTCTTCTCCGACATCGGAGTCAGCGCCCCCGACGGCGGCCACCAGAGAGTTGAGGTCCTGATCGAAGAGGAGGCCCACCTCAGAGCTCAGCCCCTCCACATGTCCTAGAGCCCTGGCAAGAGTGGTCTCCAGGACTCCCTCGCAGATAGCTCCAACGAGGAGGGGGGGATACACCTGAGCTCGACGGGCGGCCGCACCTCCGACAAGATGACCACGCTGGCGGTCTCCGGGGCACGTCTTGAGGAGAGGCGCATAGAGAGAGGGACGGTTGCACAGAAAACGAGTCGGTTTTTTGTTCAAGAACTTAAGAACTTCCCGTCAACAGACAGACCGAACTGACACTGGTCGCACTGCACAGTGACCACTCCGGGCAGTTCGCTCAGCAGGCGAACCGTCTCCAGCTCCCAGGAGCTGGCTCCAAGGGGGTGCTCAATCAAAAAGGCCCTCCCAGAGGCCATCTGGAGAAAAGCGATTCGGACACAGAAGAGCACGTGCTTGATGCCTTGCTTTTCGACCCGATCGCAAATCTCCGGGGACATGCGATTCCAAGCCGATCGACTGGGGGCTGAGAAAGCCTTGCATTCGGGGCTCATGATAACGACCTCTGGGCGGTCTTGCCGAACGGTCTCCTCGGCAGCGGCCTGTCCCTCGGTAGTGCCAAGGTCCCACCCGGCACTGAGATCCATGCTCTTGGACGTGCGAAACCCTCGGTCTCGGAGCTCCGGGCAAACTCGAGGGGGGAAAACAGCTCCAGGGCCAGAGTACTGGCCCTGTCGTTTCAGCCACTCCTGGACCCTGCGCTTCCTGGCTCGACGTCCGAGGACGGGGACCTGACTCAGAAAACTCGCGGCTTGTCTCGCGGCCCTGGGAACGGCACACCCTCGACTCAGCTCCTGTTCGTCGTTAGGGACCTGGCAGAGCTGGAAGGTCCCTCGGGTGAGAAGCCCAGAGAACGGGGCGACATCCTTGGATCTCCAGGCCTCGAACTTCAGGACGCCCTTGCTGGAGTTGCGGATGGCGCTCTGTAACTGCGCTGGCGAGAGGTCGGGAGTCAGGGAGTCCAAAAGGGGAACGCCCTCATCCGCGACTCGCACCCGGGTGTATCCCCGGAGACTTTCCCGGAACTCTCGACCCCCTTCCCCGGTCACCAGAAAGACCGCCGCCTGGGCCATCAGCTGGGTCTTCTCCGAGTCACTTAGGAGGGAGGGGATCCATTTCCGATCGGTCGTGATCTGATCCACCTCGATCGCATTGCCCTGGGCGTCGCCCCACCAGGTGGGATGAGGCAAAAAAGAGAAGCTCGCTCGGTCGGCTCGACTGGCCGCCTGAGCTGATCGCCAGACGAGACGGGAGTCCCCCTTCCCAGAGTCCCCCTTATCGATCCTGAGAGATCCCTTCCCTACTGGTTCATGGTTTCCCCCCCCCGTTCCTCGTCTCCTGCTTCAGCGCCCGACGCGGCGCTCAGCTGCTGGTCCCGCGGCTCGCCAGAGCCTGCACGGCCTCCGCCATCTGCTGCAGGGCCTTGTTGTTGTCGTCCAGGGCCTTGAGGACCTTCGCCGTCGTCTCTGGTCCGCTGGACTGGGCGCCCTTCTCGGTCTTCACCATGTAGGCGGGTGCCGTCACCATCTTCTTGTAGACCAGCTCGGGCTTGATGGCTAGCAGCGGCGGCTCCGCCTGAGCGGACAGGCGGGCGTGATCCGAGTACCGGCCCCTGCGCCCCTGAGCCCGCTGCAGGCAATCGAGAACCTGCTGCGGTGAGCGCCTCTCGATCCACAGCCGCGTCTTGCACTTGAGGCAGTGCTCGTACTTGGCGCACTGGTTGGTCCCGCGGCGCCGCGCCCACTTCGGACGGTCGCAGGTCCAGCGCCACCTCCGAGACCCTCTCGCCGCTCATGATGTTGGCGTTCATGATCGTGGCCTTGGCGTTTGAGCTCCAGATGGCCCGCAACGTCATGCGGCGCCAGGCCTGCATCGTTGGGGGAAAGGTGATCTTGCCCGTCGACAGCTCCTCCTGATCCAGCTCCGGGTCGGTCGCCTCCGAACCCTCGTCCATGCCGATGGTCTCCCACTCGTCCTTGGCCTTCGTCTCCTGCTGTGCCTGTTGACGGCGGCGCTGCATAGCCCTCGCCTCTTTAATCAGCTGGGCCGGGGGCCCGCTCTTCGACTGGAGAGTCTTGCGCACTGGATGGGGGCGCCCCACACTCGGCGCCCTTGGAGTAGTCGGGCTGGCCGCCTCGCCGGTGGTCCGGAGAGAGGCAGGGGACGTCATCCCGATCACGTCGGGGAGGCTGGACCCGCGGGCAGCCTCAAGCTTGGTCTCGAGCTCGATGGCTACGGACGTGCGATCGACCTCGGGTTTCACGGCGTCGCCGAAGTCGCACACCCCTCCGGAAGGTCTCCGGACGCGGCGCCGCCTCCTGCTTCCTTGTTGGCCTCCTCCTCCTCTTCTCTCTCCTCTTCCTGCTGATAGACTCCTGTGCTCTTTCCTTCCTCGTCCTGCGGGTGACCTCCTGACCTCGCGCTTTCCTCGACGTGCCAGCGTACTGGGAGCCCCGACGGGGCCTCCTCCATGTCTGGCCCCGGGACCTGGTCACTACCCCCAGAGACCTTCTCCCCACGGATCTCTGGAGCCCGGAACCGCCCGATCGGCAGGCGTCTCGGCCCGAGCCGATCTCAAGAAAACAGGGCGAGGATCGAGGGAGGAGAAACGAGTAGGCGCAAAAGTCAGCGGCCTTCAGTCCTGGCCAGCCCACCGCGGCACCCGCGGCCACCTCGAACAGGCGCGGGGGCCGGGCGCCGAGCAAGCTCACGAGCCTATGCCCGGACGGCTCCTGTGCAAGGGCAGCTCGGCGCCGCCCAGGTCGATGACGCCCTTGCGCAGGTCGACCACGGCGCCCACGGACCCCAGCCACTTCACAGGCAGCAGCGGCGGAATCGGGCCCTCCACGATGCGAAACAAGATAATCACTCTCCGGTTCGGAATCACGGTGATCGGGGCCAAGGCCTCGCCGATGACCTTGACGCCTGGCCTGGCCAGCCACTTCGCCGTAGCGAGTCGGGATCTCCCAGCCTCGGCGAGCGCAAGCGGCCTTCAGCTTCTCCAGACGCTCGCTGCCCACAAGTGCCTAGCCCGCCGCCGTGTCCACCATGCCGGCTGGCTCGCGATCGTCGTCTAACTGCCACGCGCCGTCCTCGACCTGAGCTACAGCACGACAGATCTCCTCGATACGGACGGCACCCACCAGCCAGGTCATGCCCGAGCTCGTGCCGTCACCCCCCCGGACGCACATGCAGCCGCGCGGCTGGGCCTCGGCCTTGGAACGAGGCTTCGGACGAAAGGGGTTCGGTCACTCCTTCCCCCAGCGCCCCTTCTGCCCGCAGTTGGCGCACTTGGTGCGGGCCTTCAGCTTCTCGATGCTCAGTCGTTGCTTGCCCGAGCCCACCTTGCCTCCAGAAGCCTTGCTGGCCCGCATGCTGTCGAAGAAGTCCCTGTCCCTGGCCATCGCCCGCTTCAGCTCCTTGCTCTCGGCCCATCGCCTGGGCTTGCCCTCCTTCTCGCGCTTCTCGTCCAAGATGGCGCCGATCACGGCGCACAGCTGGTCCTCGTCCAGGTCCTGGTGGCCCACAGCCACACGCACGGCCTCGGCGTCGTCGTGCTCGAGGACGGAGTCCTCCAGGAACTCGACGACCCACTCCTCGATGTCTTCCTCGTCGTCGCCTACCTGCCCCTGGACGTTGGCGACGGCATTCTCCACGGAGGCGAGGACCCTCGACTGGCCCCCCCCCGGCACCTCCGGCGGAGGCCTTGGCGGCGATGCGCTTCACGTCCATTCTCATCATGGGTTTCTTGATCGAGTCCAAGTCGCCCCGACCCAGCGATATGCTCAACATGTTTATGAGGTGTTGCTCCTACAAGTGCGCCCCCGACTTCAGCTGCTCGACCTGTATCTTCTCGGGCAAGTCCAATCCATACTTCTTGGCCTCCCTGACTTCTAGATCTCGTCGCTGCATGAACTGCGTGAGAGATTCCCCCGGCTTGATGGCCACTTCCTCCAAGGCTCGTCTGAACGCTTCTTTCTGCTTATCGCCATCTCGATCTCCTCGGACTTGTCTGAAATATCGAATGAGAACTTCCAGCCCGTCGACCTTCCGAGTCGATATCTTCTTGAATGTTCATCAGCTTCTCCCGCAGCTCCAGCGGCAGCTCGTCGACCACTCTTCCTCCCTGGGCTGACGGGGCCAGGGAGGACCTCTTGCTCCAGCGTCTCAGGCTGGCCACCCACGTGTCTAGGCGGTCGAAGCCCGGCCACGCCTGCGGCCCCATGTTGTCTCCTCTTGGCGGCGGCTGCGACTGCGGCTGCGGCGGCAGCTCCGGCCACGCGCTGCTCCCGAGCCCCGTCTCGACGGAGCCCGCGGCTGCCGACGCCGGGCCGGCGAGGCATGCACCCGCATGGGCGCCTCCTGCGCGGCGGGCACGGCTGGCGCGGCCTGCGCAGGAGCCGCGGCGGGCGCCCTCAGCGCTGCCGGCGCGGCTGGCGCGGCCTGCGCCTCGGCGCTCGCCGTCGCGTCCGCGTGGACGTCCGCCGCACGCTGCGCGGGGGCCGCGGCCGGCGCCCTCGGCGCGGCGGGCGGGGCCGCGCTCGCTGCCGCGGCAGCTCCCAGCCGCGTCGCCGGCGGCGCTGCTGGCGCGAGGCTCGACCACTGCTGCGTCCCCTCGCGACCCAGCCACGTCGTCGCGTAGCTGGCCGTCTCGACGGCCGACGCCCAGACCTCGGCGGCAGCTGCGCCGGCGGTCCGAGCGAACCCTCCCCATGGGTCTCCCCGCAGCCAGGGATCCTCCCCCCGGCGGTCATCAACCCACTGCCACGACCAGGACCAGGTCCAGCTCCCCTGACGGCTCCATTCCTGACCCCAGTCAGGTCTACCGGCCGTCTCGCTGTCCTCTGGCTCGTCCCCTGGTGGGTCTCGATCGCCTGCGGGGGCAGGCGGCTGCTGGTCTCCGGTGTAGGCGGGTTGCTGCACGTCTGCCCTGCCCTCCTCCTCTGCTCTCACTTCGGTGTCGATCCGCCCTGGATCTGCCTCAACCACGACTGCTCCGCTACCATTGTTCGTTGCACGTCACTGTTATGACACAATCTGGACAGGCTGAATCACGGAAGGAGAGGAGCTGGGGGCTCGGGTCATTTCTCAGCATCGCGCCCTTGAGCCAGCGCCCGCAGACAGCACACGTGAGGGGCAGCACTGGGGGGACAAGGGATGGGGTGTAAAGGAAAAGAGAGACAGCAGTTTCGGTGCCTGTTGGGGGCCGTTTGGATGTTTTTGTTGTTGCCTCTCGGGAGCCTCTTGGCAGCTTCTTGGGGGTCTCTTGGGGCGTCCCCGGGGCATCCTGGGGCCCTCTTGGGGCCTCCTGGGACCTCTTGGGGCCGAGGAGCCCGAAAAGTCCGTTCGGATCCCGCGTTTGGGCCCCTTCTTGGAGCCGTCTTGGGGACCTCTTGGGCCGTCATGGGGGCCTCTTGGATCGTCTTGGGGTTGTTTTGGGCCGTCTTGGGAGCGTCTCAGGCCGTCTTGGGGCGGTCTTTGGGGCCTCTTGGGCGGTCTTGGAGCGTCCGGTCGCCGAAAAGGCGAGAATCCAAAAAAACTTCAAAAACCATTGAAAAATCAATGAAGTTTGCCTCTTGGAGCCCTCTTGGGACGCCTCTTGGAGGCCTCTTGGCGCGTCTTGGAGGCCACTTAAGCCGTTTTGGGATCATCGTGGGCGTCTTGGAGCGATCTTTGGGCGTCTCGTGGCCTTCTTGGACCATCTGGGGGGCCTCCTGGGCCCGTCTCCAAGCTGTCATGGTCCGTTTTGGGGCCGTCTGGGAGCCCCTGGGGACGGTCAGGGGAGGGAACCGCGCATATACAAGGGGGGTCGCTGCCCGGGGCCCGGGGCCCGGGATCTCCCACATATATATATATATATATATATATATATACACATATACATATACATATACATATACATATACATATGCACATACATATACATATACATATATATATATATACATATGCATATACCTATACCTATACATATACCTATACCTATACATATACCTGTACCTGTACCTGTACCTATACCTATACCTATACCTATACCTATACCTATGCATACATACATACATACATTCATACATGCATACATACATACATACATACATACATGCATGCATGCATGCATGCATGCATGCATACATACATACATACATACATATATGTGTATATATATATGCATGCATACACACACGTGCATACACACATACATACATACATGCATGCATGCATGCATGAATGCATGCATGCAAACATGCATACATGCATACATACAGATGTATATACATACATATGACGTATGTGAGCATACGCATGTGCACATATACATATATGTATGTATAAATGTGTGTATGGATATGGTAGTAAGTGGGTATGTGTATGACTGTGTGTATACCTACATTTGTGCACACAGACCTGCATACATACAAACATACATATATACGGACATGCATGCACGCATATGTCGATCTACATACACACATGCATGCATGCACACATGTATGTGTGCACACATGCATACATACACACATACACACAGAACCCATCCATCAATGCATCAATCCATCCATACATCCATGCATCCATCCATACACACAGAACATATTATGTGCATGTACATAGACTTGTCGAAAACATCACGGGGGGAGGGCAGGCGCAGGAGCGGCAGGGGAGAAGACGATCCCCCATCCCCCAGACTTCCGACGATGCGTCCGCGGCCTCCAGCTGGTACCCAGCCTGCTCCACCGACTTCACGGGCGGCTCCTCCTGGCGGGCCCATGTCGGAGGCCTAGAGATTGGCACCAACACCAACACAAGGAACTGCATCCACAGGGGGAATATGATCCTAGATTTCGGTGCTGGTGGCAATATTTCGGTCACCTTGGCAGCAAGAATATTACCATCATGACCGAGATCGGGATCGTCTTCCCTCGGTGGAGGCACACCGCCGATCTTGGTGTTGGTGTCAACCTCTAGGCCCGCGACCATGGAACATCGACCAGTGCAGGGGTCTGCCTCGTCGCTTCCCCGCTCCCCTCTCCTGTTCTCGGGGCGAGAGGCCGGGGGGCTGGTCGCCGCCTCCGGTCTCTCTGGGGGCGACTCGTGCCACATTGGGGGCCCCTGGTCTCCAACTGGCCCTCGAACTCAATCTTCTTCTCGATGAGCCACGACTTGAACAGCTTTTCTGCCTCCTGCCGGGGAGACGAGAACGGCCCCAACCCACCACGAAGAAGTCTGGGAATGCTTCTCTCGCGAAGCATTCCCGATCAAGACCGCAACCCGCCTCCTCTTCCTCCACTTCCTGCGCATCCTCCTCATCCTCCGCCTCTTTCTCTTCGTAACCCTCCTCCTCCTCCTTCTCCTCCTCCTCCTCTCCTCCTCCTCCTCCTCCTCCTCCTCATCATCATCATCATCATCATCATCAGCAGCATCATCATCAGCATCATCATCAGCGTCATCATAAGCATCATCATTATCATCATTGTCAGCATCAGCATCAGCATCATCATCAGCATCATCATCAGCAGCAGCAGCATCATCATCATCATCATCATCATCATCATCATCATCATCATCATCATCCCCCTTCTTCTCCTCCTCATCTCAGCCACCCGTGAAAGCGTCCAACCGAAGCTGGGAAGGAAGAGTTTTCACGCTGAGCGCAAGGATTGTCTATGGTTGTGCTCAACCAGCGATAATATGAACTGAGCCCACGCTTGACCTCCACCCCACGGGCTGCCCAACTCAATCCTCCTTCTCCTCCGCCTGTTCCCCCTCATCATATCTTATCATCATCATCATCATCATCATCATCATCATCATCATCATCAGCATCATCATCATCAGCAGCATCACCATCACCATCACCATCACCATCAGCATCAGCATCAATGCCCCGCCCCGCCTTCCTTTTTTCGCATCTCGTGCTGGTCTTCCATGCAAGCCTCTTCCCTCGTCCTTGGATAGCTCCTCCTCGTCGTCCTATCAGGACCAGGCGTGTCGGTGGTGCGGGACGGACATTGCGCCTGAGACGTCTTCTCCGCTGATGCCCCTGTCGTTCGGAATGTCCAGCAGCGACACGGATGGAGGACCAATCGTGTCCAAAATGCCGCTCTCGCCTAAGCACCGCGCACATTACAAACTGTCACACGGATGGAGGGCGGGCGGATCTCAAAGTGTAGTTATCGCTAGTGCGCCGCGCACAGTCTGTTCAAAAATTCAAACTGTTACAAGGATGTACGGCTGCTCCGTTTAAAAATGTGGTGTTCGCCATAGCGTCAAGTACAGCCGTCTTCAAAGGTACAACTTGGTCATCCATTCCGAATTCCTCATTGCTGTATGACGGTATAAGGGGACAGCTACACGAGAGGAGGGAGACTATTTTCAATGTGGGCTTCCCACTTCAGAATGCATGGCAACAAAGTCTTTACAGGGGCCAGCTCGTGGAAAGCTCTACGGATGGGTGGCGCCTCATGTTCAAGACGGGACTCTCGCGGAACACCTCCTTGATGCCTGTGCTCTGACCCAGCACAGTCTTTCGAACGGAGGTGGAGGAGGAGGAGGAGAAGGAGGAGGATGAGACTGCCGTTCTGTTCAACAAAAAAAGGGCTCTCGCCTGCATGGCAGACCCATGGGCGCTCGTCGTTCCAAAGGGCGCCCTACGTACTGAAGAAGAGCGCCCGCAGGGAACTCGGAAGGGGCGACTTGGGACGGGGGTTATTGTGCAGCATCGCTGACGCATTTTGAGCTTACTGCGGTCGCTTCTGTGCCTTCTCCTCATCATTCTCTCCATCCTTCCCCTCGCTCGCTCGCTCGCTCGCAATGTACATTAGGGGTTCGCTGGAGGTCCAAGAATAAGGAAAACTTGACGCAGGAAAACGATTGGAAAATGGATACAGAAATTGTGCACGATCCAAGTTGCGGGCCGCGTTGTGGAACATGCATGCAGGCCAGCTGGTGGAGGATCGCTGGGGGGGATCTAGGATGCACGAAGGTTTTGCAATCCACCACCGTACCCCCTGGCACATTGAGGCGTGGTAGAATGCCAAGGACTGTCTGGTAGGGTGTCTGTACTCTTCTGAGTGACCCATTCCCCTCCTCATCACGCTTCGTCGCCTGCACCGCCACCCCTCCTTGTTTGCTCCCATTACCGTGCAGCTGAATCAACCACGCCACAGTAGAGGCCTCGTCAAGATGCCGACCACCTTCGACCGAGGCAGAAGGGAGGTCGAGCCAGCTTGAAGAAGCACCCCCGCCTGGGTCCCCGTCTGGGTGCTCGCCTGCCAGCGTCAGCTTTACACGACGGCGGGCTCCCGCTTGGGAGCGAGCTGGCAGACTTGGGCACCTCCTTGCACTGAACACGGAGATTCTTGGCGTAAGCTGTCGAGCCGCGCTCCCTAGGCCACGATCCCTACTTTAGAAATTATCCCAGTGCGACCCTACCTAGAGGTTGGAGCCTCTAGGAAAGCAACATTATATATATCAGTTGCAATAGTGGATGCTGTGCTGCGCTATGCTATGCTATGCTAGGCTATGCTAGGCTATGCTAGGCTATGCTAGGCTATGCTAGGCTATGCTAGGCTATGCTCTGCTCTGCTATGCTATGCTATGCTATGTTGCGCAATGCTATGCTGGGCTAGGCTAGGCTATGCTATGCTATGCGATGCTATTCTGCGCTATGCTATGCTGCGCTATGCTATGCTATGCTATGCTATGCTTTTGCGATGCTTTTGCTTTGCCTTCGCTTTTGCCTTCACTTTTGCTTTTGCTTGGCACCCAGGGAGCGCAACTGGGGGAACCGCGCGTTTGCGTTTACCTTTGCTGTTGCTTTTGCTTGGCTCCCAGGGGACCGGGGGAACCGCCCGGGGCGGTTTCCACTGCCCGGCCCTTTAAGCAAAGCGAGTAAGAACCCTTCTAGGCAGAGCCTAGGTAGGGAACTATGGTTTCCTAGATTCCAAGACGGCTCAGGCAAGCACCGAATTATCCCAGTGCGACCCTACCTAGGAGTTGGAGCCCCTAGGAAAGCAGCATTAGTAGTAACAGTAAAGCTAAGCTAAAGCTAAGCTAAAGCTAAGCTAAAGCTAAGCTAGAGCTAAGCTAAAGTTAAGCAAAGCTAAGCTAAAGCTACGCTAAAGCTAAGCTAAAGCTAAGCTAAAGCTAAGCTGAAGCTAAGCTGGAGATAGGCTGGAGCTAGGCTAAAGCTAAGCTAAAGCTAAGCTATAGCTAAGCTAAAGCTAAGCTAAAGCTAAGCTAAAGCTAAGCTAAAGCTAAAGTTAAGCTAAAGCTAAGCTAAAGCTAAAGCTAAGCTAAAGCTAAGCTAAAGCTAAGCTAAAGCTAAGCTACATCTAAGCTAAAGCTAAGCTAAAGCTAAGCTAAAGCTCCGCTAAAGCTAAGCTAAAGCTCCCAGGGGACAGGGGGAACCGCTCCCAGGGGACCGGGGGAACCGCCGGGGGCGCTTTACACTGCCCGGCCCTTTAAGCGAAGAGAGTAAGAACCTTTCTAGGCAGAACCTAGGTAGGGAAAAAGCTCGAAGAAGTCAGAATCATTGACTTCCCGAAGGTCGTTCAAGCAAAATCGCAGTAAGCCTTTTCTGGCTTCCGTCATTTCAGGACGGCCCAAGAAGCATGGTCCCAAGATGGTCCTGGAGCCCAAGAGGCCTCCAAAACGGCCCTAAGACGGCTACAAGAGGACATCCGGAAAAACCCAAGATGGCCTTCGAAGGCCCTTCAACGGCCCAAGAACGCGCCAAGACGGCCCAATGACGGTCCCAAGACACCACAATACTGCCAACAGGGCCCCAAGACGGCTCGTGAGAGCCCCGAAACGGCCTAAGAAAGCCTCAAGACAGCCAAAGAGGGCCACAAGACGGCCCCTTGGGGCGACCAAGGCTGCCACACAGGAGCCCAAGACAGCCCCAAGACGGCCAGACTGAGCTCCATGAGAGCTCTTCAAGAAGTGAATGCGGAAGGTGTCACATATGATAGGGTCCTTCCTTCCTTCTCCTCCTCCTCCTCCTCCTCCTCCTCCTGCGCCTCCTCCGCCTCCTGCTCCTCCTCCTGCTCCTCCTCCTGTTCCTCCTGCTCCTCCTGCTCCTCCTCATCGTCATCATCCACATTACCCCTCACTATCCTCATCAGTGCTCTCGATGCGCGTCCTCGCCGTCGTCCTTATCGTCCTCCTCCTCCTCGTCCTCCTCCTCCTCCTCCTCCTCCTCCTCCTCCTCCTCCTTTTCCTCGCCATCGTCATCGTCCTGTTCGTCCATCACCCCGTTGTTGTCGAAGTCGAAGAGCGGTATCGTGTCGCCGATGCCGTAGAAGACCCACTCCGGCAGGCCGAGCTTCTGCGCGAGCAGCGGAACCTCCAGGCCCACCCCCTCCTCGCCACGCCACTCCTCACTCCCCCTCCCCGTCCTCAGTCTGCATCTCCCCCTCCTCAATCCTGCTGCCCCTCCTCGCTCCCCTCCCCCTCCTCCCCACCCGAGCCTCATTCCTCCTCCTCCCCCTCCCCATCGCCCCGCCACAAGAGCACACACACACACGCACACACATGACTCCTCCTCCATCATCATCATCATCATCATCATCATCATCATCATCATCATCATCATCATCATCATCATCATCATCATCATCATCATCATCATCATCGTCATCGTCATCGTCATCGTCATCGTCATCGTCAGCAGCAGCAGCAGCATCAGCATCAGCATCAGCATCAGTATCATCATCAGCATCATCAGCAGCATCATCATCACCATCATCATCATCATCATCATCATCATCATCATCATCATCGACATCGACATCGACAGCATCATCATCATCATCATCAGCAGCAGCAGCATCATCATCATCAGCAGCAGCAGCAACAACAACATCAGCAACATCATCATCATCAGCATCACCATCCTCACCATGATCATCATCAGCATCAGCAGCATCATCATCATCAGCAGCAGCATCATCACTATAATCATCATTAGCAGCAGCAGCATCAGCATCATCATCATCATCACCATCATCACCATCATCACCATCATCACCACCATCACCACCACCATCATCATCATCATCATCATCATCATCATCATCATCATCATCATCATCATCATCATCATCATCATCATCATCATCATAATCCTCATAATCATCATCCATTCCTTCTCCTCATAGATAGCTCCTCCCTGTCGCACCCCAAGACCAGGCATTGCGGATGCATCACCCATGCATCGGCGGCGTCCGCGGTGCATCGGCGACGCCGGCGCGGAGAAAATAGGGCTCCAAATCGAGCCGCATCGCCGATGCATCGGCGATGCGGCGCGAGTCTCCGACCCCATCTGCTTCGACCCCATCTGGGAGGCCTCGTCAAAAGCCTCCTCGCAGGAGAGCCCAGAATAGAATCGACGAGTCGGATCGGCGATCGACATGAATCAGATCGGCGGACATCGGCAGCCGAGTCGGGAGAAGTCGAATCGGGGGACATCGGCAGGCCAGTACGCCTCCACTGAAAAATCGGAACCCGGATCGGAATCCCAAGCCGAAGCGAAGCGGAGTCGGAAGCCATCGAGGTCGAACCGAGACAAGCGGAGGCCTCGAGACGGGCCCTGCCTCGCTCTGGAGGGCGAGGCGAGGCCCGAGAGCGTGGTGCAGCCGAGGCGTGGCCGCGGGGACGTGGCGGTCGAGAGGCAGGCGCCCCTCCGCCGAGGGCCCGGGGTCCCCGCGGAGGCACCGGCGGAGGATCCACCGGGGCCCGAGGGCACACAAAGAAATACGCACAAATAGAACAGAACTCCCCTTCAGTTATACACCCACAAAGAACAGGACTCCCCAGAATTCCCCATACTTTCTGGGTGTTCGTCTTGCCCCCCACATTGCCCACATGTTCCCAAGATTTTCCTGGGGAGTCGACGCTCAGTTGTGTCTGTGTGTTTTTGTTCCCCTCGTGAGAGAAGGGAGCTCCGGGCTGGAGAGCCAAGGCGCGGAGCGCAGGAAGGGGCCTCGCCTGGCCAGCACCGCGAGATCCGCCCCGTGGGGCAGCATTTCGAGGCGAAGCGCCAGGGCGAGGACAGGTTCGGGTGGTGATTAGGGAAACAAAAAGTGACATTAACATAAAAACTCGGAGCTCCGCGCGGATTTCTCGGATCGGCGCCGCCCGTGGCGCGCTCCGCGCGCCAGGGAGGGGGGTCCAGCGCCGATCCGAGACATCCGCGCGGAGCTCCGAGTTTTTATGTTTATGTCACTTTCTGTTCCCCTAAGGATGGATCGAGGCAGGGCTGAACCTAAACGGTGTTTTTCGCTTTCGTTTCGTTTTCGTTGTCCCTCGCTTTTGTCCCGAATCAGTCCGCCTGTACCGCAAAAGGAAGTCCAAACGAAAACGGCCCACGAAATCGCCAAAAACACCGCTTAGGTCCAGCCCTGGATCGAGGACCTCTGAGATGCGGCGGCTCTGGAGGATGTCTCGGGCGCCGTGGCCCTCTCAGAGCGCTGCGGAAGGCTCTGAAAGCGTTCCAGGACGCTCTGGAGCGAATTGATCCTCGTCCAAGCCCCATCCGGAGCACTCCCTGGAGCAGCCTCGACTCGATGCGCGATGCCACATAACAGGCCCCCTTCGGCAGCGCCCAAAACCGATTGTGATAATGCGCTTCCCGAGTGGCCCCCGCCGAGGGTGCCCCTGCGTTGGGAGCGGCCAAGGGTTCTGCGCTGGATAGGCCCAGGGAGATAACCGGTCAAGAGGGGTGGACGAGGGCAAATCCGCTCTCAAAGTCGGTCCCCAGACCCCTGCTGAGGTCGAAGCCAACCTGATTTGTCGAGCCGCCTCCAGCCATGGCCACGAGGGGGGGCCCTCCCTCCCAAGCCCCCCTTCTGCTGGCTGGGACTAGTGTTGGGCCACCTCAGCCCCCCAGCTGGCTCCAACCCCTACGAAGCCTAGAGCTGTTCTCCACCCTCGCGCCAGCTGCACCAGCAGTACAGGAGCCTCGCAGCGAGCCGGCCGCGACACCGGGACTGGTCGCAGTCATCTACGGCGGGTTCGTGCCGTCAAGATTTCGGCGCTGGTCCCTGACATTGCGTGGACCGCTCAACCTTGAACGATCGGCGCTTTGCGGAGCGGCGGATCGTTTTATATCGCTCCATACATTAATTCAATGCCGGTTGAACCTAGGTATACGAAAACGTACTGCTATCGCTACTCCCTGGACCGGGACCTCTTCAGGGGTGCATTCGGAGTCGAAGTTCGCTGCGAATTCAACGGTGGCGACGAGAGCAGATGGGGTCAGAGTATCATGCCGCATCGCCGAAGCATCGCCGACGTCGGAGATGCGTCGGCGCCGTCAGCGTGGAGAAGATCGGGCTCCACACCGAGCCGCACTGTCGATGTATGGGCGATGCGGCGCAATCCTCCGACTTCACAGACCTCGGATCCCACTTGCGAGGCCTAGAAGACCGGACAGGGTCGAAACGGACCGTGAGCAGCCCTGATTGGTGACCACTGGTGCCAGGCGTGCCAAAAAGAAATCCACAGCCAGCGCGGCTCACCTGATTCGCATGGCGCTCTACAGCCCGTGCCTTTTTGTTCAGTGCCTTCGTGGTCCCCGCTCGTTCGCGCCCGTGGTGGCCCCATATGCATGCCCTTCGTGGCCCCGCTGTCGCCCTTCGTAGCCCCCTCGCTGCCCTTCGCGGCCCCGTTGCTGCCCTCAGTGGCCCCGTCCTTGCCACCCGCGGCCCAACATACGTACGCCCATCGTGGCCCCCGCTCGTTCGCGCCCGTTTTGGCCCCATGTGCATGCCCTTCGTGGCCCCGCTGTCGCCGTTTGTGGCCCCCTCACTGTCCTACGTGGCCCAGTTGCTACCGTCAGTGGCCCCATCGTTGCCTCCTGTGGCCCCGCATGATCTGCCCTTCGTGGCCCCCGCTCGTTCGCGCTCTTCGTGGCCCCATACGCATTCGCTTCCTGTCCCCGCTGTCGCCCTTCGTGGCCTACTTCGTGACCTTCGTGGCCCTGCTGTCGTTCTCTCTCGCTCTCGCTTTCGCTCGTCGTCGTCGTCGCCGTCGTCGTCGTCGTCGCCGTCGTCGTCGTCGTCGTCGTCGTCGTCGTCGTGGTCGGTCCCCTGTCCGTCCCTCTTGGGGTCGGGTCGACGGTCCGCGGCCGCCCCGCCGATCAGCGCTGCCGCTGGCCAGGCCGACTGTCCGCGGCCGCCCCGCCGCTTGCAGGGGCCCGGCCTGCAGGGAAGAAAGGTATACCCCCCAAAAGGGGTTCGATCGAAGACGAAGAGGGCGGGTATCGAGGTTTTGGGAAATATGCATTATTGGACACTCGAGCAGATAAGGGCGAACAGTCTTAAAATGATTGTTGTTGTTGTCGTCGTTGTCGTTGTCGTTGTCGTTGTCGTTGTCGTTGTCGGTGTTGTGGCTGTGGTTGTTGCTGGTGCTGCTTTTGTTGCTTTTTTTCGGACCCAGCCGTTTTCGGGCCCGGGACCGTGAAAAACGGGCCTGGGGGGAAAAACTACACCCGATGAATACTGGGAGAGGTCCGGTGACCGATTTGAGGCTGGATTTGGCCTATCCTCTCTGGTCTTGGTCGCTGCTCAGAGCGCCCAGATCTTCGATCCGGGCGTTTTCCTCGATTCGGGCCCTCGGGGGCCGTTGCCGGGCCCTGGGGCCATCAGAAACGGTGCACTATCTGAAGCGAAAAACGGGCCCCGGGGAAGTGGTCGGGACCTCATTGCACAGCATTGCAATCAGTAGTGTGTCGCATGTACACTTGCGGACTTCATGCCTTAGCCATTTCAGTCAAGAGCTGTCCTGAAGTGGCCCTGGAGGCCGAAAGCTAGACATATATGGGGCAACGAAGGGCAGCGAGGGGCCACGAAGGGCTGCAACGGGGCCACGAAGGGCAGCGAGGGGGCCACGAAGCGCTGCAACGGGGCCACGAAGGGCTGCAACGGCTGCAACGGGGCCACGAAGGGCAGCGAGGGGGCCACGAAGCGCTGCAACGGAGCCACGAAACAAAGAGAGGGGGCCACGAGGGGCTGCGAGGAGGCCACGAGGGGCTGCAACGGGGCCACGAAACGAAGCGAGGGGGCCACGAAGCAAAGCGAGGGGGCCACGAAGGGCTGCAACGGGGCCACGAAGGGCAGCGAGATCCCGATTCCTAGGCAATCTGTGAAGGAGTCATAAGCGTGAGAGCGATTCCTGGGCGCATGGGTGTCGGGAGCGCGGCGCTTGAGTAAATTGAAAGAACTTCCAACGCAAGGGCGCTATTCTTCAGCAGCGAGAGCGCGACTCCAGGGCGCCGGGAGAGCGACTCCTAAATAAATTGTAAGGAAATCCCAAGCGAGAGCGCGATTCCTGAATAAAATGCGAGGAAGTCTTGGGCGGGAGCGGGGGTCCTGGCTAAATTGTAAGGAAATCTCAAGCGGGAACCGTTGTTGTTGTAACCCGGGGGCCAGGGGCGCAGTTTGAGCATCAAGAACTTCCCTGTCAAAATACAGGGTGCGAGCGTCGAGGGGCACACTTTGATTGAGAAAAAACAGCATGCACCGGTGAGGGGGGATCAACAATAATTATTCTTCAGAAATGAGAGTTCAACGACAACAACAACAACAACAACAACAACAACAACAACAACAACAATTACTAGCACGTGGGGACACACCGTTCTCACCAGTGCCAGGGTTTTCATAGGAGGCGGGCAATACCCCCACTTTGTGGGGGGGCCGGTTCAAGCTCTACCAAATTTCCAAACGACTCTTCGCCACCACCCACACCCAGCTTCCCGCCCTATGACGTTCGGACACTTCACTTCGTGGCATGCGGACGACCGTGGCTACTATTCAGGGCCCCGCGGCCGACGACGACGGCGTGCGCGCGCGAAGAAAAAACGAATGTGTCCCGCATGGTATTATTTGACAGGGATGATGGCCCTGGCAGGTGCGCAACCGTTGTTGCAGAAGTTCGAAAAAGTTGCTCGCAAAAGCCCGTTTGACAGAAATGTTAAAAAGTGTTGGGTTTCCTACGAATCCGCAAGAGCGCGCGGGATGAAATTTTGACATTTTTTTTTTTGAAAAACCATTGGTGTTTTGATGTTTTTATGTTAAAATCGCTACGAAAACTAAGGTTTTGGAAGGATTTCGTCTTGCGCGCGCGAATGTCCACTTTACCTTATTTTTTGCAAGGGATTCTTGAAGTTTGGTTATGTTAGAACAAGAAATGTCCACTTTAGCTTATTTTTTGCAAGGGAAAACCGATCGTAACAACACAACCGGATCCGGACCAACCCGTTTTGCCTGAGACTTCCTCACGAAAATGATGAAAATGAGGCTGCGGCCTAGGCGCGGCGGGGGGGTCGCGCACCAGGGGCCCCAACAATAATTATTCTTTAGAAGTAATAATGTTCAACAACAACAACAACAACAACAACAACAACAACAACAACAACCATTTTAAGGCTGTACGCTCTTACTTGCCCGCGAGTCATTCAACACGTATACCCTACACCCTCGAAACCCGCCCTCTTCGTCTTCGATCACACCCCTTTCGGGGGGATTATTTCTCTTTGCTGGGGCCGGCGGGCTTAGACGTACGGGCAAACCGGAACGGGCGGACAATCCTTCGGGGGCGTACATCTCTCTGCCCGCCATTGGAATTGGCGCGGGCCCTGCAAGAGGAGGAGGGGAAGAACGAGGGAGAGTGGGAGGAAGGGGAGGGGGAAGGACGAAGGAAGAGGGAAGATACCACGTTGTGAAGGCGTCCTTGGCGCGCGCGTGGTTCCTGAGCGCCGAAACGCAATTCCAGAATAATTTGTGAGGACGTCGCACGCGAGAGCGCAGTCCTGAGTACATTGTGAAGAAATCTCGGGCGGGAGCGGGGGCCCTGACTAAGTTGCGAGGAAGTCTCAAGCGGGAGCGCCGTTCCTGAGCAAATTGCACGGAAGTCTCAGGCGGGAGTGGGGGTCCTCATTAAATTGCGAGGAAGTCTCAGGCGGGAGCGCCGTTCCTGAGTCAATGGCGCGGAAATGACAAGCAGGAGCGGGGGTCCTGATTAAAATTCGAAGAAATCTCAAGCGGGAGCGCCGTTCCCACGTAAATTGCACGGAAGTCTCAGGCGGGAGCGGGGGTCTTGATTACATTGCGAGGAAGTCTCAAATGGGAGCGCCTTTCCTAAGTAAATTGCGCGGAAGTCTCAGGCGGGAACGGGGGTCCTGAGTAAAAACCGAGGAAGTCTCAGGCGGGAGCCGTTGTTGTTGTAGCCCGGGGGGCAGGGGCACAGTTTGAGCAGGAAGACTTTCCTTGAGAAAAAACAAGGTGCGAGCCCCGGGGGTGGCACTTCAATCGAAAAAATCAATGTGCACCGGTGGGGGGGGATCAACAATAATTATTCTTCAAGAGTGAGACAACAACAACAACAACAACAACAACAACAACAACTGCTACTCGTTTTTCTGCGGAGAACGTTTGATGGCAGAGGCCGGCTGGATGCATATGCTAGGAAGGCTGAGACTTGAAATCCTACTCCCAGCGGGAGTGCTCAGGCGGGTGAGGTCGGGGGGGTAGCTTGAGCAACACTGCGGCGACAGACGAAAACCTGTTAGCAAACACCTGCGACGCAGAGACATGCTACTCGTTTTTCTGCGGAGAACGTTTGATGGCAGAGGCCGGCTGGATGCATATGCTAGGAAGGCTGAGGCTTGAAATCCAAAACCTTTCGCAAAAACGGAAGTTCACAGCGAAGCGGCGGGCGGCTTTCACCTGGCAAAAAATCCGCCTCCGAGACCCCACGAGGACGGGAGCAGGGGATCGGCGGAGTGGCGTCACCTACTGTTTCCCAAAAGGGATCTCGCAAGGAAATCGCACAGCCTCGAAGGGTACTTGGCGGCTCGGCTAGTCATCGAAGAACCTACGAGTGTCAAATGTTTCTTACCAAGTCTGAAGCTGCAAAAACCATGTTTGCCCGTACAGCGGAATCTCCAAGACTCCATTCGAAGTAAGTCAAAATCCGCTACATTCAGGAAAAAAAGATCTGTAGCCTTCCGATATCTAGTTCCGAAAGCGCACTGATGAATTGTGATCCTAGTGAGATTCTCCACAACTCGATTGAGTGACGGGTCCTGCCAGAGCCTGGAGGTCTGCGGGTTCCCTAGGGCACAGGGAACCGAAAAACGCCTACAGGCCCTGATGACGGCAATACAGGTGTCCAGACACCTGTTACCTATATCGACCTTGAGACGGTCAACTGTAGAAAGATTCAGAAGACCACGAATGTGCAATGCATCGCGCACATGGAACCAATTCCGTGCCACAGAGAAAGTTGAACACGGAGGAGCCATCATCACAGCGGCCACTCGGCCTGTCGATATATGTCGGATTATCGTTCTCACATTCTGCTTTGAGGTGAGATCTTGATCAGGAGAGTTGCGCAAGTCGAGGCTAAGCGCTGGCATGCCCCAGCGCCGTGCCGAGCGCCGAAGTCCGCCACCGCCTCCGAACAGATCCAGCAGGTAGCGGCTCGGCGCGTCTAGGAGGGCCTGGCACGCTTCGGCGCGGAGCCGGCCCCCCTCCGCGCCCGCGGCGGCAGCGGCGAGGCGGCGCCCTGCAGGAAGATGCCCTCCAGGGACCGCAGGCAGACTGCCACGTGGTCCTGATCCTCGCGACTGAGCTCGTTCCACGCCTGATTCACGCGCCTCGCCTTCTCGTAGCGGCGGACGCTCTTCAGGGCCTGCCAGCGGCCCCGCCTCATCACCTGCTCCTGGGTCCGCAGGCCCTCCGCGCGGCCCGCACTGGCCCCTGTGCGTCGGCCCTGGCACGGCACCACCGCCCAGCCCAGGCGGGCGCAAGCCCTCCTGAAGACCGACACGTACTCGCGGCAGGTCCAGCCCAGGAGGCAGTCCGATCCACGACGGCGGGAGAGCACGCGGTACACGCTGTCCATCCGGACGAACCTGCGGGAGTCGAGGGGGATGCTGTCGTCGCCCCCCCCTGTCTTGCTCCTCAGGTCCCCCTCCTGGGGGGGCAGCAGCAGCACCCAGCTCGCCACCCCGCCGGGGGCCGGCGGCAGGAAGGACCTCGGCGTGAGGCCCAGCACCCCCCCCGGCCGCAGGTAGCACTCCACCATCACCAGCGACAGGGCGGCGGCCAGGAGATATCCCACGCGGGCCATCCCCACGCAGATCGCGGCCCACATCCCGATCGTCAAGGGCCGCCTCGAGTGAGATGGCGACGCCTTGCACCACCCCTTCAGAGCCCGGAGAGAGCGAGGAAGGTGGTCCGCTCCATGCCGCCCGTACTAAGGTCGATGAAAGATCACGCCCGCCAAAAGCTTCTCTCCCCTCCAACTCTTGTGCCCGCTCTCGAACTCGTGGTTCATGAAGGACACCAGGGCGGCGTCGAGCTCCGCGGGGTGGTCCAGGATCGCGTCCGAGGAGTGGTGCCAGCTCAAGAACTCTTGGACGCGCTGGCGGTACTGGGCAGCAGCCGCCGGCGCCACCGACCTCGCCTCCAGCGGCGTGAGGCGGGATGAGAGCGGCCCGCCGTCCAGCAGCGCGGCGAGGGCCTGACGCACGTGGCCCTTCCCGCGCCGGCTCAGGCGGCACGACGCCTCTCGATGCCGCGGCGGCCGCCCTCTCCTCGGGATCCGAGGAGTCGTCGCTCTCCTCGCTGGCGCCCGCGGCCTCGGCACCCCCGCGGGCGGGCGCGTCGGCCCGCGGGCCTGGCCCCAGGCCCGCGGGGAGCCCCTCCGCGCACCGCGCCAGAAAGGTCTCCGTGCTCTCCTCGACGCCGGCGTGCCCCCTCGGATTCGACGCCTCCGAGCGCACCAACAGGCGGTCGCTCAGGGCCCGCTCCAGAGTCAAGACGCGGGTGAGAGCCGGCGCCACCTCCGTCGTCTGTCTGGCCTCCGAGGCAGTCCAGCAGCGCCTGCGCGTAGGGGCCGACGGCCCTCGCGCCCTGGCTGGAGGGCGGTCTGACATCACCACGTTGCGTCGCTTCTGAGGTCGGCAATTGGTTGGAGCGAACATGTCTACTTAGGGGAGGACGAGGAGGGGCGAGGCACTGATCAACGCCACTGGGGCCTCCCTCGCCCTCGAGATGCGCCCCCGGGCCCTCAATCAGGGGCCCCAAGTGGGAAACGAGAGTCTTGTCGGCATTGTAAGACGCATCGAAAACTCTGCTACCTTCGTCGCCCGAGTTAAACTCGCTGGGAACCCAACGGAAATACAGGCGGACATTGCGAGCAAGAGATAAACTGAAAAGTCGCCTGAGTTGCCCAAGCACCCTGTAGTCCCTCGACCTACCCCGAGCAAAACAAAGAGTGATGGCAAGATTGTCACCGAGCAAGAGCACTCGACAGTTTTCACCGAACGAATGTGAAGTGCGCGGGCCCCCGCTTTGACGACCGCCCGGGCTTCCAGGCGCAAAATGTCATCAGCGTGGAGCCAGCGATCGGCAAGGATGGTGCGCCAGCGATCCTTCGCCAGCAGGCTGCTGGGCACCTCGGGGAAGTCATCGTTGTGCTCCCAGCGCGCAGCCTCCAAGATCTCGCGCGCCCCCCTGTCGAGCCGCACGGGCCGCCCCAAGAAATCGCGCTCCACCTCGCCGCTCTCGGGGTCGACCCTGAAGCCGGCCACCTCGAAAGCGTGCTCACGGGCGCGGGCGCCGCCCAGGCGATAGCGGCTGACCTCGCGCACGCGCCCAACAGCTGCGACGTCCGCGGTCGACCACAGGGACTGCGACACCCCGAAGCCGTGGAGGCTGGCGTCGCTGGCGTAAACATCGGGCGTCCAGGGCTGCCCCCAGTCGGCCTCGATGAAGACCATCGCCCCCACGAAGGCCACGAGCTCCTCTCGGGCAGAGGCCCACAGCGGTTGGAACTTGCCGTAGGACTCCCGCACGAAGCGGCACACGACGTGGAAGATCGAGAGGAGCTCGCGACGCATGAGGCACAGGAAGGCGACGTGGCCCAGGACCGCCTCCAGCTGCCAGCCGGCGATCTTCTTGAGTCGCAGCAGAGCGCGTACGCCCTGCCGCACCAAACCGAAGCGCCGACTGCCGGGGCGGGCCACTCGGCTGTCGCCGTCCAAGTGCCACCCCAGCGAACTCCCACCGTGCTCAAGGACCTCCAGCTCGTGGAAGCGCAGCGCGTCGTGGTCGAAGTCCCGCTGAGCCTCGGCGAGAGCCTGTCGGACCAGACCGCCGTCGAAGGACATGACGCCAGCGTTGTCCACGCACATGCAGTGGCCGGCCTGCTCCATGACGCGGGAGCCGCCGAACAGCAGGGAGGGCCCGCGGTCCGAGAGCTCCTGGCTTCGGACCAGCGAAGGCTGACGTCCCAGACGAACTGCGTTAGCGGTCTGGGAAAAATGCAGCGACCACGAAAAAACCATCGGTAGGCTGGCGCACATCGGCCAAATCTTCTGGCCTGGCTCCAGCGGGACGCCGTCGAGCTCGGCGAGGCCAGCATGCCGTGCCGCCAGCGGTGGCCAGCAGAAGTAGCGGCGGACGTCGCCGCCAGCAATCTTCGTCAACCTCATCCTGTGGAAGCAGTCGGCCACGTCTCCGACCCCCAGATGCAAAGGGAGCCCATCCAGCAAACCCTCGGAGTCGTCGATCTCCACCCTGGCCAGCCCCTCGCCGCTCAGGAGGGCGACGCCAGGGGGCTTGTGGAACAGGTGGTTGGCGCGACGACAATCCACAATCAACCTGAGCTTGTCGGCCTTCTTGGTGACAAAGAACACGCCCAGAACGCAGGCGGGATCACGAGTGAAGGTCACCAGGCCGATGTCCGCGGCCCTCCGCACAAGGCGGCCGTAGGCGCGGGGATTCTTCTGCAGCACCGGGTCGGTATGGCTGCCCGGCACCCCTTCATACTGTCGAATTAATTCCGACTCCTGCGCGGGTCGGAACATATGCATCTCGAAATCCTCGAGCTGCATCCTCGCCTCCGAAGGCAACATGGAGATGAGCGACGGCGCATTGTGCAAGTCGCCCGGGAGCGAAACCTTCGAGTACTCGCAGGACCCGACACTGCATGAAGGCGACGGCGTATAGCCTGAGCGCCCCTTCAAGAGCCTGGCCAAGGCTCCACGCTCGCTGACGGCGCTGTCAACGTCGCTCCAGCGGGCTGCCGCTTCAACAACGCGCTGCCGCACAGCAGCCTGAAGGCCCAAAATCTTGCGCTCGGTCGCCGATGAGGTCCTGTGGGGAATCGGGCGGTAGGCGCTACCATGCATCCAATTCAGCGCGTCGATCGCCGCCTCGATGTCACGAAGCAGCCGCCGGCGCCGCCCGCCTGTCACCTCCGGGGGAAGGCCCACGGCTCGCAGCGGGGGCAACGGCAAGAACGCGCACGCCCTGCGGGGTCCCCGGGCGACGATCGGGCCGTCGTCGCCCTCTGGTGGCAGCGTCATGTTGCCAGCGGCCGCGAGCCACGCCCACGGCCGCCTCTACCGCGTCCCCGACCTCGACCTTCGGCTCCTCCAGCAGCATATCCGTCGACCTGCGAGGGGAGCGCGCCCGCCAGCGTCGCCGCCGCCGTCGCGTCGGCCCCGGCATGGGCCGCGGCGCCGGGCTGCGGGGCGCGGGCGCGCAGGCTCTCCAACTCCGCCTCCTCCTTGGCCTGCCGCGCCGCACACATGCGCACGTCCTCGGGCACCAAGTCCAGGGCCGAGGTGGTCGCGCTGAAGTGCTTCGCCGCGCTCCAGTTGGGGTTGTCGGCACCCTTCGCATACGCCTCCACGTACTGCAGCAGCCGGCGGGACACCACCTCCGACGCCGCGACGGCGCCCATGTTGAGCTGGTCGAAGGTGCCCGCCTGCCACAGGGCCTCGATCAGGCACTCGACCTCGTGCCAGGACCTGTCCTTCCTGGTGATGCCCACCTCGCAGGCCCACTCGGCGAACCACGCCTTCGGATCCCCGCCGTGCTTGAAGAACTTCCTACAGATGGCGAGGCACACTGGGGGCCCCTTGAGGCCAGCGGTCTGCAGGCTCTCCTGGGTCGCCTCATGCAGGACCTTGCGCCACTCCTGGAAACGGATCCCAGCGTCGTCGTAGTCGATCCAGCACGCGCGAAGATCGTCGCCCGGGTCCTCCTGTCCAAAGGGCGGCGAGCGGAAGCCAGCC
>CAUYUJ010016023.1:0-72500 GCA_963575745.1 Prorocentrum cordatum | reverse complement strand
CCGCCTCCCGCCGAGGAGCCCTCGGCGGCTGCTGCTGGCGGCGCGCACGAAGGGGGGCGGGGCGGAGGGGGCCCAGGGACACGCAGGTAAACAGGCACGGATCCCAGGATGCCATCCATTCATCCTACTTCCTGGAGGTTCGTCCTTCCCCCCCACTGCCCCTATTTTCCCACATATTTTCCTGGGGATCGGGGACTGTATGTATGTGTCGGTGAGTTTTTCCCCTCCCGAGGGGCGGAGGGGCCGGGCGCGGGCAGGGCTTTTGTCAACGTCTCAAAGGCCTGGAAGCTGACACCGACACTGACATCGTCGGTGCGCATGCGCCGAGAGAGTGTGCTCCCGAGCTCGGCGAGGGTGGTGATAACTTCGGGCTTCTGCGTGACCGACCTGCCACGAACACCAGAATCTAGGAGCATCTTCCCCTGGTGGAGGCAGCCCCCAGTGTTGGTGCTGGGCAAGATTCATACTCTCACTCTGTAGTACTCTCCCCCCTTTGAATGCCGGCGGGGGCCGTGGCGTGTCCGTGGGGGGGGGGGGGGGGGGGGGGGGGGCCTTCCTCGCTGTGTGCTGGGGGTCTTGACATTCAGGGGGCTGGTGAGATCACACACCTCCAGGGTTAGCATGCAGGAGGGGTTGGCCTGAGAGAGTCCGAACGTGTGCGGAGGGGGGGTGTCGGATTCAGGAGTTGGTGCCGGGGGGGTGGGGCGCGGAAAGTTTTCACGCTCGTCTGCCCCCGTTGATTAACAAGAAGCCAAGAAGCCTAAGAGTGTCCCTGTCCACTGCGTCGTCTGGGAGTTTGGGGCCCACCTCTCTGGAAGCCGGCGGCGCAGGGGATATGGACAAAGGTCTAGCCTAGCCTCCAGAGAGGCCAGATCTCATCCATATCCACTGCATCTGGGTTCTTGGCGTCGCTTCCCGAAAAAACCAAGACGCCGTGGACATGCACGTACAGATGAAGGGGCCCTAGGACACACAAATAAATACACACAAATAAAAGGATTCCCCATATATTCCCATATTTTGTGGGATCTTCGTCTTCCCCCCCACTTCCCATATTTCCCAACCATCCTGTGGTGTTGGGTCCTCGTTTTGAAGAGACGGTGCCCCGCGTTCCCGCCTCCTTCCTCCTCTCCCCCCTCCTCCTCCCCCTCCTCCTCCCTCCTACCCCTCTTCCCTGCGTTTCACCCACCCAGTACAACGTTTCGTAGCCCCATAGGAGCTCCGCCGAAGGCCCCAGTGCTGCCGCCCGCATGCGTCACCCACACCCAATTCGGCACACCCCTCACACGTTTCGTGGCCCCATAGGAGCTCCGCCGAAGGCCTCAGTGCTGCCGCCCGCATGCGTCACCCACACCCAATTCGGCACACCCCTCACACGTTTCGTGGCCCCATAGGAGCTCCGCCGAAGGCCCCAGTGCTGCCGCCCGCATGCGTCACCCACACCCAATTCGGCACACCCCTCACACGTTTCGTGGCCCCATAGGAGCTCCGCCGAAGGCCCCAGTGCTGCCGCCCGCATGCGTCACCCAACCCAATTCGGCACACCCCTCACACGCTTCGTGGCCCCATAGGCCGCCGAAGGCCCCAGTGCTGCCGCCCGCATGCGTCACCCACGCCAATTCGGCACACCCCTCACACGTTTCGTGGCCCCATAGGAGCTCCGCCGAAGGCCCCAGTGCTGCCGCCCGCATGCGTCACCCCACCAATTCGGCACACCCCTCACACGTTTCGTGGCCCCATAGGAGCTCCGCCGAAGGCCCCAGTGCTGCCGCCCGCATGCGTCACCCACACCAATTCGGCACACCCCTCACACGTTTCGTGGCCCCATAGGAGCTCCGCCGAAGGCCCCAGTGCTGCCGCCCGCATGCGTCACCCACACCCAATTCGGCACACCCCTCACACGTTTCGTGGCCCCATAGGGAGCTCCGCCGAAGGCCCCAGTGCTGCCGCCCGCATGCGTCACCCACACCCAATTCGGCACACCCCTCACACGTTTCGTGGCCCCATAGGGCGCTCCGCCGAAGGCCCCAGTGCTGCCGCCCGCATGCGTCACGCACACCCAATTCGGCACACCCCTCACACGTTTCGTGGCCCCATAGGGAGCTCCACCGAAGGCCCCAGTGCTGCCGCCCGCATGCGTCACCCACACCCATTTCGGCACACCCCTCACACGTTTCGTGGCCCCATAGGGAGCTCCACCGAAGGCCCCAGTGCTGCCGCCCGCATGCGTCACCCACACCCAATTCGGCACACCCCTCACACGTTTCGTGGCCCCATAGGGAGCTCCGCCGAAGGCCCCAGTGCTGCCGCCCGCATGCGTCACGCACACCCAATTCGGCACACCCCTCACACGTTTCGTGGCCCCATAGGGAGCTCCGCCGAAGGCCCCAGTGCTGCCGCCCGCATGCGTCCCGCACACACATTTCGGCACACTCCTCGCACGTTTCGTGGCCCCGTAGAGGGGATCAACCGAAGGTCCCAGTGCTGCCGCCCGCATGCGTCACCCACACCCAATTCGGCACACCCCTCACACGTTTCGTGGCCCCATAGGAGCTCCGCCGAAGGCCCAGTGCTGCCGCCCGCATGCGTCACCCACACCCAATTCGGCACACCCCTCACACGTTTCGTGGCCCCATAGGGAGCTCCGCCGAAGGCCCCAGTGCTGCCGCCCGCATGCGTCACACACCCATTTCGGCACACCCCTCAACGTTTCGTGGCATAGGGAACTCCACCGAAGGCCCCAGTGCTGCCGCCCGCATGCGTCACGCACACCCAATTCGGCACACCCCTCACACGTTTCGTGGCCCCATAGGGAGCTCCGCCAAGGCCCCAGTGCTGCCGCCCGCATGCGTCACGCACACCCAATTCGGCACACCCTCACACGTTTCGTGGCCCCAAAGGGAGCTCCGCCGAAGGCCCCAGTGCTGCCGCCCGCATGCGTCCCGCACATTCATTTCGGCACACCCCTCACACGTTTCGTGGCCCCATAGGGAGCTTCCACCGAAGGCCCCAGAGTGCTGCCGCCCGCATGCGTCCCGCACACCCATTTCGGCACACCCCTCACGCGTTTCGTGGCCCCATAGGGAATGCGTCCCGCACACCCATTTCGGCATACCCTTCACACGCTTCGTGGCCCCATAGGGAGCTCCACCGAAGGCCCCAGTGGGTGTGCCCGCATGCGTCCCGCATATCCATTTCGGCACACCCCTCACGCGTTTCGTGACCCCTCACACGTTTCGTGGTCCCATAGGGAGCTCCACCGAAGGCCCCAGTGGGTGTACCCGCATGCGTCCCGTACACCCATTTCGGCACACCCCTCGCACGTTTCGTGGCCCCGTAGAGGGGCTCCATCGAAGGTCCCAGTGCTGCCGCCCGCATAAGTCCCGCACACCCATTTCGGCATACCCTTCACACGTTTCGTGGCCCCAAAGGGAGCTCTGCCGAAGGCCCCAGTGGGTGTGCCCGCATGCGTCCCGCATATCCATGTCGGCACACCACTCACGCGTTTCGTGACCCCTCGCACGTTTTGTGGTCCCATAGGGAGCTCCACCGAAGGCCCCAGTGGGTGTGGCCGCATGCGTTCCGCACACCCATTTCGGCACACCCCTCGTACGTTTCGTGGCCCCGTAGAGGGGCTCCACCGAAGAAGATATTCACAATTGCGGTACTCACAATTGCATATGGTTGGGTCCTTCGCCAGGATAATTTCCCATATTTTCCTTGGGATCGACGATTAATTGTGTCTATGTGTTTTTTCCCCTCCTGCACAGAGCCGGATCGGAATCGGATCGGAATCGGATCGCCGCACCCCGCTCCAGCTGGCCCCGGCCGGTGCCGGAGGATCGAGCCGCACCGTGCCGGACAGCATCGAGCCGAATTTGCCCAGGGAGGCCGCGGGAGCCCTCTCGGAGGCGGTCGCCCCCGCCGCCCCCCCGGGCGCGCCGCCCGCGCTGGCACGGCGTCGAGGAGCCTGCTGGCGCCCGTGCTCCAGCGCCTGCTGACGGAGAGGTGGGGACGGGTGGAGGTGGGGAGGGGAAGGAGGAGGGGGAGGAGGAGGGAGGAGGAGGGAGGAGGAGGAGGAGGAGGAGGAGGAGGAGGAGGAGGGGAAGGAGGAGGAGGAGGAGGAGGAGGAGGAGGAGGAGGAGGAGGAGGAGCAGGTGGGAGGGAGGAGGAAGAGAGAGAGAGAGAGAGGAGGCAGGAGGGAGGAGGGGGAGGGACGAGGCGGAGGAGGACGACGACGACGAGGAAGGAGGAGGAGGTAGGACCCCGAGTCCAGACATCTTGATCTGGCCCCAACGGGGGCCCCGGAGGCCCCGCGGGGCCGGCCTCCGAGGCCCGCCGAGGGGAGGGCCCTCGGAGGCCGCAGAGACGGCGACAGACTATGCCCTGATGTTGTCAAAGGCTTCGATGTCTAGAGGGCAGATTTTAATACATAGGATTTTCTAAAATATAGGATGTTTGATACATCATTAATTTATGAATAAATGTATGCATGAACTCATCGCTGCTTTCAATACTAAATCCCTGCATTTTAAATACATGATCCGCACGCGGAGCATGTATTAAAAACGGCACTGTAGAGAGGAATCTAGGCATCCGACGCTCCGACAAAAATTGGAACGGACGGTTGTGGGCCGTTTTCGGCCTCCAGTAGGGGAACGATAACTGGCATAAACATAAAAACTCGGAGGTCCGCGCGGATTTCTTGGATCTGCGCTGGACCCCCCTCCCTGGCGCGGGGCGGCGCCGGAGGCGCCGCCAGGGGGTTCCAGCGCGGATCCGAGAAATCCGCGCGGACCTCCGAGTTTTTATGTTTATGTCATTCTTCGACCCCCGATCCAGGGGCCCTCGCTGGGCCCCGGGAGCGTCGAGAAACGACGCGGGACGAGAAACCGGCCCCAGGGAAGTGGCCCAAACCTCCGGGGCCCACACATCGACAGAAATCGGAGCGGTCGGCTGTCCGGGCAGGAGGAGCGAGCATGGAGCAGGAGGCGCCCGCGCCAGCAGGAGGCATCAGTCCCTGAGGACGAACCTGCCCGCAGCAGCGACCACAAAGGAGGGCGGGGGGGAGGGAGGCGGGGGGTTAGCTGGAGAAGGAAGAGGAGGAAGGAGAGGAAGAGGGAATGCGGACGGACGGACGGACGGACCCCTCTGAAGCTGGTCTGTGTCGGGTCTGCTGAAATGTTTCAGGACCGAGCCGTACTCGAAGATATGAAGACTACTACCTGGAGGAAGAAAGTGGAAGAAGAGGAGGAGGAGGAGGAGGAGGAGGAGGAGGACGAGGAGGAGGAGGAGGAGGAGGAGGAGGAGGGGGAGAAGGAGGGAGGAGGGAGGAAGGAGCGCCCTCACTGGCGGCTGCGGGCCGCTGGTGAGGTGATCACCCTCCCCAAAGGCAACGGCCACTGGCGGTGGGTGACGGCACTGGATACCAACACTCACGCGGGCAGCGTCAGCGTCAGAAGGAAAGAGAAGGGGAGGGAGGAGAGAGACGATCGAGGGAAGAGGGGGGGAAGGATGGAGGGAAAGACGACGACGACGACGAGAACGAGGACGAGGTCGAAAACGACGACGACGACGACGACGACGACGACGACGACGACCACCACGAAGACGACGACGACGACGACGACGACGACGAGGCAGCTGTCAGCGCCGGCGCCTGCCAGCCCCGGAAGCCGCGTGTTGGCTCGCGCAGAGGGCGTCGAAGAACCACTCGGCCAACGCGCGCCCGAGGCCGGGCCCGCCGCGCAGGAGCGCCGCCAGCGCGGGCAGCACCGAGTCCTGCGGGGTCCTCCTCCCCGAACCGCCAACGAGGAAGTGACGAACGAACAACACACACCCATACTCATAGGGGGGTCGTTGGGAGGAGGACTGGCTATGGGTATGGGTGCGGGTTGTCGGACCCTGAAGAACGCTCCCGTTCGAGCGGGGACCTCCATCCGACAACACGCACCCATAGCCCTCTCCGACACCCCTATGGGTATGGGTGTGTGTTGTTGGTTCGTCAGGAAGGGGGACTCGTAGGACGGTCTCGTCGGCTCTCGGAAGCTTCTTCGCCACAGTAAGCAACACAGGGTGGGGTGAAAGTGGGGGGGACCTCTAGAGCGATCCCCTTACCATCAACACGTATCCATGGCCCCTGGCTCGGCCGATCCACGGCCCACGGGCGGCGGGTGCGCCGCTTGAAAGAAGTCGACGGAACAGACGAACATCCCAGCGCAAATGCCTGCGACGCACGGCCAACAACTGCCAGCGCAATGCCTTGCCCAAGTTCGCCCCTACGCAAGAGGGGAAAGGAGAGCCTCAAGGCTTCAGCATCTGCAAATCAAAACCTTCGCGAAGTCTTTCAACGCCTGCCACAACCTGTCCTGGTCGATCTTCAGCCTGGCAAGCTGCGTGCACACGCCTTCGATATTGGCTTTCACGCCCGCGGCTTCGTCCTGGTTGAAATCCAGCCGCTGCTGCCGTTCGGTCGTGTTCCCGTCCTGCTCCGCCATGTGCTTGTCTTGTGGATGCTATGACAATGGACACTCTAACAATCCCATCATTGAAATTCGCCGGCCCAACGGGCCAGAGGCGTGCTAAGATCTCCGATAACTGGTTCACAGTAGTTCTAGTTCGCGCGCGCGGGGCGGCCCCTGGGGGTCCCCAGACGAAAAGTACCCCGGCAAGGTCCTGGGAGAAGTCCCCAGAGCTCCAGGAGCGCACCAACAGGGCCCCGAGACGTCCCCGAGAGTCCCAAGAAGGGCCAAGAGAGAGTCCCAAGAAGAGCCAAGAGCACCCAAGAGGCCCCCAAGATGGTACACCAAGGGTCCGAGATGCCACAAGATCGCTCCAAGACGCTCAAGATAGCCCCCAGACGCCCCACGAGGCTTTCAAGAGCACTCCCAAGAGGGCCCTAAGAGGCAAAATGAATTGCTTTCCCCTAGAACTTGGGGAGATTTTGGCGTTCCCACCTTTTCGGCATCGCGACGCCCCAAGACAGCCCAAAAGGCCCCCAAGATCGCCCTAAAAGGCCCGAGAGGCCTCCGACAGGGCCTCAAGAGGCCTCCAAAACGGCCCAAGAGGGCCCCAAGAACGCTCTAAGAAAAGCCCCAGAGGGGGAACACGAAACAACATTTCGAGCCCTCAGCCCTAAGAAGCCTCCAGGAGGCGCCAAGAGGCCCCTAAGAAGCCCCAGGAGGCCCCCAAAAGGCCCTCACGAGCCCCCAAGAAGCTCCCAAGCGGCTCCAGGAGGCCCCCCAAATGCCCCCCCGACCACGCAGCGCCAGCGATGCTACAATATGGGCAGCGAGCATCAAGAAATTCTGGGAAGCTTCTGCACAGCGCTCCGTCTACGGAGAGAGGCCAAATTCTGGGATACTTCTGCGATTTGGTGAGAGGCCAAATTCGGCGGCCCAACGGGCCAGAGGCGTGCGAAGATCTCCGGTAACTGACCCCAAGATGGTCCAAGTGAGCCCCGAGTCGCCGACCGATCGGACCAAACCGCTCAAAATGGCCTCCAGACGCCCGCAGACGCCTGCAAGACACCCGAAGATGCCTCCAAGAAGCGTCTCAAGAGAGCCCCAGGAAGCAAAAACAGCTGATTCCCACCTGTTCAGCTCCCCGACGCTCCAAGACGGCCCAAGAAGCCTCCAATATCGCCCCAAGGCAGCCCAAGAGACCTCCAAGACGGCCCAAGAGGCCTCCGACACGGCCCAAGATGACACCAAGACCCCAAAGAGGAGGCCCAAAGTGTTATCCGGAACGGACATATCGAGCCCTCGGCCCCAAGCGGCGCCCAGAAGCCCCAAGATGCTCCCAAATGCTCCCAAAGGAGCTCCAAGAAACCCCAAAGAGGCTCCAACAGAAACCCAAGAAGCCCCCAAGAAACCCCCAGCGAGAACCCCAAAAGGCCCCCAAAAGCCCAAACGCCAGCGAGGGCACAATACGGGCCGGCGGAATGAGCGAAGCGATCAGATAAAGATGTGTCCAAAGTGTGTAAAGCATGCTCCAACAATGCTTCAACCATGTGTTTTTTACATATGTAAAACATGCGCGAAGCATCTTGTAGACATCTGGAGATTATTTGGCCGCATACCTCCTCTGACGGCCTACCAGACCACCCCAACCCAACCCGAAGACCCGAATTTCGGGTTGGGGGGGGTACGGGTTCCATACGTGTTTTTTCGATGTTCCCTGGACCCCCTCCCACTGGAAATGGACGGCAAATTGGGGCCTTCGGGTTGGGTTGGGGTGGTTTGGTGGGTGGTGAAAGATTATTTGGCCGCATGCCTCCTCTCCATCAGTCGACCTCCACAGGTTCTTGCCCAGCTGCGCCCTGCCCCTCCCCATCAGACCAGCACGACGCGCCCGCGCCGTGCCGGAGACCTGCTTCTGAAGCCCCCGCGCGCCCCCTCGCGGGCCCGGTCAATTCCCTCCGCCGCGCACACAGTCTCCGACCGGAGCTCCTCGGCGAGGACCTCGAGATCCGCGGGCCGCCTCTCGCCATCGCTCGGACGGCCATTCCCTGTGCTTGTTTTTTCGGTCTCGCGCGTGGCTTCTTCGCCAGATGATCACGGATGCTCCTCGATGGTCCTCGCCGAAGGAAAAATGCACCCGTCCGAGCGATGCCAAGGTCTGCACATCCGTTCTCCTAACCTTGTCGCGGAGTTTCGGCGCCTGCCCCATCAGTTGCGCTGCCGCGACCGAACCGCCCAACTGCATGGCCGCAGCCTCGAAGAACGCGTCGTGCCGTGCAACGTCACGCCAGGATGCGCCACGTCCAATCGCCATTTGGACTGCTTGCCCCAGCGCCGCGCGAGGTCGCGGCACCCCAAGTCATTGAGCAACGTCACGCCGCCTAACAATCTCTCGGCGCCAAGCGCGTCCAGAATCTCATGCGTGTCGCCCAAGGTTTCGACGGAATGCTGCACGCTGGTCGCGCCCACCGCGGCGCTTCGCGCGGCCCCCCCCGCGGATGCGACTCTGGCCGCAGCCGCTCGCGGGCCTCCCGCATTGGCGAGGTCTTCCAAGGCAGCCCCGAACGCCGCTCGGGCGATTGGCAGCGCCCCAAAGGCCTTTCACAGGCGAGCGCGCTCCGCTACTCGCAAAGTAGCTACTCGCAAATGGCCTGGATACGCCGCCAGGGATCTACGACAAATCCTATCGAAGCGAACCTATGTTTTTCGTACGTCTGCGAGTAGGTACTTTGCGAGTAGTGTTAAGTCGGGCCTGTCCCCCTACGGGGGGATTTTCGACGAAAAATAAAAGATACCCCAAAAATAGTCATAAAATTGTCCAAAAATACTCCAGGGACTATTCTGGGAGTATTTGTTCGACCTTTTTGGGGGTATCTTTTGTGTATCCTTTATTTTCGGGCCGCGGCGCGCGGGCCCCGCGCGCGCCCGCCGCAGCCGCCGCGGGCCCCCGCCGCCGCGGCGTGGGCCCGGGCGGCCACGGGCCGGCAGCGGCGCGTCCGCCCCCCCTGGCCTTGGCCGGGGAGGAGCACGCGCGGGGCCAGGGCGCAGACTGGGCCTGGCCGGGGGCAGCGGCCAGGCGCAGCTCGGGAGGGGACAGAAGCACATCCACAACACACAATTGAATCGTCGATGCCCCGGAAATTTCGCGAAAATATGGGAAGAGGGGGGGGGGGGAGAAAAAATCCAGAAGATATCAGACAATACGGGGAATCCAGAAAATCCAAAAAAATATCAGACAATACGGGGAATCCTCTGATTTGTGCCTATCTATTTGTGTGTCCCAGGGCCCCTGCAGTAGCTCTCGTCGCTCCCTCCTCCCCTCTCCACTCTCGGCATAAAACAAATCCCCCCCCTGCGCGCCCCTCGGCGCGTCGGCGGGGCGCGCCCGGCGTCTCGCGCGAGACCTCCCTCGCCACAGAGGGCCCCGGAGCTCGACGTGTGCACTCGCCATCGCTCGGACGTCCATTCCGTG
This sequence comes from Prorocentrum cordatum, assembly GCA_963575745.1. NCBI lineage: Eukaryota > Dinophyceae > Prorocentrales > Prorocentraceae > Prorocentrum > Prorocentrum cordatum. The sequence goes on along the minus strand of CAUYUJ010016023.1, from coordinate 62,567 downwards.
TGCTTTTTTTCGGTTTCGTGCGTGCCTTTTTGGCTCGAGGATCCAGGGTGCTCCTCGAGGGTCCTCGCCGAGAAAAAAATGCACACGTCCGAGCGATGCCAGGTGCAATCGCACGTTCGTCTTCAACATGTGCAGCAGCCGCAATTCTGAAGGGCGGGGGCAATTCTAGAATGCGGTTCTCGAGTTCCCGCCGCGCCCGCTCGTTTACAGAGTTTGCAACGCGTTCGAACATGAAGGGCGCGCCACTTTCAAACTGAAGCTGTCAACTTCACAGCTCGCGCATCCCCCCCACGCGCAAGTTGGCTTGCAAAACCCGCGCGGCGGCGATTGCGATGACTGCTTGACCGTGCTTGACGTGGAGCGCCAATCCAAGACCACCACCACTACCAGCCGCGACTAGTAGTGGCAAAAAAAAACCTTTCCCTCTCACGCTTTCCTCCTCACCCGCTGTCTACCCCACCGCTTCCTCCCCTCCCCTTCATCCCCAGACATCAAGCGTCGTTATGTTTATCACAGCATGCATCACCAAAGGTCTGGACTCCTTCCTGAAGGCCAGCGTTTCCTCCTGAGTCCTTTTCCACCACCCGTCCCCCTCCTCTGCACATCCGTCCTCAACTTCACGAGGAAGGCCTGGGAAGGGGGAGGAGTTAGATTGCCCGGCATAACGGGACTGCCCGGTCCTTCTCGTGCTGCTCTGGCTCCGTCCACGACACCTCCGCCGAAGCTCCCTCGAAGCGGCCTGGGCAGAGCAGTGGAAACGTGGCTGCCCGCCCGCCACTCCTCCAGGTCCTCCTCCTCCTCCTCCTCCTCCTCCTCCTCCTCCTCCTCCTCCTCCTCCTCCTCCTCCTCCTCCTACACCTCCTCCTCCTCCTCTTCCCCCTCCTCCTCGTCCTCCTCCTCACCATCCTCCTTCTCCTCCATCCTTACTCCTCTTCCTCCTCCGCTTATCCTCCCCCCTCCCTCCTCCCTCCCTGCCTTCCGTCCTTCGTCCTCCGCCCGCTCTTCCTCCGCATCCGGCGGTTCCTCTCGCACGTTCGCCGCGCACGGCCACGTGCCAGTCCCGAGCGCGGGCACACGGCGCGGGGGGAAGGGTGTATTCCAACATCGTTGATGAGTCTTGGGTTTACACTGATCCTCCTCCTCCTTCGCCTCCTCCTTCTCCTTCTCCATCTCTCCTCCTCCTCCTCCTCCTCCTCCTCCTCCTCCTCCTCCTCCTCCTTCTCCATCTCTCCTCCTCCTCCTCCTCCTCCTCCTCCTTCTCCTCCTCCTCCTCTTCCTCCTCCTCCCTCTCGACATATCTGGAACCTAGCATGGGAGAGCAGAAAATGAAGACGATGCCAAATAGCAGACGTTGTCCCCAACCGACAGGGATCGCTGCTGGGCAGCCGCTCATTCTCAAAAAGCGGACGGCATCCGCAGCTGCCCCAGGGGAAGGGGTCGGGAGATATGGGTCCTGAGACGCGCACTCGCCAGGACTCCTTCTGGGAACGCGGCGGTTGCGACGAGAAGCCTCCCGAAACAAACAAAACACAGAAGCACCTGTATTGGCTACTCGGCCCTCGACATTCACTCAATCCTCCCCTCCTTGACCCTCAGTTGCCCTCCTTGCCCCCTCCCCCTTCCAGGCGCCGACGGACACCGCCGGGACCGACTGCGGAGGGCACCCGAGAGGCCACGGGCCTCCTCCGAGGGCAGCCGGGGCTCTACGCGCGAAGAGAACGGGGAAGCGTGATAGACAGCACGCTGAGGAAGACAAGGAAGGGGAGGAGGAGGAGGAAGAGGAGGAGAAGAGGAAGAGGAAGAGGAGAAAGAGGAATAAAAATATTAAAAAATAATGCGCCGGCGTGGTGCGGCCCAACCTGGTCAGTCAGTGGAGCCGGGGCACCCTTGACCTCGCAGGGTCCACTGACTGACCAGGCTGGGCCGCACAACTCTTCGAATGGGGGATCGACCACAACATGGATTTCCCCCACGCCTGGTTTCCACGTCGGACCTTCATCAGAACTGCGTGGAATGCTCGGAGGTCTACGCACGTTCTACGCAATGTCCGTGGACTCGACGAGAAAAATCCATTCCGGGGTCAATCAATTCTGTGGTCGATCCCCTGCTCAAACTCTTCTGAGCCCCGCGGCCGCCCTGGGCGCTGCTAAAGGTGCTGCGGCGGCCAGCGCCGCGCGAGTTCCCCGCGGGGCCGCCGAGACCACGGCCCGGGCCTGGCAGGGCCGACCAGAAAAGTCCCTCGCACCCCCCCGCCGCGGTCCCCCCCCTATAGGGCGACGAGATCTATACGTATCCACTGCGCCCTGGCCTCCTCCTTCTCCTCCTCCTCCTCCTCCTCCTCCTCCTCCTCCTCCTCCTCCTCCTCCTCCTCCTCCGCGTCCTCCGCCTCCTCCTTCTCCTCCTCCTTCTCCTCCTCCGCCTCCTCCTCCTCCTCCTCCTCCTCCTCCTCCTCCTCCTCCTCCTCCTCCTCCTCCCCACGAGGCGAAGGTCAACAAAAAGCTCTTTCTCCGCCCCCTTCTCCTCCCCCCCGTCTCCTTCCCTGGGCAAGCCGTGGGCAACGAGCTCCGCCCGCGGCGGCAACCCTCCTTCCTCCTCGCCCTTCCCCCACGCTCCTTAGGGTAGGGCGACGCAATCGATACAGATCTATATATATATATATATATATATATATATAGAGAGAGAGAGAGATATGTATTCAAGTGTAAAGATACACAAATATATATATATATATATATATATATAGATGTATCCACTGCTCCCTGGCCATGCCCATCCTGAGATCAGCAGCGGTGCATACACCACGCCATCCTGGCCAGGCCAGGAGGGCCTACACACAGCTGCTTGACCCAGGAAGGGCCCGGCCAGGGGGCAGTGGATGCGTATAGATTTTCGTCGCCCGACCCCGGGAGCGAGGGGAAGGGCGAGGAGGAAGGGGCCCTGGGACACACAAATAAATAGACACGAATAACCGGGGAATCCAAATTTCCCATGTTTTCTGGGTTGTTGTTCCCTACCTAGGCTCTGCCTAGAAGGTTCTTACTCTATGTGCTTAAAGGGCCGGGCAGTGGGGCTCGCCCCGGGCGGTTCCCCCGGCATCCGCCCCGCGGTTCCCCCAGTTACGCTCCCTTAGCGTCGCTTGTCTCATCTTATCCTAGCTTATTTCAATTTAGCTTTGCTTAGCTTCATCTTAGCTCAGGTTGATCTTAGCTTAGCTTACCTTCATCTTAGCGTCGCTGAGCTTTAGCATAGCATAGCAGAGCATAGCATAGCATAGCGTAGCATAGCATGGCGCAGCACAGCATGTCATAGCATAGCCCAGCACAGCATAGCACAGCGCATCATAGCATAGCATAGCATAGCATAGCACAGCATAGCATAGCGCAGCACAGCACAGCATAGCATAGCACAGCGCAGCATAGCATAGCATAGCATAGCAGCAAAGCATAGCATAGCATAGCATAGCATAGCAGAGCATAGCATAGCGCAGCATAGCATTGCATAGCATAGCATAGCATAGCATAGCATAGCGCAGCATAGCATGGCATAGCATAGCATAGCATAACATAGCAACTAATGCTGCTTCTTTCCTAGGGGTTCCAACTTCTAGGTAGCGTCGCACTGGGGTAATATTCCCCCCCCCCCCCATCCCATATTGTCCCATATTTTCCTGGGAGTCGACGATGACTTGTGTCTGTGTGTGTGTTTCCCCTCCTGAGAGGAGGAAGGAGGGTTGCCGCCGCGGGCGGAGCGCGTTGCCCACGGCAGGAGGAGGCTCTCCACAACCCCATGCCCATTCGGCACACGGGGGGGGGCAGGTGCCCGCGCTTGGGGGAAGGGAGCCACGGGGTACCCATACACCGCTAGACCGCTGGACCTCTCCTGGGGGGCGCTCTGACCAGGACTCCCAAGAGAATCCAGCCGGGGCGACGAGGGACGGGCATCGGTATCGGCGCGGAGAAGCAGGAAAAAGTGGAAGTTGCAAAAGGCACGAGAAGTGGAAATGGCCAGGGCCAGAAAAACTGGCAGGGGCTGAAACGAGCCCGAAGGAGTTGGGACGAGACCGCCAGGTCTGGAGAAACTGAGGGGTAACTGGCCGGGGCTAGAAACAGTGAAGGGCTGGCCCCGGCAACTGTTCCCAACTTGCCTGCACCTTCTCCTGTGAGCTTGGGGCACCCCAGCGGGCAAAGCAGATATCTGAGAGCAGCGCCACCGACAGCGCCGCCTGACCGAGGCGAAGCAAGCCGTTGCGACGAGCGACGAGCAGCCGGTATCTCGGAGGCGACGGTACGGGCGAGTAGCCCACAGGCGGGCATCTAGGAGGCAACTACTGGGAGGTTTTCGTCGGAAAGAGCAAGGAGGATTAAGCCCCATTTGGGAGCTGTTACGCCAAAGTGGGCCTCGGATTAAACGGGATTAAGCGGGATTAAGCGGGATTGAGCGGGATTAAGCGGTATTAAGAGGGATCAAACGGGATTAAGCCGGATTAAACCGGATTAAGCGAGATTTCGGGCCAGGGCAAAATAAGAATTTGACCTCCCAGGAATTGCATCCGAAGGGCATCACACGTACTCCTCCAGGAGCCTCGCCGAAGGCATGAATCATTGGCGCCACTGGATGCATGTATTGCTTTCCCCTGGACTATTGGCCCCTATCGTCGCCTCCGATGATCGAAGTCTCCTCCCCTCCTCTGAGACTGGGGCGCCCCGGCGGGCACCGCAGCCGAAGGCAGCGCCGCCGTGAGGGGCGGCCCAGCCCCGGCCGTGGCCTCCCGGCCCACCCCCCCCGCCAGAACATCCGACGTCGTGCGCTCCGCTCTCGGCGCGGCTCCCCAGAGGGTCTCCACCCCTCTGCCGTATACAAACAACTCGCTCCTCCTGGTCGCACCCCGAGGCCGATCGAAGGGGCGGGGCAGGCACGTCGCCAGAGATCTCCTTACCACTTCTGATCCTGAAGCCTGCGTTTCTGCAACAGCTTAGCGCGGCTGAAGAGGGAAACTGATGAACCTTTTCTCAGTCCGTATCAAGCCGAAAGCCTCTCGGGCCAAAAGGCTTCGTACACAGAATCCGACGGTGCCCGATCTCTGCACTCCTCCTTGGCAACTAGCCCCTAAGCTAGGCAGCCACCACCAGGCACCGTCTCGCCGCACAGGCCGGTCGTGCAAGCGTCGCGAAGCGACAGGAAAATGGTGGGACGGGCAACGTGCCCATCACGAAAAGCTGGCACAGCACCCCGCTCATGAACCTCACGTCGCCGATCTCTTGGCGATCGTCCGGTGCAGGGCGCTCCACCTCGACCTGAAGTGGTACCCCATCCTCTTGAGATGCTTCTGGACCACCTTCGCCGACAACGGCTTGGTCAAGGAGTCGGCCACGTTCTCCCGTGTGTCGACCTTCTTGAGCTTGATCCTCTTAGCCTTGACCGCGCTCTGGAGCCACAGGTACCTCGTCATCACGTGCTTCTGACGACCCAGGCCCTGGCGCGATGCGAACGCGATCGCCGCCGTTGAGTCCCCGCAGACCTCTACCGGGAACTCCCCGTGATTGCAGACGACCTCGACGCTCTTCTCGAGCCCGAGGTCCACGGCGATGGCAGCAACCTTGAGCGCGGCAGCAGCCGCACGGAGGATGCCGTAGTACTCGGCTTCGCCGCTCGAAAGGGGCACCGTGCTCTGCAGCGAGCCCGTAGCCGACAGCGTGTGCTCCCCGAACGCCAGGACGGTCCCGCTCGTCGACTTCCTGGTGATGAGGCAGCCCGCGTAGTCCGAGTCGCAGGTGGCCGTGATCTTGTCAGGCATCTTCTGCTTGTTGAACCTCGCGACCAGGCACGGGTGCTTGACGAGATACCTCCCAAGCCTCTTGACCATCATCATGTCCGCTGACGTCGGCGCCTGCATGCGCCTCGCACACTGCTTGACCGCGACGACGATGTCTGGCCTGTCCAAGGTGAGGTAGGCAGCACGCATCACTACACTTCGATACCGGCGAACCTCGTCCAGGGGCAGCGTGCTGAGCTTTGCCTCGTAGTCGATGTCCGCCTCCGTCTTCTTGACCGACGGCACGTCCAAGCCCTTCGACTCGTTCTCGAGGCCAAGCTCCTTGATCAGCAGCTCCACGTGTCTCTGGTCCGACTCGATCTCCACCGCCGGGGTGGAGCCGTCAACGTACCGCAACACCCTGTTGAGGAACACGACCTCCTTCGCGTCCCCGCTGTCGGGACCCAAGATCCCGGTGCACTTGATGTCGTAGCGCTCGGTCAGCTTCGTCTCGATCTCCTTCAGCGTGATCTCGTCGCCGAGCACCATGAAGTCGTCGCCGTGAGCCAACCCGCGACCTTCATCACTGGAACGATAGAACACAGCTGGGCTTGCCACGCCCATGCGCCACGAATCTTCCAAGAGCTGTCGACTCCAGTCGCTCTGCCACACTGAAGCCGCGCCCTGAGTACCATACATGGAACGTAGCAGGCGAGCGACTCCTCCTCCTTCCTCTTCCGGAAGACGAACGAACAAGACCCTCTGGGCGTCCCCGTACAGGCGCGCCCGGCTGACGCCCCAGAAGCCGATCTTGAGAGGGAGTCCTCGGGGCGAGCGGCCCATCGAGACCATGAGCGAGCACAGGAGCTTGACCGCCTCCAGCGGCGGCGTACTGCTGAAGAGCTCGCTCGCGCTCATCTGCTCGGACGCCTTCTTCGCAGCCTTGATCTCCATCGCGACCAGTCTGGAGCGGTACTTTGGCCTCTGCTCGTCGCCCTTGTTGGTGTCGACCCAGCGCGTCCGTAGCGGCGCCCGACCGGTCAGGCGCCCGCAGGTCTCCTCGTCGCTCGGCTCGAACACCTCGCGATGCTTCATCCAGGCCAGCTCCTCCTGGCGCGCGGCCCGTACTCCCGCAGGGTCGAGCCAGCCCCCGTTGACGTCGCCCCAGTACCACTTGTCCGACTCCGCTGCACCTGGAGGGGCGTCTGGCTTGAAGTACTGCGCCTCCTCGTCTGGCACCGGCCCGACGCCCTCGAACGAGTTGATCTCGCCCGCGATCTCGAGCTCCTCCTTGAGCCCCTGCAAGATCGCGCGGCGTAGCGAAGGCGTGTAGGACTGCGCCTTCCTAGCACGGCCTCCGCCAAGTAGCGGTACGTGTCGATGTCCTCCAGGACAACAGACTGCTAGCACCTTAGCAAGGCGCTCGTTGTTGGTCAGCCAGCCGGTGCTCTTCTTGACCGGCCCGACCTTCCCGTCGTCGCCCTTGAGCTCTAGGCCCCAGGCGCACATGTCCCCTCGCACGAGGTACACCCCCGGGAGCGAGACCACCTCCTTCACCGCCTCGTCGTCCCACGACTTGGCGTCCCAAGGGTGCTCGTGCAAGAACCACCTGCCCTTGGCGTGCCTATCCTTGTAGACCTCCATCCCGAAGCGAAGCAACGCACGATCGTCCTCCTCGGCCTTGGCGTGCGCCTCCGGGTCCTTGTACTTGCCGCGGTTCAAGCTCGTCAGCTTCGAGACGCGCGTGCAGGGCGGCGCCCCGATGACCAAGTAGGGGTCCTGGTCCTCGAGCGCCTGCATGTACCTCTGCTGGTTCACGATCTTCCTCATGTCCAGCGCCTCCTGAGACTCCCGGTCCTTGAGGCTGATGTCCGCCGCTAGCCCTGGGAGCATGCCAAACTCCCCAGCAAGCTCAGTGAAGCATCCTGGGTTGCAGTACTCCGAGAACGCGAGCGACTGCAACTCGAGCGGCACTTCCTCGAGTCCGCCCGTCTCCATGGCAGCAGGTCCAGCGCCTCCTGGGCCTGGTGCTGCCGCCGCCGGCGCCGGGCCTCCCGAGCCCGAAGCCGCCGCGGGTGCTGGCGCCGGGCCTCCAGGGCCCGTTTGGGGTGACGTTAACCCGGCCGGCGTAGGGAGCGCGAGCGGCGCTCCTGCACCTCCTCCTGCTGGCCTCGGGGCCGCGCCCCGAAGGTCCACCGCCATAGGCTGGGGGGCTGCACGCGCCTCCTGGGGCGGCTGCTCCTCCTCACGCCTCCTGACGCGCGGCGCCGAAGACCCCACGGGCGGCGGATCCGCCCGCGCCTGCTTCGCGCCTCTCCTGCCCTCGAGGTCTCTCGGGGCTGGTGGGGAAGACGGAGCGGCGGCGGCGGCTCCTGGCGCCGCCCGGCCTGCCTCGCCTCCTCTCGCCTGCTCCTCCTCAGCTGCCTCCACCTCCCTGAACCGGCGAAGTCGCTCATCACCTCGAGCCGCCAGCGCCTCGATCACGCGTTGTCGGCACAGCTCCGAGTGGGCAACTCCTGCGCGCCCAGTAGCCACCAGGTTCTCGCAGGCGACGCAGCCCTCGGTCGGCCCGATGCCCGCGTCCAGGATGTTGGCCCTGGTGACGTAGAAGCCCACGTCTCGCGGCTCGGCGGCTGCTGGCAGCGCCGCCACCACTGGCGCATCCATGCGCCCAGCTCTCGGGGCGACGTCCGCCGGAGCTGCCGCGTAGCGCTCCTCGCCGCCCTTCCAGTCCCAAGGCTTGCCTTTGAGCCCGAGGACCTCTTCCTCGTTCCAGGTTCCAGGCCCAGCGCTCGGCGGGCGGCAGGCGTGAGATCGCCGTGCCGCGCTGCACCCCCTTCGAGGTGAGCACCAGCGCCGTGCCGCTCCTGCTGGTGTGGCCCACGCAGTAGCCCGTGACCCAGCAGGGTCCCAGGTCGCGCTTGAGCGAGTCCTTCACCAGCTTCTTCACCTGGATGCGCTCGCCGAAGGGAACCGTCACCTTCTCCCAGCGCTTGCCAGACCTCCTCTGCTCACTCGTCTTGCCGTCGTCGCCGATCTTGAACCTATTCAGCATCTGGGCCGCATAGGTGGGGGCCCACAGCATCAGCGGGTGCCCGAACGGCAGACGCTGCTTCCACTTGGCCTGGGCCGACACCAGCACCGTCCTGACGACGCCCTTGATGACCTTCACCGCGTTCTCGGCTGCTCCATTCGCCTGGTGCTCTCCCACCGGGCTCTCGCGAAGCAGCAGCTCCTTCCCCTCGGCCTTGCTGCAGACGTCCCTCTTGAGCGCCAGCAGCGGGTTCTCGCCGTCCGACTGGTAGATGCACCTCTTGTGGCCGATGTGATTGAAGAAGTCGACCGCCACGCTCGAGCTGAAGTCGCCCTTCCCCTTGGCCGGGACCGAGCTCGCGCCGTAGCAGCCCGTCCCGCTCGGCAAGCAGTCGTGCATCACCAACACCGTGATCGCAGAGCTGGCGTCGCGGCCTCTGCTGTCCGACTCGCTAGCGTTGAGGTAGCCGTAGTCGGTGACGACCGTAGGGACCTCTCCCTCAGCAGGTTGATGTCCACGATGCGCTTGGCCAGTCCCACGCGATGCACAGCACGAAGGGCACCAGGACCTGAAGAGGACGTGGCCCTGCGCCTCGTGCTCCTCGATCTCGAGAGCGGTCGGCTGGGCTGGACTCCTAGCCAGCCGAACCCGCGGCGGCCTGCCGCGCTGCTCTCGAGCCTCCTCCTCCTGGGGCAGCGGCCCTCCTCGCTGCTCCACCGGGGCTTCCGCGCCTCCTGCCAGCTGCCCGGCTGCTGGCGGCGCGCTCGGGCTTACGGCGGCACCCGCCGGCTGCCCCCCGACGCCTGCAAGGCGGGAGGCCGGGCCGGCGAAGCAAGCCCTGCACGTGCTCGAGCGAGTAGATCCGCCTCGGCTCGGCGATGGGCCAGCTCCGACTCGATCGTGTTCAGCGGCAACTGCTCCAGCTCCCTGGCCTTCTCCTCCGGCAACTTCAGGTAGGCGTTGTACACCCCGCGCTCCTGGTGCAACCTGATGTTGTTCTCCAGCGCTCCCGTCTCCTTGAGCTTAGCGACCAGCTTCATGATCGCCCGTCCGGCAGTGGAACCCTTCTCGATCACCATGCCGCAGCTCTCGTCCAGGATGCCGATCCTCTTCTTGAGCATCTCGCTGGCCGAGACGAGGGGTTTGGTAACAGCAGCCCTGCGCCCGGCGAGGCGCATCCTGGCGCCATTCTCGTTGACGCCCTCCAGCACCCCGCCGCCCTCGTCTGCGATGATACCACCACTCGCCGTCTTGAACCTCTGACTCGAAGGGGCCGAAGTCGCTGGAGTCCATTCGCGGGGGATCACCGAGCTCGCGCATCCGCTGTCGAAGTTGACCTTCACCCAGCCCTTGTCGCCCACGATCCCCCCGTTCACCTCCTTCGCGCTCTCCTCGCGCTCGGCGGAGAACAGCTCCAAGAACATGTGGTCCTCTGGCTCCCAGTTGCCCGGGGCCTCCTCCTCGGACTTTCCGACGTCCAGCGCGCCTGCGTCGTGCTTGCCGCCGCCCTTCGGCTTCTGCTTGCCCTTGGCTTTAGCCTTAGCCTTGGCGATCACCTCCGCCGAGGCCGACGGTCTCCAGCAGTCCGAGCTCTTGTGCCCCGAACGCCCGCAGTTCCAGCAGACGAGGTGGGACGTGTCAGACCCCTTGCCTGAGCCTGGGCCTGAGCCCTTACCTCCCTTCTTGACTTTGTCGTCCTTGCCTTTGCCAGTGCCCGTCTTGCCCTTGCCGCCCTTGTCCTTGCCGGCCTTCCCGCCCTGGTACGCGCGGACCAGGGCGCCGATGTCCATGGCGTTGGGGTCGCGCTGCGCCTTGGTGAGCACCGGGGCGTCTCGAAGTCGAGCACCGGTCCTGGCCTCCAGGTACGACGCGATCTCCCTCCTGAGCAGCTCGTAGGTGTTCAGGCGGCTCTGGTTGAGAAGAACGTGTTCTTCGAGCTCAGCTGGTAGCAGGCTCTCCAAGGCAGACATCCGCACGCTGTCCGAGAGCCGCTCGCGGTTGCCGTCGTCGCCCCTCCTGGACTCGTACCGTTTCACGGCCTCCTCCCACCTCTCCAGGGCACCCGCGAGCTCATCGAGCTTGCAGCGCCCGGGCGAGAGCACCTGCTTCAACAAGTTCCGCTTCCGCCCGCCGGTGGAAGGGTCGAACCTCCTCGCGAGGCGCCTCCAGCACTCGAGCCCGTTGCCCTTGTCGACGTTCTGAGTGATGTCGAAGGGCTCGCCCGTCACGAGCTGCTGGATCGCCGTGTGCAGCTGCGCCACCATCTCGTCGATGTGGTCGATCTCGCCTTCGCTGTGCGGCCCGAAAGCCGCCTGCCAGAGCCCGCGATCGATCGAGTCGTGCCGCTCGACGCTCCACTCCAGCACTGCCCTGAACTGCTCGCCGAAGACTCCGACTACGAACGACTCGAACTTGGCAGCCCATTCGCGGTGCGGTACTTGGCCTCCGACCCGTCGAACACCGAGGGCTTGCCGATCCCTTTCGTGTCGACGAGCCTCTGGAACTGGTCGGGCCTACCCGTCAGGCGGGTCACCGCATCCACGAGGGCCGGGATGGCCTGGAGCCCGCCTTGCTGCTCGCGCTGCAGTCGAGCGTTCTCCTCGCTCAGCCTCTGCACCTCCGCGGTCAGGGCCTGCATCTGGCGGAACAGCTCCTCGTTGGTAGCCATCTCGTGCCGCGTCTAGCCAGCCAGCGATCTCCCCGGCGGTCTCTCAGACCGAGGACCCAACCAGGCTCCGCAATACCATGAAGAGGGAAACTGATGAACCTTTTCTCAGTCCGTATCAAGCCGAAAGCCTCTCGGGCCAAAAGGCTTCGTACACAGAATCCGACGGTGCCCGATCTCTGCAGCGGCGCACATCCGTCCTGCAAAATCCGCCGGCCCCCCTGTGGGGCCACCAGGCTGTAGGGCGAAGGTTTGCTGCTCCCTGCACCAGTTGCGGTTTCCAGTTTACAATGTGATGGCTCTACTTTCTGCTTTCTACTGTTCATTGTTACTGAACGCGCGAGGGGGGGAGCCGAAAAATCGCACTTTACCACGCCCGTCCAGGGTTCGCAGACTTCCCGGAAGGCCGTGGGACACGTAAAACTACACGAAGCTCGCGTCCCCCGAACCCATAAACCCTCTTAAATTACAAAATAGTCGCGCCCCCCAAGGCCATAAACCCATGTAACTTACATAAGATTCGCGTCCCCGAGGCCATAAACCCTTTGTAAGTTACGCGATATTCGCGCATCCGAAGCCACAAACCATCATAAATTATACAATGTTCGTGTCCCCGAGGCTATAAAATAACTTCACGGATGGAGGGCAGCCCGCTCTCAAAATGTGGCCCTCGCCTTACACGGCGCACAATTCGCTATAAAAAATGCACTCGCGGACGGAGGGCGGCCCGCTCTCACAGCGTGGCCCTCGCCCTGACGCCGCGCACGTTCGTCCTTGAAAAGTGCAGGAGCTGCACGGACGGAGGGCGGCTCCTGTTCAAAGTGCGGCTCTCGCCCCAACGCCGCGCACATTCGTCCTAAGAGTCTGCATCGGTTTCAGGGGCTCTCGCTGTTTCCGTCCCAGAAATGGCGTTTTGTCACGATGTCGGAATGTAAGGGTTCTCACTGCCAACGCCCCAGGAATGGTGTCTTGTCACGATGTCGGAATGTCAGGGCGCAACAGTCACGTTTATTCGTGGTGCTGGAGTCCGAGGACTGGCGTTCTGGCACGATTCAGGATCGTCAGCGCGACAGTAACGGTGATTCGCGGCGTTGACGATCCCAGGAGTGGTGTTCATGCTTCAACGCTTGTTTTACAACGGGGCACTTCCCTCAGTGAAATGAACCTTGCAGGTGCCTATGAGGAGGGACTTGGAGGAAGGGTTTAGGAGAATATCGTTGATCAGTCTTGAGTTTACACTGGTCCTCCTCCTCCTCCTCCTCCTCCTTCTCCTCCTTCTCCTCCTCCTCCCCCGCGGGTGCTGGGCCTTCCTAGAGGCCACCCAGATGGGGTCCGAGTAGATGGGGTCGGAGGATCGCGCCGCATCGCCGATGCACCAGCGGTGTACCAGCGATGCACCGGCGATGCATCGGCGCAGTCCGCGTGGAGAAGATCGGGCTCCGCATCGAGCCGCATCGCCGATGCATCGGTGATGCGGTGCGATCCTCCTACTTAACTTCATCCTCCTCCTCTCCTCCTCATCCTCTCCTCATTCTCCCCTCCCCTCCCCTCCCCTTCCCCATCCTCATTTTCCTCCTTCTCCTCCTCCTCCTGCTCGGACCCCATCTGGGAGGCCTACATGTCCGTCCTGGGCTGCTCTGTGACGGCCATGGGGCCCGGGGAGGAGGGCCCCCAGAGAAAAAAAACTTACCCTTGACAAATGAACCTTTGCCATCCGCCAATATGATGTTCCTTCTCCTCCTCCTCCTCCTCCTCCTCCTCCTCCTCCTCCTCCTCCGCCTCCTCCTCCTCCTCCTCCTCCTCCTCCTCCCCCTCCTCCCCCTCCCTTCTCCCCTCCTCCTCTCCCCCCCTGCTGGACCCGACTGCTTTTAGTTCCGGATCCATGTTTGACGGTCCCAGGCCCCGATAAAACGGCCAAACGCTGGGATTGAAGAAACAGATCGTCGGAGATCTGGGAAAAATATGAGGGAGGAGGAGAAGAAGAGAACCTACGTGCACAAGCACAAACACAAGCAACTACAACAACAACAACAACAACAACAACAACAACAACAACAACAACAACAACAACAACAACAACAACAACAACAACAACAACAACAACAACACAACGACGACGACGACGACGACGACGACGACGACGACAACGACAACGACAACAACAGCAACATCAACAGCAACAACAATAACAACATGCCTTCATGTTTCACGACGCGAGGGGTCCTCTCCATAGCCAAGACTGACCCTGCTCAGCGCAAACCTGCCCCAACCAGTTCGGAAAAAAACGCGATGCAGATTTGAGGGGGGGGCTTCCCAAATCCTGCTGAGCCAATCTGCGAGGCCACCTCGGCAGCCACGAGCGGCCCCTGCAGGACCAGAAGCTCTGGCTGAGCCCCGCTTGCACTGAGCCCAATGACCTGCCGACTGAGAGGCGCACAGCGGCGAACCTATCCGTATCCGCGCCCTCGCGGTCTGGATTCGGGGGCGCGAGCGCGGTCGTACAGCTACGCTCCGCGCGGGGCATCCGCGAGAAGACGCCCCGCATCCGTGGGGCCGCGGCCCGGGTGCCTAGCCCGCGAGGCCGCAGATACGGATATGTTGAAAGAGGCCCCAGGGGTCACTACAAAATCGACGCAGATTCCAGGATGCTCTATGTTTCTCTATATGTCTCCCGGATTCCCATCTCCCCACCCATTTCCGATAGCTTCCCCTACTGTCATGGGAAAAGCAACGCTTTGCTGTGCTGATGTAGATTTTTCCCTCCTGGATGCTGGCGACGAGCGAAGGGGGGGAAGCGAGAAGGAGAAGGTCTTCTCAGAAGGCGGACCTTCCCAGAACACCTCTGGCCTTCTGAGAAGTTTTCTGTGTCTGCGGGGAGGGCTTAGAAAGCTTCTTCTCAGAAGGCCGGGGGACTTCCGAGCCTTCTGAGAAGGCCCGCCCCTTCTCTCGAGACCTCCTAGATTGGGTCGGAGTAGACGGGGTCGGAGGATCGCGCCGCATCGCCGATACATCGGCAATGCATCGGCGATGCAGCGGTGATGTACCGGCGATGCACCGGCGATGCATCGTCGATGCACGGGCGACGTCGACGATGCGGCCCGATGCTCCGATGCTCCGACCCCGTCTACTCCGACCCCATCTGGAAGTCCCCAATTCTCACTCCCCTCGCTGGCTGCCGAATTCGGTTGTGGCGTCATACCTCGGGCGTCCGGCGGCCGTTCGGGACGATCCCGGCACCCCCGAAACGCTCTCGCCGAGGCGCAGCCGCTGGAACGCACCCCGAGGCTGCAGAACCTTCGAGAGCCGACGAAAACGTCCATAGACCTCGAACCTCGAACCCGAAGCTTCCCGCCTCCTCCTCCCCCGCCTGCCGCAGCTCCCCCCATCTAGGATCTCCCGGCGGGTTCGCCGCCGAGTTGCGCCCACGAAAGGCGCCTGCGCTGGCGCCGTTCGGCGCCGCGCCGCCGCGCAGAAGCGCCGCCACGCCGCCGCCCGGCGCCGGACCGCCGCCGAGGGGGCCGCTGCGCAGCGGGCGGCCGCCGGGGGCGGGGCCGTCGCCAGCGCGCGGCGCGGTGGGGGCGCCGCCGGGCGCCAGCATGGCCGGGGGGGGAGGCAAGAAGCGAAGGGGAGCGGTCCTTTTAAAAAGCCCTGGAAACGACCACGGCCGCTTTTTTACCCGTTCCGATGTGCCGTGCTGTGCCGCTTCCGGTGCCGTTTTCTATTTCCGGTTCCGTCGCCGGTGTTTTCCCAGCTCCGGTCCCGGTTCCAGCTCCAGGGCCGTTTCTTGTGGCCGTTTCCGGTAGCAGTTTTTTTTACCGCCTTCACTTTCAAGAAACACTTTTTCAGAAACGGTGACAAGAAAGCCCTGCCGTTTCCGGGGCCCTCCAAGGAGTGGTACCTGCCAGTCCGGAGAAGCTTGTTGAAAAATAAAGTAGGAAGGCAGATAAAATAGATAGGGCTCGGGCCCGCCCATGGAAGAAGCCAAAAACATAAAAGCAGATAGGTTCTTGAAGTAGGAGGGAGCTTGAAGTAGATTGGGATATGAAAAACCATAAATACCTATTTGAAGCAAGTGGCGTGAACAGTCAAGTATCATCATAAGGATGCGTGGCAAAGGTGCATGTTGGCGTTTTCGAACGGGGCTGGCCTGCGAAAATCGACGAGGATGGACCAAAGGGGCAAGGATGCAAGGGCTGCCGTGGGAAGCTGCTCCTCCATACTCTGCGGCTTGACTGTACTCTGGACGTCGCCACGGCTGGGCCCGCCTCGAAAAAAAGTCACGATGGACCCCCGGGGGGGGTCGTAGGGGACTTGGCCGAGGAACGACGGCACCCCGGAACGGACAATCATCGCCCTCCCCCCGAATATGTAGGAGAGGTTGGGCACGTGCTGTCGGAACGGGTGGAGGGGAAGGGGGAGGAGGAGAAGAGGAAGAGGAGGAGGAGGAGGAAAAGAGGAGGAGGACGTGGACAAGGTCCGTCGGAAGGCCAAGTCCCCTCCCCTCTTTATGAATACTTCATCTAGAACATGGAGCAGGAGGTGAAGGAGGACGAGACTGAGATCTGGGCGTTGCAATTTCTTGGCCGCGGGCGTTTTCGCTCAGAGTTGGGCCCAGACTCGGGCCTTGGGCCGTCCCAGATCGATCCAGCTGGAAGCATGACGCAAAAGACGGCGTCCAGGGTTGCAATCATGAGTTGTCGCTATGACCCAGATGGTTCGGGAAGTCGGATCTCAGAGATGTGAGGGAGGACGTTAGGGGGTCGTCCTTTCTGAGCCTCCTGAGGGCTTCTCATCGCCACGACCAGACCCGCCGAGCAGGAGAACGAGGATAAGCGGGACCCATGCGGGGGGACCCGATTCTGACTTCTTCGGGGCCGAACGGAAGATCTAGGAGGAGGTGGAACCACACTGGGGGAACGAAGTGAAAAGTAAGGGCAGAGGGCTTGACCATGAGGTAAGAAACTGAGAACCCTCCTACTCTTAGAAGAAAGTCGGCGACATATCGAGGCACCCCACAACTCATCCCTCGATGGCAGGCAAGACGAAAGGTAAGAGAGAAGCCATGGGATCGAGAGCTGGATCATAAAAGGGTGTGGCCTTTGTCCGTTGCTATGAACCGCAAACAGAAGTACACAGGGCAGTGCACCTCTCATCAAGGACTACGCAGTCTTGAGCCAAGACAGCGTCGGATATAGCGTTCGCTATACAGCCTCTCCTTAACCGACTCTGCGTCTATGGCAAGGATGGCCTTAGTGCTGCTACCACCTAACTACAGGACGTTCTGAAGTTGAGTGGGCATTAGGGGTCCAGCTTTGAGCTCATGTAGCGTAACTACGGCAGGGTAGCAGTCCTCAAGATTGTGAGCGGCTGCGCGTGCTTCAGCTGAGTAGATGGACTGCACCTGCAAGTGATGCGACTTACAGTATGCATCATCAGATGCACTACTACCTGGCCATTAGGCGCGTGTCCGCGCAGTGAAAGGTTGGCTTCTCGGACGGCGCATCCCTTTACTCCATCATCTTCGCCCCCATGGAGGCGACGATATCCCGGGTTCCAGGAAGAAGACACGACGCACAGCTCGCCTGAACCTCTTCATTGCTGTTTTTTTTCAAGCGTAGCCTCCATTTCCTTGTGGCGTGACGATAGCCTAGTTATGAATATTGCGTAGCTGCGTCATCACCGGCGGGTAGGTCTGACCAGTCGAGGTTGTCGGCACCTGTAGAGGAGACCGCATGGGCATCCGCACCAGAATCGGAAACGTCGTCATCTTGCTGGCAGGGCGAGCCCAAGAGGGCAGTCGCGTCAGGTGGTGTGTAGCTGGCCGCTGACGGCCAGCCTATGTTTGAGCCAAACGCCTGTTCATTGTTGTTGGCGTCTGGGCCTGGGAGCGTCGTGGACTCAGTGGGCTCTCCGTCACTCCAGATGCTGTTCGGCATG
The DNA here is from genome assembly GCA_963575745.1 of Prorocentrum cordatum. Classification (NCBI taxonomy): domain Eukaryota; class Dinophyceae; order Prorocentrales; family Prorocentraceae; genus Prorocentrum; species Prorocentrum cordatum. The sequence continues at coordinate 45,179 of CAUYUJ010016023.1, read as the reverse complement.
GCTGCCAGTGCGTCGCTTACTTCGGCATGGTAAGTGCCAGCGTTACGTCCGCTGAACATGCTCCCGATGTTCCCTGGGGAACGCTCAGCCAAGTGTCCATGGCTGCACATTCTCTCCAGGAGTTGGTCGTCCTGTTGCTAAGGACGAGGCATCTGGTGGTTCACCGGTTGCAATAACTGGGCTGCTCGGGAAGTACCAACCCCCAAGGCATCAAATAAGATCCGGGTAGGGTTCTGGAAATTGGGTATGTTGAAGCCTGCTGAAATCTGCTTCCAGCCTGGCCATCTCGAATCGGGCCAGTACTGGGTCGATACGCTCGCCTCTCCCGACTCTGAAGTCGATGACGGCTGTCCCTGAGGTGAGCTGTCGCTCGTCGTCAAGGCTTTCAAACTTGGTGCTTAGTAGATACATGATGTATGTGATTCCATCGGTGCGTCTTCCCTGCAGTGTGACGCCATAGTTGATGATGGCGGACGGCACCCTCATGTCTAGTGTCCTGGTCAATCCCCCTGGGCCGCGCTGTATAACAGCTGCCTGTTGGGGTGGAGACATATTCCCGCTCGCGACGCTAGGCCACGCGTGTACTTCGCGAACAAAGTCGCGGAAGGGCGCGTTGCCTGAAGAACCCCAGAAGGGACCCCGAGTGCGTGTTTCATCCAGTCCTCCTTCTCGCATGTATGCCACGGCAAGGCCTAGGCACACCCAGATAGTTCCAAAAATCGCGACCTTCAAATAATGCACGGTCATGGTGTAGCTGATGATGCAAGGTTGCGTATCATTGGATACTGTCGCGCCCGTAGGGTTGCGACTGGGTGTCTGGTTTGACGTGGCCGTCAGCTTGCGGCTGGGTATCGATACTTGGGTCGTGCGTGGCGTGTGGCCGCGCGGTGGGGAGATGGAAGTGTAGGGCTGTAAATTACCTATTGGTTCGAGACTATGGGGGGTATACTGGCTGAAAGCCGGCGCACTTGGGTACTCCACTGTGCCGTGGTAAGTTGCTACGCACATACACCTGACGGAAGAGCCAGCCACATGAAGATGTAGCCAGCGCCGCTACCAACTGAAAAATGAGGGTACAGGGCTTGACCATGAGGTAACAACCTGAAAGCCCTACTCTTAGGATAACGTCGGCGACGTATCGAGGTATTCCACAATTCATCCCTTGATGGCAAGCAAGACGAGAGGTAAGAGAGAAGCCATGGGATCAGGAGATGTATCATAAAAGGACGTGGCCTTTGTCCGATGCAATGAAGCGCAAATAGAGGTACACAGGACAGTGAACTTAGCATATAGGACCGCGCAGTCTTGAGCCAAGACAGCGTCGGATATAGCGTTCGCTACTGCATCCCGCTTAAAGTACCGATTCTAACTGACCTGAGGCCGAGGAGGGAGGTCGAGGACGAGGGGGAACCATACGGGGGGGGACCGGTTCTGACTGGTTTGGGGCCGAGGAGGAGATCGAGGACGAGGGGGAACCATACAGTGGAGGCAAGTCCACAAGAAACCTTCCACAAGAAACCCAGCCCTGAGACCCCAGAACGTCCATGTATTTGTTGTGTGGGAACGCCACGCTCTCCATACGAAAACCATCGAAGCCCAAGAAACCCAGGGCACCCTGGAGGCAAGCAGAGAAAGTGTAGGGGTGGGGATATGGGTCTCCAACTGTGGGGGGAGGGCGGGGTCTCCAACTGTAAGGGGAGAGGGGTCTCAGAGGGGGGAGGAGGAGGAGGAGGACGAGGAGGAGGAGGAGGAGGAGGAGGGAGGAGGAGGAGGAGGAGGAGGAGGAGGAGGGAGGAGGAGGAATGTCCTCAAAGTGCCCTAGCACCCACACGAGGCCAGGACGAGGACACTCTCGGGTAAAGATGAGACGAGAATCTCTAAATGCTGGCGGGTCTGGAGGATGCCTCGGGCGCAGCGGCATCCCCAGAGCGTCCCGGAACGCTCCGACGGCGTTTCGGGATACCCTGGAACGGACTCATCCTCGTCCTAGTCCCGCCCCCCATGGGCCAAACCCTCCCTGCCGTTGCCCCCCATGGTTTTGGACGTTGGGCAAACTGAAGCAGCGGAGCTGGAGCGTTCTGCTCTGGTGGTCGAGCCCCTCCAAAAAAACCACTTGGCGACACGCAGCACTGATGAAGCCGACGGCACATGCAGAGCTGGAGGTGCAAAAAGTCAAAGACAAGCAGAGAAGCCCTGGTGGGCACAGAGCCATGGGCCAGTCCCCCCACCCCGCCGTTGCACCTGAGGAAGGCGCCAGCTGCACGGCTGCACCGAACCTCAGGTCCTAGCAGCGCAAAGAAAAAATCGCGAGGGCCCGCTACCCGCCGCTCTGGGGGCCTCGGAACGCCGTCTTCCGGGCCCCCGGGATCGCCAGCGGCAACCTGGGATGAAAAAGCGGCCCTGGGGCACGAGTCAAGATCCCCGGGGGCACGTCGCGGACAAAATGCAAAAGTGTAAGGCGAGGGGGTCCAGCCCCCCCCGCGAAGCACCATCGAGGTTCGCCAGGCATCCGGCGCCCCGAGAAGACCGAGGCGGCCCGGCCTGCCGTGCCACGCTTGGCCCCCGGAGGCCGGTCTGCGGGCCTCGGGCCCGCCGAGCAACGGCTCGGGACGAGGGACCTGGCCCTGGGCAAGGGCAGCGCGCTGCCAGGATTTCCCGAGGAGGCCAGCAAGGCCTCCAGAGCACCCCTTGCGAGGCCCCGAGGGCCCTGGGGGCTCCCAAGGGGAGCGAGAAGCTGGGGGCACCCTGGGGCCAGGGGCACCTGTGGCAACCCCCGAAGGGGCGAGAGGTCTGGGGGCCCGCGCATCGAAAGAGCCGGGGCGCGTAAAGGGGCCTCAGGACACACAAATAAATACACACAAATCAAGATGTTCCCCATAGTTCCCCATATTTTCTAGGTTTTCGTCTTCCCCCCCACTTCCCGTATTTTCCCATATTTTCCTTGGACTCGACGATTAATCGTGTCTGTGTGTTTTTCTCCTCCTGAGCGTGTACCGTCTGGGCCCAGGACCCTGCTGGTGGCACGCACAAGGTTTGGGGGGAGGGGAAGGCTTCTTAGGAGGAGGCGGTTTCTTTGGAGGTGCCGGCCCTACATCAAAAGGCAAGGCCCGCGCCGTCCAAGAAGCAGGGATGCTTCTAAGAAGTCTTCCCCCCTCCCCCTTTATCCCCCTCTGCGCGTGGCCGACCTTGGCACGAAGGAAACGAGCGGGTCCTGAAGGAAGCGGGGACTGGACCCCTAGGCCTTTCCCCAGGACCAGCATGTCATCTTGAGTTATTTTTGACGGCTCCGAAGCCCCAGGAGGGCCCAGAAGCCCGAAAGCGGCGAAATAACTCGACGTCATGTTTCCCTCAGGGAGAAGAAGAAGAAGAAAAAGAAGAAAAAGAAGAAGAAGAAGAAGAACAATGATAATAAAAAGAAGAGGGAAGAGGAAGAGGAGGAGGAAACATAACCAGAAAAACGACTTGAACCATAGACCCACCATTCTGCAGCACTTTCCGAGCCAGATCGACGCGTGATGGTCAAAGGGCCCGGAACAAGGCGACTTCGCCCGTTTAGGATAACAAGCACGGCAGAAACATAACATATTGGAAGTCTGCGCAGGTTTCTTGGATGCCCTGCACACCCTTCCTGGCGCATGTATGTTTATGCAATTGTTCCTCTTCGATTCACGGCGCCAGACATCTGACTCGCGGAGTTATCGTGCGCTTCTGTGGGCGATTCGGGCGGCCCTTTCCGAGGCCCAGGGCTAGTGATTCGTAAGCCAAAGCACACAGCACGCTCAGAAACAGGCCCCGGGGCGCATCTTGGAGCAATATTGGACGCCTCCTGGGGCGACGGCCTCAGAGACCAAGATCCTGGAAAATCATTCACGATCTCATGAGCGGCGAACATATCCGTATCCACGCCCTCGCGGTCCAGATTCTGGGGCGTGATCCCGCGGATGCGCGGTCGCACGGATATGCTCCGCGCAGGGCGTCCGCGAACAAAGAAAAACCGCATCCGCGGGGTCGCGGCCCAGGTGCCTGGCCCGCGAGGCCGCGGATACGGATCTGTTTTCTGCCCACGAAGGGGGGCGGGGAGCGTCGGGAACTCGGATCGAGCGTCTTGAAGAGGTCACAACGGAGAAGGGCCCAAAAATCAAAATACAAACAGCCCCCCCCCCTTCGAGAACATGGTTTTGAAGGGGTCATATAGTTGCGCACGGCGCCGAGATGCCTCTACGACAACGCCCCCCCCCCCCTGGGAGAGAGGCACATGGGGCTCCCAAGGGGTCGTTTCTACGATTCGCATGTTTCTTAACTTCCTAAGGGCTCGCCCACGAGGTTCCACATGCAACCCTCGGCTCCAAACCCACCGCCGTCCAGCCTACTCCCTAAGCCCACTGCCCACGTCAGGACACGGAGGGATACGTTAGCCCCACGGCTACACCACCAGCACGCCTTAGCAAGGGGAAACTGGTCCTGAGGGAAACGGGTCCTGGACTTATGTCGGGCGTGTCCCCCTACAGGGGGATTTCCGACGGAAAAAATACACCAAAAATTGATATATATATATATATATATATAATGTTATACAAAAAAAACTCCAAAAATGGTTCGGGGACTATTTTTTGAATGCTGTTTGACCTTTTTGGGGGTATGTTTAGGGTATGTTTTATTTTTCGTCGAAAATCCCCCTGTCGGGGGACACGCCCGACTTAATCCTGGACCCTGAGATCTTCCCCCCAGGACCAGCTCTCAATCCTGAGCCGCTTTCTGCCAGTCCAGGGGCCCGGGGAGGCTCCTCCCTGCGCCCTCCTCCTCCCTCTTCCTCACTCCTCCTCATTCCTGCTCCTCCTACTCCTCCTCCTCCTCCTCCTCCCTCCTCCCTCCTCCCTCCTCCCTCCTCCCTCCCTCCTCCCTCCTCCTCCCTCCTCCTCCCTCCTCTTCCTCCTCCGTAGCCATTTTGGCTCAAGACTGATGCTTTGGCGGGCTGAGCCCGCATTGGCAAAACTGGATACCGCTAGTCCGCGGCAGCAATCAATTCTCATTCTCACGGAGGTCCCTCGGAAGAGGGGTTCACTCGCCTCCAGGATCCGATTCTTTCCCCGAGTGCCATGGCTCCTGCTGGGGCTTGTGGTGAGTGGGAACGCCGCCCATGGGTGCAAGCAGGACGTCGTCGTCGTTGGGGAGGAAGCATTCCCGACGGGGGTGGCACCGCGGCCAAGTGGGGGGACAAATGGGACGATCAGTATGCTAAGCACAACGATGACTGGAAGACGGTGGCAAGTTCCAAAAGGGAAATTCTCTGTCACCACTGTGGCTGCCGTAAGAACTCCAGAGGAGCGATGTTTTGCAAGCATTGTGGGCAGAAGCTCGGATCTCGCCCCCAATCTCTCGTGGACAACCAAGCGGCCTCGCAGTCCAGGGATGATGCGGGCAAAGGAGTGGGAAAGGGCAAGGGTAGCAAGAAGGGCGTCAGAGGCGATCCTTCGCCAGGAGGCAAAGGTTCAGGTGGTCGCTCCTCTGCATTACCTCCAGGCCCCGTCCCCGAGATTCCACAGGCCAAGGCACTCGAGCTGCAGCGTATGGCTCAAGAAGCTGGCGATTCGGTGGGGGCCGCGCGCTATGGTGCACTGGCGCAGAGGGCAGCCCCGCCCCCGAAGCCTTCGGGACGCCAGCGCCTCATCGAAGCTGAGCAGAAGCAGGAGAAGCTGGAGAAGAAGCTCAACAGTGAATACGAGAAGCTGCAGCGCTGGAGATCGGCAACCGAGGAGCTGGCCTGGACCGTCAAGGAGCTGGCAGAGGACCTGCAGAGGGCCGACGCGTAAGTGGCAGCCACCTTGGCGGAGCTCCAGAACCAGCACCGAGTGGCCCCGACCAACAAGGGAGATCCTCAGCCCCTCGTCAGTCTTCGCAAGCTTATCGATGGTGATATGGAGTTGGCTTCGATCATCTCGCTGGACGACTTCATCGATGTTGAGGCGGTCAAAGGCAGTTATGAGGTCTCCGAAGAGGACCTGCGCGAGCTGGAGGACCGCAAGAACGAAGCAGCCAAGCAAATGCAGGAGGTGCTGGGCAATGTCTTTCGGCAGGCGCTGGACAAGGCCAATGCCTGCCAGGAGCAACACAAGGAGCACATCAAGCGCCTCCAGGCCAAGCGAAGGCGCACCGAGCCTGGCACGGAAGGAGATCTACCGACTGATGGAGGACAAGAGGCGGGGTCCGCGTCAAGCCAGGCAGCGTCGTCAGATGAGGCCAAGGCTGCGACGCCGCCAGATGCCGATGATAAGGCATCCCAAGAGATGGATATTCGTTCTCGTGTATCTGCTGATGCTGGCGTTCAAGCTGCCCAGCGGTCGGGGCTTTTAGCCAGTACGACGACTCGACAGCGCCAGGGACGACAGGGTCGAGTTCGTCGGCACCTTCCAGCACCTGGACTTCGATTGGCGCAAGCACTCCTGAGAAGGCGATCCCCAGTCCGGGTGAACCCACAAGCCTGGCGGCAGGTGCGAGTTCTCGGCTAGGGTACCCGCTGGAGGAGGCTGCGCCGACGACATCGTCGATTACCAACAGTGGATCGTCGAGGCCGTCTGCTACGATGGCGTTGTCGTCAGTCCACGGCAACTCCTGGCGCACCGGTGTCGGGGTTGGCTCCGAGGGCGGCGTCTACCAGCTTTGTCGGATTGGGAGCCAGGTGCGCCTCGAGCCTGGCCCCCTTCTGAGTTTATGCGTGGGGAAGTGGAGTCTCGTCATTCGAAACCTAGTCAGAACGCTGCCGTCCCCAGCGGGTCGGCTGCCACGTCCAAACCTTTTGTTGGAATTGATAAGAACGTTGGGGGGATGCCTTCGCAGTCTGCGGAGGTGTCGCCAAGTCAGAACGCAAGTGGAGGGTGCTCCTCGAACCCTCCACCCAGTGCAAGTCGGGGACTATCGCCTGAAGCTGGCGTTAGATCACAAAGTCCTGGGGGGCGGCAGGCTGCTGCCGACGTCGTTACCCCAGGCTACGTCGCCACCTGCTGGACCTCGATCCTCACCGATGCTGAATCAGATGACCCCGTCTACGGACTGCGCCGGTGGTGGGTGCTCCTCGAACCCACCTCCACCCAGGGAGAGTTGCGAGTCACATGCATCAGGAGCGCCCAAGCAAGTAATCTCTCTGGTGGATGGCCTTCCGCCTGAGGAAGTTGGAGCAGGAGGGACATTCAGAGTTGGCACTCTAAATGCGAATACTCGGCCCAGAGCACGAAGTACTATGCCATGGATCGAGAAGCAGTGCCAGATGCCCCACGTGCTGTGTATTCAGGAGACGGTGCTGGATCCCACGGCAGAGGCGGGCGCGCATCAGTGGACTCGCAGCTGTTCTCGGAAGTTGGTTCTTGGCACGGCCAGGCGCACAGGGGAGTCGGCCAGGTCCCTCTCCGCGGGGGTGGGCCTCTCTGCAGCGCTGGGTATTGGAGTGGCCAAGCTACATATACCTGCGAAGTGGCAGCATCGCGTGGTGATGAGACTCATGACCCTGGGAGCCCATTCTTGGATCATCATCGGTTCGGTCTACGGGGTCGACTCGATTGGACCCCAAGGGTGAGAACCTCGAGCTGCTGGAGCCCCTCAGCGCTTCCCTGGGAGCGCAGCGCTTCCCCTTCCTCTTGGGAGGAGACTGGAACCTAGAGCCAGAGGAAATCATGGAGTTGGGTTGGCTAGATTTGGCAACGGTCACCATCTTCGCTCCTGGGCTTCCAACGTGCCATGGGGAGGAGTACGACTACTTCATCGGCTCCCAGGCCCTGGACGCCTTCCCGATGACGGTGGAAGCGAGAGTAGACGCACCCATCTCGCCTCACTGCTACGTGGAGATCAAGCTTGACGGCCTGAGAGACGAGCCCTTCGTCTGGGTGGAGGCGCCGCCGAGAGCCTTCCCATTGGCGATGCAAGAGGTGAAGAATGATGGTACCAAAGCAGTGGATCGCACCCAAGGGGGAGCGACTCCCTCGGCGAAGGTGCTTGAGGAGTGGCAGCTGGACGCCCCCTTCGACTCAGTGGAGGACGCCGCAGCGTTGTGGTTCAAGGCCGCCGAGAAGTATTTAGTGCAGTTGTTCGAGATATCGCCCTCGGATAGGAGAATGTACATCGGCAGGGAGAAGGGGGTGGTGCTGAAGCAGAAGCGTCTGGTGGACTGTGCCAAGTCCATCCTCGAGCGCCACGACGAGTCGGACACCAGGTCGTGGCTGAGTGCGCTCAGGCTCTGGGGTGCCCTCTGCGTGGCGCCCTCAGCTCCGACGGGGTCAAAAGCAAAGCGACCTGAGCACTCCGAGAGGTGTGAGAGGCAGCTGCTAGCCCTGGAGCTCCCTGAGCCCATCTCAGACTCACCCTCACTGAAGGCGAAGGATGTCCAGAAGTGGGTTGCCCTAGCAAAGCGAGAAGGCCAGCTGGCAGCCTGGTTTCGAACTGTTCTCGTGGACGAAGTAGAAGAACGCAGGCGCAAGGATTCCCATGCCAGGAGCAAAGCTTGGCGTGAGTTTGGCGAGTTTGCAGCAGATGGCTCTGGGAAGCTGGCGCATGCGATTGCTCGTCCCAAGCGTCTAGAGGAAGCGCCCACCTTGCCTAAGGGTCAGCCTCATGGGTTGGTGGGAGCGGCGGCAATCACGGCAGTACTTGAGGAATGGGAAGAGCTGTGGATCTCGGATGCCAGGGCCCAAGAGGAGGTGCCATCGAACTGGAGATACCCCTGGAAGCTCCACCCCATTTCGGTGGACCAGATCGTGCAAGTATGCCGCTCCTTCGGACCTTCCACAAGGCGTGGCTGGGACAATTTCCACCTGAGGCTCGCACGTTTCCTGGATGGTGCATTTGTGAGGAGACTGCAGGAGATTCTCACGTGTTGGGAACGCGAACCACAATGCGAACGTATGTGGGTTACGATCAATGGTTTCCTTCCAAAGCCAGATGGGGGGACCAGGCCCATAGGTCTACTTTGCTTCTGGGCACGGATTTGGAGCAGATGCAGGAGGCAGTATGTCAAGAAGTGGGAAGAGTCGTTTGATGCCCCGTTTTTCTGGGGAAAGAGTGCGGCCACCAGCTGTGACAAGGCGGCATACCTGCATAACATGTTGACCTGCCACGCCAGACGGAAAGGATTGTCAGCAATCACGGGATATTACGACATCCGCAAGTTCTACGAGAACGTCAGCCATCAGCAACTGCGAGAAGCAGCAGAACACTACAGCTTCGACGGAGCCTTGCTCAGGGCGTTGTGCTGCCTGTACCGTGCGCCGAGAAGAGCCAGATGGACAGGAGGTACTAGCAGAGTCAGCCATCCAAATGGTACGATCGTTGCAGGGTGTAGCGCAGCCACAGGAGTGTCGAAGCTGATGACGCTGTGCCTTCTCAAGAGATTGGCGGAAGAGACTCCTCCGTGCCGTGCGCTGAACGTGGTGGATGATTGGACGACGCACACAATCGGTGGCCCCTAAGACAGTTATTGCGAATACTATTGCCAGCTTCGAGATTGTCACATCAGAGTTGGAGTCGAGGAAGCTGCCTATCAATTGGGAGAAGACCAAGTTCATGATGTCTGACCGCAGCCAGCTGCCTGAGTTAGTACAGGATCCCAGGTGGAAGCTCACAGACGACAAGCTGGTCACCTCCCACCGCGACCTCGGCGGCGACTCGCTGGACGGCAGGGCCCGGAGAGTCGGCACGCAGGCGTCGAGGCTTGCGGCCGCCCGCAGCACGGGGGTAGCCCTACGCAAGCTCGGGCAGAGTGAGAAACATAGTCGTGTCTATCGAGTTGGACCGTTGGCCAAAGCAACGTGGGGAGCCCAGATTTTGGGAATCCCGCCGACCACCCTCCACAAGCTTCGGGTCCAAGCCGCGAGATCCTGGGGACCTCTCCTTCCTGGGACCTCCCTGGGGTTCAGGTTCCTCTCCTCCTCCCGACTCTGGCTTAGGGGCCCGCTTCTGGTGACGGTGGTGTCGGCTGTAAAGGAATTCGTTGGAGTGTGGTGGGCCAAGTCCATCTCGAAAAATGTTTTAGAGTCTCGTGTCCAGGACGCTTTGGCTGTTCAGAAGGGCCAGGCCCCATGGAACCAGGTTCGTCAGCCTGTCGCCGCGCTTTTCCTGCAGTTGTCTCGGGTCCGATGGTCCTTCGAAGTTTCGAAGATGGCGTTTGTTGACGACCTCCAGAGAGAGTGGTCGATTGAGCGCTTCTCGCCCAAGTTTTTCTCTCGCCTCTTGCGCGGCTCAGTGGTTAGGGCCATCGAGAGAGAAGAACAGCTAAAGCAGTTTGATTTTGGTCTGTGGAGCGGACCCGTTTTTTGGCAGCCCATTCACCAGCTTCTGGGGCGAAAGGGGTCCGAGGTGTGGACGAAATCGCACAAGGCAGCGCTCTCGGCGCTAGTGGCGAATGTGTACTGGTGCCAGCACAGAGTGTTTGAACACAGTCCAGAGGCCACCTGTGAATGTCAGCTGTGCAGAGATGGCCGCGGCACTTTGCACCACCGTCGTTTCAATTGCATTGCTTTCGAACAGTGGCGCCGCGAGAACCTGGATCCTTTGGTTGCCAGGGCTGCTCGGAACGTTGGCCATCTCCCGACTCCAGCAGGAGAACTCTTCAGTAGATGTTTGTTTCCCAACCCCGCGGCCTGGGTGACGACCCCCTCGCGACCCGCGGAATCCGTGCACGCGTCACTTCCAGTGGCCTCAGGACGGCCCCCTGTTCATTCCCGAGGGGGCGCACGTTTTCAATGACGGGTCGGGATTTGAGGGGAAGCTAACAGGCCTTGGGACCGCGGGTTGGGCAGTTGTGGTGCTCGACAGCCAAGGCAGAACCTTGGCCGCCCTGTTCGGTGTTGTACCGTTCGGGGAAGCGCCAGAACAACAAGCACGTGACGGTGAAGATTTTGCTGTGCTAATGCTTTCTCGCAGATCGGTCCTCTCCCCCAATGTCTCGCTCTATGTGGACTGCGCTGCAACAGTCGGGTGCCTCCGAAACCTCACGGGGGCCTCGAGCATGAATTCGGCGCGGGCCCACTGGTGGGCTGAGATTGGGGACCGTCTGAATGGTATTTGTATTCATAAGATCCCCTCCCACACCTCGACAGTGGATGTGCGTGAGGGTCGTATCACTGAGATGCAGCGTTTTGGGAACTCGGAAGCGGACAGGCTCGCCAAGGAAGGGGCTGAGCCATTCCGAATTTCTGCGGCTGACAGACAGCTGCTCACGGGTTATGCTGAGTTTGTGCGGCGTGTGGCTGTTTACTGCGCTAGCCAGCAGGCGGAGTGCAGAGAGCTGTGCGCCAGTGATCACGTGAATCTGGAATGGCCAAGCTACGTCCTGCTCGATGCTATCCCTGGATTGCCTCTTCCTGGGGCGTCAGGGACCCCCTCGGAGGCGCCTGGTGGTCCAGGGGCTTCTGGACGGGGAGACGGGCCTCAGGAGGCCCAGGGGAACCCCGCCAGCGAGCAGCCTCCTGAGTTCCCCCCTCCCCCGTCTCCTGGAGCGTGGATCCAGAACGGGCACACTCTAGAGCAGGGTGATGTTTATGAGGCGCATAGGAACACTTTCCATGATTCACTTTTGTGCTGCACCTCATGCGGTGCAGTGTCCCACACCAGCACGAAGAGAGGTAACGTTCGGTCGGTTTGTCGACCTTCGTCGTCTTCGGGTCGCTCGTTTTATCTTGATAAAGTTCGTGCTGGTGTGTATCCTGGCCATCGGAACCCAAAGAGTTTCACGCTGGCGTACATTGGGGCCCCGACCGAAGAGGTTCGGCTGGAGTGGACCCCCTTTTTTGCAGCCTGGAGCAGAGGCCTCCAGGGGCCCACGAAACAGCCTCGGGGCGCCCATCCTTCACGTCGTGAGGGGCCAGCAGCCGACCTTCTGAGAGGTTTGGAGCTGGTCGGCCTCACGCGCGCCGAGCTCGAGATGCTCGGCGCGGAGCTCGAGGACAGGCGGCGGCGGGGCGAGGGCCCAGAGGAGGAGGACCCTGCCTTCCCCGCCTAGCCCGCCTTCCCTCTGTGCATGTTCCTGTGAATTGGGTCACACCCCTCGTGGCCGTGCGCGCCCTCCTCCTCCTCCTCCTCCTCCTCCTCGCCCTGAGGTCCCGAAAACGGCGAAAAAACTCCAAAACTCCGGCCCCGTCTCCAGCAGGACCCGCTGCTACCGTAGCGACACCAGCACGCCTCGGATGGCCGCTTCGAAGCGCACTGCCGGCGATGTTCACCTGGCCATCGCTCGGACGTCCATTTCCTGTGCTTTCTTCGGTTTCGTGCGTGGTTTTTTCGCGAAGTGATCAAGGATGCTCCTCGATGGTCCTCGCCGAAGGAAAAATACACACGTCCGAGCGATGCCGAGTCACATTCGCGGCGCTTCAAACCTCGAAGCGTCCAGCACCCTCCGAGCGGTGGGGGGGCAGGGCCGCGGCAGGGGCCGCGCCGCCGCGAGCGGCTGCGTGGCCGCGCTTCTGCGCTGTGGACGGCTGCCGCCCCGCTGCTCCTTCTGCTGCTCCTCAAGCTCCTAGTCATTGATGTCCTCCTCCTTCTCGTCCTCGTCCTCGTCCTCGTCCTCCTCCTCCTCCTCCTCCTCCTCCTCCTCCTCCTCTTCCAGCCCTTCCTCCTCCTGTTTCTCCTCCTCCCCCTCCTCCTCCTCCACCTCCTCCTCCTTCACCATCACAATCATCACCATCACCATCATCGCCATCATCATCATCATCACCACCACCACGACCACCACCACCACCACCACCACCACCACCATCATCATCATCATCATCATCATCATCACCACCACCACCACCACCACCACCACCACCACCACCACCATCATCATCATCATCATCATCATCATCATCATCATCATCATCATCATCATCATCATCATCATCATCATCATCATCATCATCATCATCATCATCATCATCATCCATCATCATCATCATCATCATCATCATCATCATCATCATCATCATCCATCATCATCAGCATCACACCCATCATCGTCATAATCATCAGCATCATCAGCATCATCAGCATCATCATCATCATCATCATCATCAGCATCAGCATCAGCATCAGCATCAGCATCAGCATCAGCATCATCATCATCATCATCATCATCATCATCATCATCATCATCATCATCATTATCATCATCATCATCATCTGTAGCCATTTTGGCTCAATGGGGCGGGCTCGAGCTCGTTTTGTTGGGGGGTCAGTGCCTCCCGAGCTCCCGAACCATTGCCCCCAGCGCAACGCCCTCGGCAGGGCGTACGCGATCGCCTGCGTGGCACCGACGCCTCCGCCGCCAGCGCGGCTTCGCGAGGCGGGTGCTCCGCGTCGAGCGCGCCAGGCAGCTGCTGGGTCGGCATCACGCTTCAATGCATGGAGCGTCGCCGGCAGCCGCGCCCTGGCGCTCTGCTGGTGCTGCTGATCTTCCTGGCGGCGCTGGCCTTTGGTCCTGCGTGGCCACGCGGCAGCGCGGCTTCACGCGCAACTGGTCCACCAAGGAGCACTGCTTCCAGTGCGGCCGCGACCGGCAGGGCCGCCCAGGCCCCAACCCCCCGCGGGCGGCGGGGCGGCGGAGCAATTCCCGCGCTGGCTCTGCTGGGGTTCGCTCTGCTGGCCAACGCCCTCAGCCGGCGGGCGGCGCGGCGCCGACCAACGCGCAGCCTTCGGCGGCTGAGGCGGCGGCGGACGGCGTCCGGCGCTGTCGCCAGGCTGTGGCCAGCCTCCGCCGTCTGGGCTTCGCGGATGAGAGCGCCGTGCTCGCCGCGGCACGGACTGACCTCGAGAAGGCAGAGGCCGCGGAGCGGGCCACACGCAGCCCCGACGACCTGTACCGCAGCGCGCTGGACAGCATGCAGGCTCGGGCAAAGGAGGTCACAGCCTTGGAGGGAGAGGTGCGTGGCCTGGCGGAGCAGCTGGAGAGCAAGCGTCAGGCCCTCGCCACAGCCCAGGCCGACCTTGCTAATCTGCAGAACGAGGTCGCCGGTGCCAGGGCGGCGTGCGCCGCCGCGGCTCAGGTTTCCGCTGCAGCCGCGGCCCTGGGGCGCGTGCAGACCCTCTTGGCTGCCGCCCCGCAGGCCCTCCAGGCGGGCCGTCACACCGACCTCCTGCAGTCCATCCAGGAGCACTTCGACGTCCTGGCGGGCCACCTCCCGCCGCAGGCCCTGGCCGCCCCCGGCACGCCTGGCGCCGCGGCGAGTGCTGCTCCTGCTGGTCGCGCTGCTCCTGCCTTACCTGGGTCGTTTCGGCCCTCAGGCCAAGGACTCGGCGCCACCCCTGGCATGTGGGAGGACGCAGGCATGGAAGGGAGCCCCACCGAGGATTGATTATGCCTCCAGGGCTCGGGCTCCCAAGGCAGGTCACCGCAACGCCTCCAGCTCGGCCAGCTTCAACGAGTCGTGCTGGCCCACATTCCAGGGCTTCCTCGAGGCAGGCGCCGGTGGCGCAGCCGTGGCCGTCGGCCAGGAGCTCAAGCTCGACGGCGACGAGCTGTTACGTGCCGAGGAATGGTGTCGAGGATGCGGCTGGCAGCCCTTCATCACACCCTGTGCCCGGACGCAGCTGGGCGAAGCTTCGGCCGGCGCGGGCATTTTCGTGAGATCCCACATTTCGGCGACGATGCTCGAGGGCTGCCCGACCCTGTTGGGGCACTCGGCGGTCCCAGCCCGCGCTGTTGCCATCCACGTGGACTTCGCCATGACGGGCGGCATCATCATCTTGGGCGCATACTTTCAGCACGGCATCGGTGTGACAGGCTCCAATGCGCAGCTGCTGTTGCGGATCGGCAAGATCTTGGCGCATTTTGACCGCTCCTACGCCCTGGCGGCGGACTGGAACGCGGCTCCAGAGGTCATCGAGCGCTTGCAGTTTCCCGCGAGGCTCGCGGGTGGGCTGGCCTACCGACGCGACGGCGGCACCTGCAGGTCGCCCAGCGGCTACAGCAACTTGGACTATTGGATGGTTTCTCAGTCCCTCTTGGCGTCCACTGGGGCCCCCTCACCCGTTGACGGATGGCCTGCTCGACCACACTACCCGATGCTATTGCCTCTGGACGTGGCGCCGCGCAGCCACCGCAGCCTGCAGCTGCGCGCGCCGCTGGCGCTGCCCCGCGGCCCGCCTGCTGCGGTGGGCTGCCACCCCCTGGCGGGCCCAGGGCCGCCCCGGCCGCGGTTGGAGGGCATGGAGGCTGACGCCGCCAGAGGGCCACGCATGACCCGCACGAGCAGCAGCGTCGCGTGGACGCCCTCTTCACCAGTTTCGCCAACTACTTCGAGGACGAGCTGGCTTGGGCCTACCAGATGGACGTGGCCTGCGTCGGGGGACGTGCTCACGGCCCGCGCTATGCGTGGCGTCCGTGTGGAGGCGCCCCATTCACGATCTCGCCCTACGGCCAGTCCCCGGCGAGGTCCTTGCGTCTGTTGCAGCAGGCCCTCGACGACGTGGCTGGCACCAAGGCGTGGCTGGGCGGCTCTTTCCCGCTGCCAGCCTGGCGGCGACTCATCTCGCTCCTCGGCCCCGAGGGTGCCAGAGGCTCGCGCAGCTAAATTGAGCCCGCCGTCATCGCCACCACGGCGCGGGCATTGCAGCTCATTGAGGGCCAGACGGCCCTAGTGGCATTGATCCTCTTGGGTGGCCTCGAGCGCTGGCTTGGCACCAAGGCGGCCGCGGAGGAGCGGCAAGCCGCAGATGGCCGCCGCCAGGCCTTCTTGGCGCGGGCGCGCAGGCAGATGGCCCTGGGCGCACGCGCGCGGCACTGCTCCACGAAGCCACGCGGCTGGTGCCTGGAGCAAGTCAACTACGACGGCGCTCCAACGGCGTCACCGCAGGCGGTGGCCGAGCATCAGATGGAGGGGTAGGTCAAGATCTGGATTGCCCACTCCGTCACGGCTCCTGCCACTTGGGACGACATCTGCGGTGACCACCCCGAGCATCACGGACACTGTCAATCATGGAGACAGGGAGGAAAACGGACGCTTGAGGACACGAGAAAACGGACGCTTAAGGACACGGCGGCGGCGGCGGCAGCGGGGGCGGCGCGCCTCGCAGGCGGCCAGCTCGCGGACTCGGACGAGTTCCAGCAGCTGCGGGGCATCATGCGCGGCTGCGCGGAGCCCCTCCAGCCGCTGTCCGCACGGCGCCTGCGGGACGCCGCGCGCACCTTCCCGCGGCGAACTGGCTGGGGGCCCGACCAGCTGCACCCGCGCATGGTCTCACTTCTCAGCGACGAGGCCATCGCCTTCCTGGGATACCTGCTCTACACGTGTGAACTGTGGGGCCGATGGCCCACCGCCATGACGCCCACCCACATACTACTTCTTCCCAAGGCCCTTGGCGGCTTCAGGCCGATTGCCCTGCTGACGGCATTGCACAGGGTTTGGGCGCGTGCTCGGCTGCTCGAAGTCTGGCGTTGGTTCTTGGACCACGGCACGCGGGACTACTCGGTGCTGGGTCAGGGGCAGGCCGCAGCCGACACGGCCTCCAGGGTGTTGCTTCACGGTGAGGCCCACTCTGCTGGCGACGCGGACTCAGACGTCGTCGTTACGGCCCTCATTGAAATTGAGAAGTGCTACGACCGCCTCCGCTGGATGATCATTGTCCTGGCGGCGAGGGCGCAACACTTCCCCATGGTCATCGTTCGCTCCGCACTCGCCATGTACTTCGCGCCGCGCCGGCTCCAGTGGAGCTCGGCGCACTCCAGGGCGGTCCAAGCCTGTTGCGGCGCCCTGCCTGGATGCGCGCTGGCCAGCGCACTGCTGCAGCTGGCGATGCTCACGCCCATTGACGAGCTGATGCGCCTGGCCGCCCACCAGCCGCGGACGCTGGCCATCTATGCTGATGACTTGACGGTGCAGATCCGCGGGGCCCTGCGGGTCATCATGGAGCGGGCGACTGACTTCTTGGAGCGGCTCGCCCTCGCCCTGCAGGAGGATCTGGAGCTGCCCGTTGCGCGGCGCAACGCCCGGGTCACGTCTTCACGAATGCAGGTCGCGAGCGAGGTCGCCCGCCGCCGGCGGCGCCACGGATTCCGAGCCTGCCAGGCGTTGGAGGTCCTCGGCGTGGAGGCCGGCCCTGGTAGACCGCTCCGCTTCTCCTCGCTGCGCAAGCGGGCCAGGCGGGCCCACGCCAGGCCGCCGCGTTTTCGACGACTTTCGTGGCATCGGCGCGCAGCTGGGCCGTCTGACGCGCGCCTCGCTTCCTGCAGCTCTCAAGTACGTACGCTCTGCCTGCCATGGGGGCCCCGCCGACCTTGGTCGCCACGACGCGGCGCATGCTCAGGCAGGGCTGGGGGCGGCCGGCAGCGGGTTCCTCGACTTGGCTGGCAGCCTGCTCGGAACCAGGGGCCCACGCCGAGCCGCAGCTGCCGGCGTGGACGCAGCCCTTATACAATTGGGCGCTGATGGCCGTGGACCCGAGGACCGACAAGTCGGACATGAAGCGAGCGTGGCAGCTCCAGGCCCCCTCTGTCCTGCTGGCCCCCCGCCCCTGGCGCAAGGTCATGGGCCCTGCCGGCGCGGCATGCCTGGCGCTGAGAGACCTGGGCTGGGACGCGCCCTCCGCCTTCGCCTGGCGCACGGACGAGGGCGACGTGTTGGACCTACGCATCGCGGCCCCTTCCACGGTCCAGCAGCTGGCGAGACAGTCCGCCGCGCGCGCCATGTGGCGGCGCTGGGCTGCCACGCCCGACCCCGCGCCTGAGCTGGGCCCAGTGCGCTGGCAGCCGCAGGGCTACTGGCTGGAGCCGCTGGCGGCGCTGCTGCGCAGGCCCACTGCCCGCTGGAGGCTCACAGACTCTGGCGCCGGCGCCGCCCGGTCTCTCGTCGCGAGTGCCACCTGGTCCCAGGCTACGCGGCCGACGGGCTATGTCGACGATGCTGGGCCGCGCCTGACACGTCCGTTCACCGTTACTGGCAGTGCGAGCCGTGCCAGCCCGAGCGGGAGCTGGCCTTGGACGAGGCCTTGATCGACGGGCTGCCACACACCATGCAGAACGATCCGCGCTGGGCGCGCCTGCTGGTCCCGCTGTCCTCGCTACCTGTTCCTCCTCCCCGCGACGACAGCGGCCGCTGGCACGCGCTGCTGGCAGCCGCAGGCTTCATGGTCACCGGCCTCATCTACGCCGACGGCTCCTGCCTGAAGCATTGGAGCCGCCCGCAGGCCGCGAGAGCGGGCTGGGGTTTCGTCATCCTCGAGAACTTCCGGGCCGTCGGCGGCTACTACGGCGCGGTGCCTGGACCAGTCCAATGTTCGCCCAGGGCCGAACTCTGGGCGGTCACTCAGGTCCTGCTAGTGGCCGTTCCGCCCTTCTGCATCCACACGGACCACCTGGAGGTTATCCTCGGCCTGGCGCGCGGGCGCGCGTGGGCACTTTGTCCGAGGCACTCGAATCGCGATCTGTGGGTGCAGCTGTGGGCCAAGTTAGATGACCACGGCGGCCTCTCCTCGGACGTGCGCATCGTTCACGTCCGTGGGCACCAGAGCGGCAACGACCAGCATCGGCATGGCAACGACTGGGCGGACGCGCTCGCTCGCTTGGGATCGGGGCTCCACTGCTTCACGGGCCAGCAGAAGGCGGAGTCCAAGGTCCTCCTTCGACACCTTCGTCAGACGGCCTGCTGGGTGGCAGCGGTGCACGACGGCCTGATGTCTGGGGCCTTGGCGCTGGATCGCGACCCACGGCCGCCGCGAGCACGAGGGCGGCGGACGCGCCAGCCGCGGCGACGCAGTGGTGAGCCATGCGTGGCGCCCGCCTCTGCTCATGCTCCGTTTTTCGCTGCCTCGTGGTGGCGATGCGCCTGGTGCGCTAGAAAAGCTCGCACGTTGGCTGGTCGCGCGCGTATGCTCCGCCAGACGTGCAGGGGGAGGGAGCTCAAGGCGCGGGCCCAGGCGGCTCGGGGGGATGTGGTCGAGCGGGCCTCTGAGCTTCCTCCTCCTCCTCCTCCTCCTCCGCGCCCCGCGGCCGCCCCAGCAGCCCTCGGCGCGGCCCTAAATCAGGATGCCGGCATGTCGAGCCAGAGTTCGGCGGCCCCAGGCGGGGGGGAGGGTGCCCCAGTCGGTCTTTCTCCGCCCCAGGCTGCCCATGAACCTCCCCGCAAGCGAGTGCGTTTCGCCGAGGACGTCGAGCCGGCGGAATGCAGTCCGGCCACGTCCACCGCCCCCCAGGCGATGGTGGCGGCCGCGGCGCTCATGACTTGAGCTGCGCTGACGGCTTCTGTGCCTTCCTCGTCCTCCGAGCCGTCGGCTGGATCCGCTTCTGGAGCTCTGGCGACGGATCCTGGCTCGGGTGGGGCCGGCGCGGATTTCCCTGGAGCTCCCGCGCCGTCACGCGGTCAGAGGCGCCCTGCCTCTGCTCCTTCTGCCCGTGTCGTGCGGCCTCGGACTTCTGCGTTTTCGGGATCGGCTGGATCGCACCCTGGAGCTCTGGCGCTGGAGGCCCCTCCTGTGGGGGGTTCCGCTGGATCCCCACCGCCTGCGATTGGCGGGTTCCCTGGAGCTCTCGCGCCCAGTCGGCCGCTGGCCAGGCCTGCGGGCCCACCGGGGAGTGCGGCCCCCCGTCCAAAGAGGTCTCGGGGCGGGCAGCCTGGGGCGAATTCGGCAACCCCACCTGCTGTGCCTCTCCCCGAGTCTGGCCCCGTGCCGCCTGAGGCATGCAGGGGGCACAGACTCAGGGTCGCAGGCGAGTTCGTGGCGTGCACGGCGTGTGGATCCTATTCGCGAGGCGCGGCTCGTGGAGGCCTGCTGCTGCCTTGCGATCCAACCCAACTCCGTCGAGAGCCGAACAAGCGTGATCGTTTGAATCGGTTTTTGCGAGGCTTTCGCCCCGACGGCTCTAATGTCAGGATTCCTGTCCATCGTGCCCTCGTCGTTGGAGATGAGGCTCTGGCATGGCTATTGCTCACGTGATCCGTTCGCGTTCGACTGTCATGTGTGTTGTCGCCTCCACTGAGGCGCGGAGAGGACGCCCTGGCCGCGATGCTCGTCTGGGTCGTTGGGCCGCCTCTTCGCTCGTTCTGCTCATTCGACGCGCGCGGCGCTCGGTCCGAGCTCGGTCCCGATCATCATCATCATCATCATCATCATCATCATCATCATCATCATCATCATCATCATCATCATCATCATCATCATCATCATCATCATCATCATCATCATCATCATCATCATCATCATCATCATCATCATCATCATCATCATCATCATCATCATCATCATCATGATCATGATCATCAACATCAACATCAACATCATCATCATCATCATCATCACATCATCATCATCAGCTCAGCATCAGCATCATCAGCATCATCATCATCATCATCATCATCATCATCATCATCATCGTCATCGTCATCGTCATCGTCCATCAGCGTCATCATCATCACCATCATCATCATCATCACCACCACCACCACCATCATCATCAACATCACCACCACCACCACCACCACCACCGCCACCACCACCACCACCACAATCATCATCATCATCATCATCATGATCCTCCTCCTCCTCCTCCTCCTCCACCTGCTCACCACGACCACCACCACCACCACCACCACCATCATCATCATCATCATCATCATCATCATCATCATCATCATCGTCATCGTCATCGTCATCGTCATCGTCATCGTCACATCAGCATCATCGTCATCATCATCGTCATCATCATCATCACCATCACTATCATCATCATCATCATAAGCATCAGCATCATCATCATCATCATCATCATCAGCATCATCATCAACATCAGCATCATCATCATCATCAGCAGCAGCATCAGCATCATCATCAGCATCATCATCAGAATCATAATCATAATCAGAATCATCATCATCATCATCATCGGCATCATCAGCATCATAATCAGCATCATCACCATCAGCATCAGCATCATCAGAATCAGCATCATCATGCTTAGAATCAGCATTATCATCATCAGCACAATCATCAACAGCAGCAGCATCATACATCATCATCAGCATCTTTAGCATCAGCCAAATCCTCATCAGTATCATCCTCATCATCATCAGCATCATCATCAGCATCATCATTATCATCGTCAACAACAACAGCATCATCACCAGCAGCAGCATCGTCATCATCGGCATCACCATCAGAATCATCAGAATCATTATCATCAGCATCAGCATCATCATCAGCATCATCATCACCACCATCATCAGCATCATCATCGTCATCTTCATCATCATCGTCGTCACCATCATCAGCAGCACCATCATCAGCAGCGACAGCATCCTCATCATCAGCATCATCAGCATCAGCATCAGCATCAACATCATAATCAGCATCCTCACCCTCATCATCAGCATCAGCAGCATCATCATCATCAGCATCAACATCAGCAACAGCATCATCATCATCAGCATCAGCATCAGCATCAGCAGCAGCATCATATACACAAGTACAGCAACCAATTCAAGACTGCTCGCCCTGATCTGCTCGCGTACCATTCAACACGTATATCCCAAACGCTCGGTACCCGCCCTCATCGGCTTCGATCGTGCCCCGTTGGGGGCATATCTTCCTTACATGCCACTCGCATGTAGCGCAGCCCCTAAAACATGGAAGAGAAAACTGATGGAAGGGGGGGCAGAAGGATGGAGCACGAAGGCGGGCTAAAAGCAGGAAACACGTGGCAAAACCAAGCGGGCTGATTGGGCGGGTAGGCCCTAACGGCCTGGTCGGGAAGGCGGGCCTAGGCGGCCAAGTCGAGCAGGCGGGTTGCTGAAGCGTGATTCACGCATGAATCGCAAGGAAGTTTCGAGCGATAGAGCGATTCCAAAGTAAATCGTTAGAAATCCACAGCGAGAGCGT
The DNA here is from genome assembly GCA_963575745.1 of Prorocentrum cordatum. Lineage (NCBI taxonomy): Eukaryota > Dinophyceae > Prorocentrales > Prorocentraceae > Prorocentrum > Prorocentrum cordatum. The sequence goes on along the minus strand of CAUYUJ010016023.1, from coordinate 23,354 downwards.
GATTCCTGAGTGTCGAGGGCGCGGCGTCTGAATAAGTTGCGAGGAAGTCCCACGCGAGAGCGCGATGCCTGAACAAATTGTGACACGCTGCCCCTTGTAAGAAAACAGGGTGCAAGCCCTTCAATTTGTTGTTTTATCAACCAGAAATGGTTACTGGAGGCAACGATAATTATTCTTTAGAAATGAGAACTCAACAACAACAACTACTACTACTACTACTACTACTACTACTACTACTACAGCGACGACAACAACAGTAACAATAACAATAAGAACAACAACAAAATCAACGATTATCAGTTTAAGACTGTTCGCTCTTATCTGCTCGAACCTCATCCAACGTGCATTTCCCAAACCCTCGATACCCGCCCTCTTCGTCTTCGATCGTACCCCTTCTGGGGGTATATATGTCTTCGCTGAAGGCCAGGCCCCGGCAAGCGGCGGGGCGGCCGCGGACCGTCGGCCTGGCCAGAGGCAGCGCTGACCAGCGGCAGCCCGACCCTAAGGGGGACGGACAGGGGACCGACCACGACGACGACGACGACGACGACGACGACGACGACGACGACGACGACGACGACGGTGACGACGACGACGACGACGACGACGACGACGACGAGCGAAAGCGAATGCGAGAGCGAGAGCAAGAGCAACAGCGGGGCCGCGAAGGGCAGGAAGGGGGCCACGAAGTGCGACAGCAGGGCCACGAAGGGCATGCGTATGGGGCCACGAAGGGCGCGAACGAGCGGGGGCCACGAAGGGCAAATAATGCGGGGCCACAGAGGGCAACGACGGGGCCACTGAGGGTAGCAACGGGGCCACGTAAGACAGCCCACGAAGGGCGACAGCGGGGCCACGAAGGGCATGCATATGGGGCCACGACGGGCGCGAACGAGCGGGGGCCACGAAGGGCACCCGTATATTGGGCTGCAGAGGGCAAGGACGGAGCCACTGAGGGCAGCAACGGGGCCACGAAGGGCAGCGAGGGGGCCACGAAGGGCTGCAACGGGGCCACGAAAGGCAGCGAGGGGGCCACGAAGGGCTGCAACGGGGCCACGAAGGGCTGCAACGGGGCCACGAAGGGCGACAGCGGGGCCACGAAGCGCATGCATATGGGGCCACGACGGGCGCGAACGAGCGGGGGCCACGAAGGACATACATATATGGAGCCACGAAGGGCAGCGAGGGGGCCACGAAGGGCTTCAACGGGGCCACGAAGGGCAGCGAGGGGGCCACGAAGGGCTGCAACGGGTCCACGAAAGGCAGCGAGGGGGCCACGAAGGGCTGCAACGGGGCCACGAAAGGCAGCCAGGGGGCCACGAAGGGCTGCAACGGGGCCACGAGGGGCAGCGAGGGAGCCACGAAGGGCTGCAACGGGGCCACGAAGGGCATCGAGATCCCGGCCTCCGCCTCCTCCCCCGCCTCCTACCCAGACAACCGGCGCCTCGAAAAAGTCGGGGCGGCCAGTCTGTGTCGCAAGTTTTGCCCCGAAAGATTATGGTTTCGGGCCTCGGGGCCGCCACAGAAAGGCTCGGAATGCAAAAAATACACTGGGGAAGTGGTCGAGACGTCTGGGCCAAGCAACACACAAAAAAAGCTGGATACCTGAGTATGTTCACTTATGCCTCTCGTGTTCCTCCCCCTCCTTCAGCTGTCGCTGCTCCATCGACTGCTAATGCTACTGCCACGTGTACGGATACTACAGCGAGTGATGCCGCTACTAACTGTTTGTTAGTATCACTGCTGCAGCGCCTGATACTGCGAGCCCTACTACTGCTACTGATACTGGTCAGAATGCTGCCAATGCTACTCTTTTCAACTACGACGACCGCTGCCTGATACTGAAAACCCTGCCACTGCTACTGAGATTAGCTCTCATGCTAGCCAAGCTGCTTGTTCAACTACGACTGCTGCTCCCACATCTGCGATCACTAATGATCCGACGACTACGACTACGACTGATACTACTATTGCCACTGCCACTACCACTGATGCTGCTCCTGCCAGTGGTACTTCTTCTGGTGCTGCCACCGCTACTGCCACTGCTACTAGACAAGAGCGCCCCACTGTTCGCAAAACAACTACTCGCAAACAGCCTGGATCCGCCGCCAGAGATTTACGATCCATCACACAGTGGAAGACATGTGTTTTGTTCGGACGACTGCGAGTAGGCACTGCACGAGTAGTGGAACGCGCTCGGTGAGCTACTGTGCTGCTGCTGAGACCGGTGCCGAACCAGCATCCGGGCGAAGCGGGGGGACGCCCCGGCCCCGCCTCGTTGTAGTCGGTGTGGTTCCCGAGTATCTCCGCCCGGCCCGGCGCCACGCCCAGCGCCTCCAAAGAGAGGGACATGCACATTCCACCCTCAATAGAAAAACTAGAATCACAACACACACAAGAAATCAACAAAAAACAACAACAACAACAACAACAACAACAACAACAACAACAACAACAACAACAACAACAACAACAACAACAACAACAACAACAACAACAACAACAACAACAATAACAACGACAACAACAACAACAACAACAACAACAGCAGCAGCAAAAACAACAACAACAACAACAACAACAACAACAACAACAACAACAACAACAACAACAACAACAACCACAACAACAACAACAACAACAACAACAACAACAACAATCAGTTTAAGAGTGCTCGTTCCTGTTCAATCGCGTGCCACGCAACGCGTATATCTCAAACCCTCGATACCCGCCCTCTTTGTCTTCGACCGTACCCACTCGGGGGTAGATCTTCCTTACCTGCCACGCACATTTAACGCAGTCCCTGAAACAGGGGAAGGGGGACGGATGGGGGCAGAAAAGGATGGACCACGAGAAAGGGCCTCTCGGAGCAAATCGCGAGGAAGCATCGAGCGGGAGCCCTTGTCATCGCGGCTGCGCCACCACTAATTTGACTGAGTTGCCAGGAAGTCTCCAGCGAGAGCGCTGTTCCTGAGTTCGGGAACCTCTCTAGCCAGGGCCTCCCGGAGTAAATCGCGAGGAAATATTGAGCGGGAGCCTTGTCGTCGCGGCTGGGCATCCGCGAAGTTGATTGAATTGCGAAGAAGTATCATGCGAGAGCGCCGTTCCGGCCTCTGCGGGCTGGGGCCTATGTGAGCGCGCTTGGGGCCTCTGTGGGCTGCGCTGGGGAGCCACAGCGGGCAGCGCGCTGGGGCCTCTGCGGGCGCGCTTGGGGCCTCTGTGGGCTGAGGCCTCTGTGGGCTACGTCGGGGGCCTGTGGGCAGCGCGTCGGGGCCTCTATGGGCGCGATTGGGGCCTCTGCGAGCTGGGGCCTCTGTGGGCGCGCTTGGGGCCTCTGTGGGCTGCGTCGGCGGGCCTCAGTGGGCAGCGCGCAGGGGCCTCTGTGAGCGCGCTTGGGGCCTCTGCGGGCTGGGGCCTCTGTGGGCTCCCTTGGGGCCCCTGTGGGCTGCATCGGGGGGCCTCAGTGGGCAGCGCGCGGGGGCCTCTGTGGGCGCGCTTGGGGCCTCTGCGGGCTGGGGCCTCTATGGGCTGCGTCGGAGGGCCTCAGTGGGCAGCGCGCAGGGGCCTCTGTGGGCGCGCTTAGGGCCTCTGTGGAACGGGGGGCCTCAGTGGGCAGCGCGCTGGGGCATCCGTGGGCGCGCTTGGGGCGGGTGCTTGGGTTTTTGTGGGCTGTGTCGAGGGCCTTAGTGGGCAGCGCGCTGGGGCCTTTGTGGGCGCGCTTGGGGCCTCTGTGGGCTGCGTCGGCGGGCCTCAATGGGCAGCGCGCAGGGGCCTCTGTGGGCGCGATTGGGGCCGCTGCCGGCTGGAGCCTCTGTGAGCGCGCTTGGGGGCTCTGTGGGCTGTGTCGGGGGGCCTCAGTGGGCAGCGCGCAGGGGCCTCTGTGTGCGCGCTTGGGGCCTCTGCGGGCTGGGGCCTCTGTGGGCTGCGTCGGGAGCCTCAGTGGGCAGCGCGCTGGGGCCTCTGTGGGCGCGCTTGGGGCCTCTGCGGGCTAACGCCTCTGTGGGCGCGTTTGGGGCCTCTGTGGGCTGTGGCGGGGGCCTCCGTGGGCAGCGCGCGGGGGCCTCTGTGGGCGCGCTTGGGGCCTCTGTGGGCGCCCTTGGGGCCTCTGTGGGCTGTGTTTGGGGGCCTCAATGGGCAGCGCGCTGGGACCTTTGTGGGCGCGCTTGGGGCCTCTGTGGGCTGGGGCCTATATGGGCTGCGTCGGGAGCCTCAGTGGGCAGCGCGCAGGGAGGGGCCTCTGTGGGCGCGCTTGGGGCCTCTGCGGGCTAAGGCCTCTGTGGGCGCGCTTGGGGCTTGGGGCCTCTGTGGGCTGCGTCGGGGGCCTCGCTGGGCAGCGCGCGGGGACCTCCGTGGGCTCGCTTGACGACTCTGTGGGCTGGGGCCTCGGCGGTTGCGCGTGGGGCCTCTGTGGGCTGTGTCCGGGGGCCTCAGTGGGCAGCGCGCAGGGGCCTGTGGGCGCGCTTGGGGCCTCTGCGGGCTGGGGCCTAAGTTGGCAGCGCGCTGTGGCCTGTGGGCGCGCTAGGCGCCTCTGTGTCGGGGGCCTCAGTGGGCAGATCGCTGGGGCCTCTGTGGGCGCGATCTGGGCCTCTGTGGGAGCGCGTGGGGCCTCTGTGGAACGGGGGGCCTCAGTGGGCAGCGCGCTGGGGCCTCCGTGGGCGCGCTTGGGGCGGGTGCTTGGGCTTTTGTGGGCTGTGTCGAGGACCTCAGTGGGCAGCGCGCTGGGGCCTTTGTGGGCGCGCTTGGGGCCTCTGTGGGCGGGCCTCTGTGGGCGCGCTTGGGGCCTCTGTGGGCTGCGCCGGAGGGCCTCAGTGGGCAGCGCGCGGGGGCCTCTGTGGGCGCGCTCGGGGGCTCTGTGGGCTGGGGCCTCTGTGGGAGCGCGTGGGGCCTCTGCGGAACGGGGGGCCTCAGTGGGCAGCGCGCTGGGGCCTCCGTGGGCGCGCTTGGGGCGGGTGCTTGGGTTTTTGTGGGCTGCGTCGAGAGCCACAGTGGGCAGCGCGCTGGGGCCTTTGTGGGCGCGCTTGGGGCCTCTGTGGGCTGGGGCCTCTGTGGGCGCGCTTAGGGCCTCTGAGGGCTGGGGCTTCTGTGGGCTATGTCGGGGGGCAGCGCGCTGGGCCCTCTGCGGGCGCGCTTGGAGCCTCTGTGGGCAGCGCGGGTGAGCCTCTGTGGGCGCACTTGGCGCCTATGTGGGCTGTGCCGAAGGGCCTGCAGGCAGCATGCTACGGTCCCTGTGGGCTTACTCTGGGCCTCGATGAGTTGTGTTGGGAGCCTCAGTGGGCAGCGCGCTGGGACCTGTGGGCTGCGTCCGAAACCATCAGTGGGCAGCGTGCTGGGGCCCCTTGTGGGCGCGCTTGGAGCTTTCGTGGGCTGTGTCCGAAGGACCCAATGAGCAGCGTGCTGGGGCCTTCGTGGTTTGGGGGCTTCTCTGGCCAGGTCGCGCAGGAGTACTAAAGGGGGTGTCGAGCGGGAGCCCCTGTCGTCCGTCGCAAGCGGGCCTCCGGCGCTGCTACTGAATTGCAGTCTCGGGCCGCGGGCTCTCGAAGTACAGCTTGAGGAAGTAACGAACGGGAGCCTTTTCCGTCGCGGGTTGGCCCATACCATATTGACTGAATGACGAGGGCGTCTCGAGCGAGAGCGCCACTCTTGAGTTCGGGGGGCCTCTCTGGCCAGGGGGGCCTCTGCGAATACATCTTGGGAGAGTATCGAACGAGAGCACTTGTCGTCGCATGTGAGCCTCCACCAATTTGACTGAATCAAAAAGTCTCGAGCGAGAGCGCCGTTCCTGAGTTCGGGGGCCTTCCTGGCCAGGGGCTCTCGAAGTAAATCGTGAGGAAGTATCGAGCAGGAGCCCTTGTCGTCGTGGCTGGGCCCCCGCCAACTTGATTGCATTGCGAGGAAGTCTCGAGCGAGACGTCGTTCCTGAGTTCGGGGGCCTCTCTGGCCAGGGTGTCTCGGGGTAAATTATGAGAAAGTATCGAGCGGGAGCCGTTGTTGTCGTAGCTGGGCCTCCAAGAGCTCACTTTTAGGGTCAAGCCAACGCTCGAGCGAGAGCCTCGCTTTCAGAGAAAATGTAGCCGACGTCGAGGCGAGAGCGCCCGGAACCGCTTCTGGAGATTAACAATAATTATTCTATAGAAATGAGAACAACAACAACAACAACAACAACAACAACAACAACAACAACAACAACAACAACGACAACCGTTTTAAGGCTGTACGCTCTTACTTGCCCGCGAGTCATTCAACACGTATACCCTACACCCTCGATACCCGCCCTCTTCGTCTTCGATCACACCCCTTTCGGGGGGATTATTTCTCTTTGCTGGGGCCGGCGGGCTTAGACGTACGGGCAAACCGGAACGGGCGGACAATCCTTCGGGGGCGTACATCTCTCTGCCCGCCATTGGAATTGGCGCGGGCCCTGCAAGAGGAGGAGGGGAAGAACGAGGGAGAGTGGGAGGAAGGGGAGGGGGAAGGACGAAGGAAGAGGGAAGATACCACGTTGTGAAGGCGTCCTTGGCGCGTGCGTGGTTCCTGAGCGCCGAAACGCAATTCCAGAATAATTTGTGAGGACGTCGCACGCGAGAGCGCAGTCCTGAGTACATTGTGAGGAAATCTCGGGCGGGAGCGGGGGCCCTGACTAAGTTGCGAGGAAGTCTCAAGCGGGAGCGCCGTTCCTGAGCAAATTGCACGGAAGTCTCAGGCGGGAGCGGGGGTCCTCACTAAATTGCGAGGAAGTCTCAGGCGGGAGCGCCGTTCCTGAGTCAATTGCGCGGAAATGTCAGGCAGGAGCGGGGGTCCTGAGTAAAATTCGAAGAAGTCTCAGGCGGGAGCGCCGTTCCCACGTAAATTGCACGGAAGTCTCAGGCGGGAGCGGGGGTCTTGATTACATTGCGAGGAAGTCTCAGACGGGAGCGCCTTTCCTGAGTAAATTGCGCGGAAGTCTCAGGCGGGAGCGGGGGTCCTGAGTAAAAATCGAGGAAGTCTCAGGCGGGAGCCGTTGTTGTTTTAGCCCGGGGGGCAGGGGCACAGTTTGAGCAGGAAGACCTTCCTTGAGAAAAAAAACAAGGTGCGAGCCCCGGGGGTGGCACTTCAATCGAAAAAAATCAATGTGCACCGGTGGGGGGGGATCAACAATAATTATTCTTCAAGAATGAGAGTTCCGGGGGTGGCACTTCAATCGAAAAAAATCATTGTGCACCGGTGGGGGGGATCAACAATAATTATTCTTCAAGAATGAGAGTTCAACAACAACAACAACAACAACAACAACAACAATCATTTTACCCGAACGCGTGGTGTTCTCCCCAGTGCCAGGGTTTTCATACGACACCAGGCAATACCCCCACTTCGTGGGGGGGCATTACAAGCTCTACCAAATATCCAAACGACTCTTCGCGACCACCCAAACCCAGCTTCCCGCCCTATGACGTTGGGACACTTCACTTCGTGGCGTGCGGACGACCGTGGCTACTACACTGGCGTGGGGTACACACCCACAGAACCCAATGGTTTTTGGAGATTTCGGCGTGCGCGCGCGAAGAAAAAACGAATGTGTCCCGCATGGTATTATTTGACAGGGATGATGGCCCTGGCAGGTGCGCAACCGTTGTCGCAGAAGTTCGAAAAAGTTGCTCGCAAAAGCCCGTTTGACAGAAATGTTTAAAAAGTGTTGGGTTTCCTACGAATCCGCAAGAGCGCGCGGGATGAGATTTTGACATTTTTTTGTTGAAAAACCATTGGTTTTTTGATGTTTTTATGTTGAAATCGCTCCGAACACTAAGCTTTTGGAAGGATTTCGTCTTGCGCGCGCGAATGTCCACTTTACCTTATTTTTTACAAGGGATTCTTGAAATTTGATAATATTTGAACAAGAAATTTCATTTTATAGTGTTTTTTGCAAGGGAAAGCGGATTACAACAAAACAACCGGATCTTGATCACCTCGAATTACCTGAGGCTTCCTCACGAAAATGATGAAAACGTGGCTGCGGCCTAGGCGCGGCGGGGGGGGCGCGCACCAGGGGGCCCAACAATAATTATTCTTTAGAATTAATCATGTTCAACAGCAACAGCAACAGCAACAGCAACAACAACAATCATGTTAAGACTGTTCGCTCTTATCTGCTCGCGTGTCATCCAATATGCATATCCCAAACCCTGGATACCCGCCCTCTTCGTCTTCGATCGTACCCCCTTTTTCGGGGTATATTCATTCCCTGCCACGTGTGGGCAGTGAAGCCCTTGAGCAGAAACGGGGCCACGAAGGGCAGAGAGGGGGCCACGAAGGGCGACAGCGGGGCCACGAAGGGCATGCATATGGGTCCACGACGGGCGCGAACGAGCGGGGGCCACGAAGTGCATTCGCATATGGGGCCACAAAGAGCGACAGCGGGGCCACTGAGGGTAGCAAAGGAGCCGCGAAGGGCAGCGAGAGGGCCACGAAGGGCGACAGCGGGGCTACGAAGGACATGCGTAAGGGGCCACGACGGGCGACTGCGAGCGGGGGCCACGAAGGGCATATGATACGGGGCCACAATGGGCAGCGACTGGGCCACTGAGGGCAGCAACGGGGCCACGAAGGGCAGCAAGCGAAGGCGACCGCGGAACCAGTACGGGCAGCGAGGGGCATCGAAGGCGGGCGAAGGGCAGCGAGCGGCGACTGCAGTCCCTAACAGGCTGGTCGGGCGGGCAGGCCCAGACGGGCGGGTCGAGCGGGCGGGTCGTTGAAGCGTAAATTCTGCTTGAACCGCCAGGCAATATGTAGCGGGAGCGCGATTCCTGAGTGTCGAGGAGCGGCATCTGAATAAATTGTGAGAAGTATCAAGCGGGAGCCGCGATTCGGTGGTAAGTTGCAAGGAAGTCCCCAGCGAGAGCGCGATTCTTCAATAAATTGTAAGGAATTATCAGGCGGGAGCCGCGATCCGGTGGTAAATTGCAAGGAAGTCCCAAGCGAGAGCGCTTTCCTTCAATAAATAAATTGTGACGAAGTATCAGGCGGGAGCCGTTGTTGTAAACCGGGGGCCAACGACATAGTTTGACCCTCAAGACTTTCCCTTATAAAAAAAACAGGGTGCGAGCCCTGGGAAGGGCACTTCAATCGAAAAAAACATGTGCACCAGACGGGAGGGATCAACAATAATTACCTTCCAGAAATGAGAGTTCAACAACAACAACAACAACAACAACAACAACAGCAGCAACAGCAACAGCAACAGCAACAGCAACAGCAACAACAACAACAACAACAACAACAACAACAACAACAACAACAACAACAACAACAACAACAACGACAACGACAACGACAACAACAACGACGACGACGACGACGACAACGACGACAACGACAAGGACGACGATGACGGCGACAACGACAACGACAACGACAACGACAACCACGACGACAACGACAACAGCAGCAACAACAACGATAAATTTAAGACTGTTCGCGCTTACCAGCACGCGTGTCTTGCATTCCGTATACCCTAATTCTCGATACCCGCCCACTTCGTCTTCGATTGCGCCCCCTTTCGGGGGGAATCTCTTCCTCGTCGGCCACTGACTGAAGTGCGAAGAAGTCGCGGGCGAGAGTGCCGTTCCTGAGTTCGGGGGCCTCTCTGGCCAGGGGCTCTCGGAATACCTATGGAGAAATATCGAAGGGAAGCCCTTGTCGCCGTGTCCGGGCCTGCAACAACTTGCCTGAATTACGGAAAAGTCTCGAGCGAGAGCGCCGTTCCTGAGTTCGGGGGCCTTACTGGCCAGGGGCTCTCGGAGCAAATCGTGAGGAAGTATCAAGCCGGAGCCCTTGTCGTCGTGGCTGGGCCTCCGTCAACATAATTTATTTGCGGGGAAGTCTCGAGCGAGAGCGCCGTTCCTGAGTTCGGGGGCCTTCCTGGCCAGGGGCTCTCGAAGTAAATCGTGAGGAAGTATCGAGCGGGAGCCCTTGTCGTCGTAGCTGGGCCTCCAAAGGCCCATATTTAGGCTCAAACCAACGCTCGAGCGGGAGCCTCTTTTTCAGAGAAACTGTAGCCGACGTTGAGGCGAGAGCGCGCGGAACCGTTTCCGGAGATCAACAATAATTCTTTAGCAATGAGTGTTCAACAACAACAACAACAACAACAACAACAACAACAACAACAATCACTTTACCCGAACGCTCAGTGTTCTCACCAGTGCCAGGGTTTTCATGCGACGCCAGCCAATACCCCCACTTTGTGGGGGGGCAGTGCAAGCTCTACCAAATATCCACACGACTCTTCGCCACCACCCACACCCAGCTTCCCGCCCTATGACGTTCGGACACTTCACTTCGTGGCCTGCGGACGACCGTGGCTACTACACTGGCGTGGAGTACACACCCACAGAAGTTGTTAAGCCTACGTTCGTACACCCACAGAAGTTGTTAAGCCTTGTGAACCCACAAGGCTTAACAACTTGTGAACCCACACCCGTTGCAAGAGCGTGCGAAAGTAGCTCGCGCGAGCTCATGTAACATAAATGTTGGAAAACCATTGGTTGTTTTAGGATTCGGACAGCGCGCGCGGGTGGAAATTTTGAAAAGTCGTGCAGGTGTTTTTCGAGGACCTACGGTGCGATTCGTGTGATTTTATGATGCGCGGTGCTAAAATTCTTAAGAACCCAATGGTTTTTGGAGATTTCGGCGTGCGCGCGCGAAGAAAAAACGAATCTGTCCCGCATGGTATTATTTGACAGGGATGATGGCCCTGGCAGGTGCGCAACCGTTGTCGCAGAAGTTCGAAAAAGTTGCTCGCAAAAGCCCGTTTGACAGAAATGTTTAAAAAGTGTTGGGTTTCCTACGAATCCGCAAGAGCGCGCGGGATGAGATTTTGACATTTTTTTGTTGAAAAACCATTGGTTTTTTGATGTTTTTATGTTAAAATCGCTCCGAACACTAAGCTTTTGGAAGGATTTCGTCTTGCGCGCGCGAATGTCCACTTTACCTTATTTTTTGCAAGGGATTCTTGAAATTTGATTATATTAGAACAAGAAATGTCATTTTATAGTGTTTTTTGCAAGGGAAAGCGGGGGGGAACAAAACAACCGGATCTTGATCACATCGAATTACCTGAGGCTTCCTCACGAAAATGATGAAAATGTAGCTGCGGCCTAGGCGGCGCAGGGGGGCCGTGCACCAGGGGTCCCAACAATAATTATTCTTTAGAATTAATAATGTTCAACAACAACAACAACAACAACAGCAACAGCAACAGCAACAGCAACAGCAACAGCAGCAGCAGCAACAGCAACAGCAACAACCACAACCACAACAACAACAACAACAACAACAACAACAGCAACAACAACAACAACAACAACAACTACTACATCAAGAGCAACAACTACATCAACAGCAATAACAGCAACTGCAGCAACAACAGCAACAACGAAACAACAGCAAACGCGTTGGGCGCGGCCGGCTTGAGCGGGTCAAGTGGAGGTCGTTCCGCCGAGTAGCTGCTGACCTATGTCTTGCGCACGTGAGCCTGGACTCGGTGCGCGCTGTCTGCTGTTGAATTACTCGGTTTCCAGGCTGGTGTAGGAGGTCTGGATATTGAGTATGCGAAATCGTCCTGGGGTCGAGGTGATGCAATCGTTTCTGCTGGTGGGTTTTTGGTCTAGTAGTAGTCACTTGATGACTGCAATGTGTTGTCGTAGCTGGAGTGCGGTGGGCGTGGTTCGTGTGGTTGTTGTTCTCGAAGTTGTGGTGTTCTGGCTGGCTGATCGTAGGTGTCGCTGTAGTGTTGCTGGCTGGGTTGTCTTGAAGTCGTGTGGTATGCTGGGCATTGGTGCGCTGGGTAGATGAAACCGACGGGCTGCCAAGTGGGTATGTTCCCTTGCCGTGGTTGCGCTGCTGCTGGTACTCATTGTTGCATTTGCCTGTGGAATGAGATGACTGTGAATAGTAAGACATTGTGCTGATCGTCGCTCTAGGTGGCTGTTGTGCACTGTGATGTTGGTCGCGCAATTGCCGAGCTTTGTTGAGCTGCTGCTGGGCGCGCGGGTCTAAGAAAGTGATGATGCAACCCGTAGTAGCGTACGTGCTGTAGCTCGCCGTTCCCGCTCGCGTCGGTGCCAGGCAGGATTCAAGATCGGCGTTGTCGTTGTGCTACTGCTTGCGAAATACTGCACAACGAGGCGGTGCTAGTAGCTGCTTGGCCAAAATGGCCGTGCAAGTGACGCTAATGTTGGAGTTACCCTAAGTGGTAATTGACGAAGTCGCGGCAGTGTTCCGTCTTGGACAAAATGGCTGTGCAAGTGGTGCTGGTGCTGGCGTCACCTGAGTAGTAAACAAACAATGTGAAATGTAAGAAGTGTATGGGGAAAACGGAATGTCGGAGGTGAGGGGGTGAGATCGAAGTGGAACGGAGAGCCCCCCTACCGGGAAATCGATTTCGGTTTCGTGTTCGTGCGTGCCGTGCGCGCGGGCGAGGCGAAGCTGCGTGGGCGGGCGAGAGAAAGTCTCCTGTGGCTGAGGCGCGGCCGGACCAAATGATTCTCCGCCGGGCGGCCGGTGGCGCGCGGTGTCCCGCCGATGTCCCGCCGGTGTCCCGTGTGGCTGAGGCGCGGCCGGACCAAATGACTCCCTTCCGGGCGGCCGGTGGCACGCGGTGTCCCGCTGGTGTCCCGCCGGTGTCCCGCGGTGTCCCGCGGTGTCCCGCGGTGCCCCGCGGTGTCCCGCCGGTGTCCCGCGGTGTCCCGCGATGATGATGATGATGATGATGATGATGATGATGATGATGATGATGATGATGATGATGATGATGATGATGATGATGATGATGATGATGATGATGATGATGATGATGGATGATGATGATGATGATGCTGATGATGATGATGATGATGACGATGATGATGATGATGGTGATGCTGATGATGATGATGCTGATGATGATGAGGACGATGATGATGATGATGATGATGATGATGATGTCCCGATGATGATGATGATGATGATGATGATGATGATGATGATGATGACGATGATGATGATGATGATGGTGTCCCGATGATGAGGATGATGATGATCATGATGATTATGTTGATGATCATGATGATGACGATGATGTGTCCCGATGATGATGAGTATGATGATGTTGATGTTGATGATGCTGATTATGATTGTGTCTCCGATGATGATGATGTTGATGATGATGAGGTTGATGATGATTATGGCGTCCCGATGATGATGATTTTTCTGATGGTGATGATGATGATGTTGATGATGATGGCGTCCCGATGGTGATGATGATGATGATGATGTTGATGCTGATGTTGGTAATGATGATGATGGTGCCCCGATGATGACGATGATGATGATGATGATGTTGATGATGCTGATGATGATGATGTCGATGATGAGGATGAGATGATGATGATGGTGTCCCGATGATGATGATGATGATGATGATGATGATGATGATGATGATGATGAACGATGGTGATCATGATGGTGTCCCGATGATGATGCTGCTGCTGATGATGATGATGACGATGACTGTGTCCCGATGCTGCTGATGATGATGATGTTGATGATGATGATGATGATGATGATGGTGATGATGATGATGATGATGATGGTGTCCCGATGATGTTGATGACCGTGATGATGATGATGTTTGGTGTTGATGATGAGGACGGTGTCCCGATTATGATGATGTTGGTGATGATGATGTTGATGTTGATGTTGTTGTTGATGATGATGACGTTGATTGTGATAGCGGTTGTGATATCGATAGTGAGATCGATAGTGAGACCGAATGTGATATCGATTGTGAGATCGATTGTGAGATCGAGATCGAGTCAGATCAATTGTGAGATAGATCGAGTGAGATCGATTGTGAGATCGATCGAGGGAGATCGATCGAGCGAGACCGATACTGAGATCGATAGTGAGATCGATAGTGAGACCGATCGAGTGAGACGTTGGTTCCTCCCCCCCCCGAACCTCCTTATCACCCGAAGGGTGGTCGTATAGGTAAGAGGTTAATAAAAGAAAACATGTAAGAGGTATCAAATTACTGGATACTGGTGATGTGTGGCCGATCGGTCGGTCCACTGCCCGCGACGCGCCTCGATCCCTTGGCTGTTCGTGGATTCCTTCCTCCTCCTCCCCCCCCTCCTCCTCCTCCTCCTCCTCCTCCTCCTCCTCCTCCTCCTCCTCCTCCTCCTCCTCCTCCTCCTCCTCCTCCCTCCCTCTCTCCCTCCCTCCCTCCCCGCCAAAAGGCCGCACGAGGGCTCCCCGCCCCCCCAGAGGAAGCAGCGAGCGGCCAGCCGGGGCCCCGCCGCGGGCCTCGGGCCGCCTGCCCTCGAAGGTGCGGGCGAAGCCGTCGACGGCGCCTCCAGGGGCACGGGGGGGCCGAGAGCGCGCGAGGCCTCCGGGGCCTCGACGACGCGCCGTAGGCAGCAGGCCACGGCGGCTGTTTGTGTAGGGAGGCGGCCGAGGGGCCGTTCCTGTGCACTGCACACGGGGGGCAGTGCACTGTCGGCGTTAGTGCACTGTCAGCGCTAGTTGCGGCATGTGATGGTATAATGGGGAAGTGAGCGAGCTTCACACACACAGTGGCTTTGGCGACTCCCGGGCCCGCCCCCCTGCCGGGCCACAGTGGGCCGCGAGGCGCCAGGGCCACCACAGGCCTCGGCAAGCTCCGGCAGCTCCTGAGATCCCCGCCCGACCTCAACAGGCCGGGTACGAGAGATTGCCTCTCGCGCGCGGGGGGATTATCGGCGGCGCGCCTGGGGGGAAGTGAGGAGCAAGCCTTCCCAGAAGGCTCGGAAGGCCTCGGGTCCTCTGAGAAGCTTCCTGGGCCTTCCCCAAAGACGCAGAAAGCTTCTCCTTCTCACTTCCCCCTCGCTCGCCGCTGAGAATAGCAATACCCGCCAGTCGGAAGAAGTAGGTAGAGACATGAAGTAGGAAGGCGGATAGAGTAGATCGGGTTCGGGCCCGCCCGAAGAATAACAAAAACAACAAAAGAATACCGATGATTGAAGTACGAGGGCACTTGAAGTAGATTGACATGAAAAAGGACCCATAACCCTTTGAGAGCGGACCTAAGTTAAGAGGCCCAAAGCACTAACTACTGAAATGTTTATGAACAATAGTAGTATGATTGCATGTTACTCGTAGCATTCGTAGTACTATTACTAACCGTATTATTGATATTATTCCTCCTCATCCTCATCCTCCTCCTCCTCCTCCTCCTCCTCCTCCTCCTCCTCCTCCTCTCCTCCTGCTCCTCCTCCTCCTCCTCCTCCTCCTCCTCCTCCTCCTCCTCCTCCTCCTCCCGTTCCTCCTCCTCCCTCTCCTACCTATGGTAACGGTGGTGGAAAGTCGGCCCATCATGGCCGGTGGCGCCCAACGAGGGGCCCATGGTCGAACGCCTGAGGAACGTACGCTGGAGAGGCCCGCGTCGTCAGGTGCGCCCAAGAGGGGGGCGTCGAAGAGGGGGGGGGGGGGGGGGCGCATCATGATCAGAGGCAGGTGCGCGGCCCAAGGGACGCATTGAACTAAGAAGAGAACCGACCATATCTGGGAAGATCTCATGGCCCTGGCCATGAGATCTACCCCTTTAGTCATTACCCGCCTCTTGGCATCTCCCGACATCGGCACGGGGCTGGAATCGCATCAGCCACCGGGGATGCACAACAGCGCTAATGCAAGCTGCGAGCCGCATCGGATCTTGGCATGCCCGAAATGTGTCCAGGAAAAAATGGTACAATGCCCAACAGGAAATGCTGTCCTGGGACCAGAGGGGCATCCTTCCAGAACATGAGACCCTCCGCGGGGCCAAACACGCAGAACATCCGAGGGTACCCTCCCCAGGATGCACAAGAGCATCCGACAAGCACGAAGAGCACGAAGGCACCCTCCCCGAACCGACCTCGACCTCCTACCTCGGTCCGACCGTGTGCCGTTCGCGCGCCCCGCGCGGCCCTCGATCGTGGGATCGTCGGATCGTCGGATCGTCGGGTCGTCGGATCGTCAGATCGATCGTCGCATCGAGTCGGGCCGCGACCTCGAGCGGACTGGCCTGTTTTCGGTTCTGGTGCGTCAGGGCTCGACCAAAGAACTGCGTTTGTCGTTGTCGTTTTGTTTTCGTGATCCCTCGCTTTGTCTCCAATCCGCCTTGGCTGCAACACGAAGTCGAAACGAAAAGGGCCCACGAAATCGCCAAACACCGTTTAGGTCGACCCCTGTTGTGCGTTTCCTCCGTTTCGGCTTCTGGGGGGGGGGAAGGGCGCGTTGGCGGGTCCCCGTGGCCATCAGGAACCGGGCGCGCCGAAGATGGGAGGAGGAGACTCAGACCCCTTCGGGCCATGAGAAAGTCATGTCGGCCTCGGACGGCCAGCACTGAACCCAAAGAACGTCAAAAAAACGATTCCATGGGACCGGCTTCTCGTCCTGAGTCGTTTTTCCCAACTATCCTGTGGTGTTGGGTCCTCGTTTTGAAGAAACGGTCCCCGCGTCTCCTCATCCCGTGCTCCTCCCCAGCGGGGGTACCACATGCGTCCGCCACACCCACTGCAGCGCTTCGTGGCACCATAGGGAGCTCCACCGAAGGCCCGAATAGGGGAAGCCACATGCGTCCGCCACACCCAGTACAGCATTTCGTGGCCCCAGAGGGAGCCCCACCTCAGGGCCCAGCGGGGGTGGCCACATGCGTCCACCACACCCAGTACAGCGCTTCGTGGCCCCATAAAGAGCTCCACCGAAGGCCGCAGTGGGGGTGGCCACATGCGTCCGCCACGCCCAGTACAGCGTTTCGTGGACCCATAGGGAATTCCACCGAAGTCCGCACTGGGGGTGGCCACATGCGTCCGCCAAACCCAGTACGGCGTGTCGTGGCCCCATAGGACTCCGCCTCAGGGCCCAGTGGGAGTGGCCACATGCGTCCGCCACACCCAGCACAGCGCTTCGTGGCCCCATAGGGAGCTCCATCGGAGGCCCCGGTGGGGGTGGCCACATGCGTCCGCCACACCCAGTACAGCGCTTCGTGGCCACTGGGACCGTCCGCGTGCGTCACGCACACCACATTTCACAGTTTCACCCACCCAATACAGCGCTTCGCGGCCCCATAGGGAACTCCACCGAAGCCCCCAGTGGGACCGTCCGCGTGCGTCGCGCGCACGCAATTTGACTTTTTCACCCACCCAATACAGCGCTTCGTGGCCCCAATAGAGAGCTCCACCGAAGCCCCTAGTAGGACCGCCCACATGCGCCCCACACACCCAATATGGCAGTTTCACCCACCCAGTATAACCTTTCGCGGCCCCATAGGAAGCTCCACCGAAGCCCCCAATTGGGACCGTCCGCGTGCGTCCCGCACACCCAAAGTGGCACTGCGACCCACCCAGGAGAACGCTTCGTGGCCCCATTAGGAGCTCCACCGAAGCCCCCAGTGGGACCGTCCGCATGCGTCCCGGAAACCCAATTTGGCATTGCCACCCACCCAATACACCGCTTCGTGGCCCCATACGGAACTCCACCGAAGCCCCCCGTGGGACCGTCCGCATGCGTCCCACATACCCAATTGGGCATTTTCACCCACCCACTACAGCGCCTCGTGGCCCCATGGGGAGCTCCATCGACGGCCCCCGTGCTACCGCCCGCATGCGTTCCCCCCCACCCAGTGCAGCGCTTCGTGGCCCCATAGGGAGCTTCACCGAAGAAGGTATTCACAATTGCGGCACCCACAGCTGCATATGGTTGGGTCCTTCGCCAAAATAATTTCACGGCCCCGGGGACTGATATAGTGGCCCCCCAACAGGCCGAAAAGGTTCAAAAACCTGCCGTCGTGACATTTTCAGGACCCGAAGGGGTCTGGGGACGGAGTAGGGGAAGGGGGCCAAAAGACAGACAGGAAAGGGACTGGTCACTGCACCGACCTTGCAGACGCGGATTTCTGTCAATGCAATACCCCCGAAACGGCGAGCGGAAAACGACGTGAATTCGACGTGGACTTGTTTTAGCCTTCATTCCCGGCCCCCCAAAAAAAACATCCGGAAATCCCACCGGCCCTCTGGGCGTAAGTGGCTGAGGGCGGCTCCTCTTCCAACCCCCTTTCTTCCCCTTCGGGGAGAGGGCTTACCCTCCCCATACCCCCTACCCTAGACCTGGACGGGGCGCCCCGCGAGCGGTCAGGGCGTCCAAAACGGCCGCGGCGAGGAAGACAAAATCCGCCGACCCCTTGTGGGTCTCTACCAAGAAACCCCCAGGAAGCCCCCAAGAGGCCTCAAAACTTGGCCCAATATGCCTCGAGGCGGCCGGACATGGCATGGCATGCAGACAACCAAGATGCCAAAAGGTACGAGAACAGCAACGAAATAACAGGAACGATGTCGAGCGCCGTGTCATGATTCGGACAAGCCTCGTGAAATGCAGTCCTGGAGGCGCAGTAGTTAAATAGGGGTCGGCGGATGTGGCGCAAGCCTCAAGAATCATTAGTGCTACTACAGTTTTGGCCACATGTTGGCCTCTTAGGGACCCCCTTCTTTGACCGATCTCCTCCGAGATGGTCCCACGAGCGCTCCCAAGGCTCGTGTCGTGCTGAGCGGCAGCGTTTTCCGCGGATGCTGGATTGCAACGTACCCATTGCATCCCATAATTGTATAATTGCTACATATCGTCTTGTGTTACATTATCATGTCTCCCCCCGTACCCCCCAAGGGGCTACGCCACATCCATCGACCCAACCTGTCGACCCCCTCTGGGGGCCCCAAACCCTACCAAAAACCAATGTAAAATCAATGATTTCAGCTTCTTGGGCCTCTTGGTGGGTTACGAGGGCGTCATGACGGCTCAAGGTGGCCTGTGTCAGGGCCATGACGGCCCGCGACGGCCCAAGATGGTCCCAAGGGGGCCCAACAAGGCCCCAAGAAGGCCCAAGACGGACCCCAGAGGACCCCCAAGAGCGCCTCCAGAAACCAAAAACCATTGATTTCCCCATTGTGTTTTGAAGATTTCCGCGTTCCCGCCTATTTCGGCTCTCAGAGGTCCAGGACGGCCGAAACAGCCCCCGAAGTGGCCCCCAGACAAAAGACCCCAGAACGGCCCAAGAGGGCCCCCAGACAGCCCAAAGAGGACGTCGAGATGCCCCAAGAGGCCACCAAGACGGCCAAGGAGTACCCCAAGACAGCCTCCGAAGGAACCAGACAGCGCAAGAGCGCCCCCAAGACGCCCACACGGGGCTCCGAAGAGGCCCCCAAGAGGCCCCCCAGAGGCCCCGAAGAGGCCTCCCCGACGCCCCCGCGAGGACCCAAGAGGCCCCAAAGAGGCCTCCAAGGGGCCCCCAAGAAATTCCCAGGGGCCCGACAACGACTGGACTATACGTGCTCCGGACGTGCACCCCGCGAAGCCCCCCCCCCAAAAAAAAACATTGGTTTTACTATGGTTTTGGCATCATTTTGGCCTCTTGGGGGGGCGAGGCTAATTCAGGAACCCCCCTTCTTTGATCGATCTCCTCCGAAATGGCCCCGCGAGCGCTCTTAAGGCCCCCAAGGGTGCCCCAAGAGGGCCCCAAGAGGTGGCCAGGAGGCCCCAAGAGGCCCCCAAGAGATGCCCCCAAGACGCTCCCAAAAGACCCCCACGAAGCCCCACGAGTCACCCCAGAGGCACCCAAGACGCTCCAAGAGGCCCCAGCGAGAATGCCAAAATCATTCATTTTACCCAGGTTTGGCTCACATTTTGGCCTCCCGAGGGGGGGGGGGAGGGGGGGCGCTGATTAAGATGACTCCAAGAGCGCCTGGGAAAGCCCAAAATGACCTCCAAGGTGGCTCAAGATACCCCAAGATGCTTCAAGATGGCTCCCACGATGCTCCAAGAGGCCCCAAGACCGCTTCAAGACGGCTCCAAATGGCCAAAGAGCTCCCCCAGAGGAGGCCCCGAGGAGGCCAAAGTCTGTCTAAAACCTTGCGAAATCAATACGTGTGGTTTTCTCGCCTGTTCGCTTCCGATGGCCATCCGAGGCCTCAAGATGGCTCCACGATGGCCCAAGATGGCTCCAAGAACGCTCCCTAGGCCCCCAAGAACGCTTCAAGAGGGCCCCAAGAGGCCCCAAGGAGGCCCCTGGAGGCCCCAACAGGCGCCCAAGAGGCCCCCAAGAGGCTCCCAAGAGACCCCCAAGAGGCCCCAAGAAGCTCTGCGAGGCACCCAAGACGCTCTGTGAGGCGTCCGGGACCGCCGAAAGGCCCCAAAGACGCTCCAAGAGGCCTCCACTAGGGGACGCATCCTCTGTGTGCTGCCCACTTAACTGATAGAGGCAAATCCTCCGGGCATCGTTTCTGGATGGGCTGGTGGGGTTACTTTTTCGATCGCGACCGCGGCGAAAGTGGTCGGGCGGCGTCCGGGAGCGTGGCACACGGGCAACGGCCTAAATTCGCGCACAGGGAGAAGGCGGGGCGAAAAGAGACAAGAGAAAGCGGGGAGAGGAACACACAGGAGGCGAACCTCGCTGCCGCTCAAGGGAGGGCGCACACCAGGAAGATCTCCCAGGCGAAGTGCGACACCAAAATGGTGGAACTCAAGTTGACCGACAACACGTACACGCCGAGGAGGACCACCAGCAGCACGAACAGCGAGCCCAAGGCCGAGCCGTGGTACCGCGGATGCGAGTGACAGCGATGTCGCGCGCCTAAAATTACGCCGGCTGGTGGGTTCGCGAAGCGTCTAGAATTCACCTCGAAATCCGAAACGAAATCCTCCAGGACACTCCGGGCCCATCCCGTCGTTTTCCGATCGACGTCCGCCCTGCGATGTTGGCGCCCTGGGACCGTGGAGCTGCCATCGCTCGGACGTCCATTTCCCGTGCATTTCTTCGGCTTCGCGCGTGTTTTTTGTTGCTCGATGGTCCAGGATGAGAAAGCGAAAACCCAGCCCCACCCCCAGTCCCGACCCCTTGCATCGCCGGCTCGGGGACGGGCGTCGGGACAGGGGGTGGGGGTGGGTTTTCGCCTTCTGACAGGATGCTCCTCCAGGGCCCTCGCCGAGGAAACAAGGCACACGTCCGAGCGCTGCCAGGTGGCGCGGGGCGGTGACGGGGGGGGGCTGCCATCGCTCGGACGCCCCTTTCCCGTGCATTTGTCGATCTTGTGCGTGCTTTTTTTGCTCGATGGTCCAGGATGCTCCTCCAGGGTCCTCGCCGAGGCAAAAACATGCACACGCCCGAGCGCTGCCAGGTGGCGCGGGGCGGTGACGGAGGGGGGCCGCGCGGCCCCGGTGGCTCTGGGGGCCGTCGCGCGCGGGGGGCCTCCAGCGGCCGACCTCGGGGCGAGACGCGGCGGCCCCCCGGGGAACGTCGACGAGACGTAAGTCGGGCCTGTCCCTCTACAGGAGGAGCATGTTTTGGGGGGTCTGGAATTTTTTCTTTTTGGTAATGTTTTTGTTGAGGGGGGGAGAGAATGTAGTCAAAACACAGCCTGGGGACTGTTTTTTCTGGTAACGGTTGACTATTTCAGAACATGTTTGGTGTGGTCCCTATTTTTCGTCCAAAATCCGCCTGTAGGGGGGCATGCCCGACCTGAGACGAGGCGCAGCTGCTGGAGAGCATCCCTGTGGGGCGACGAGATCCATGCCCAGACATGATCGCGTCGTTGAAAAAATTGGGGCGGGAGGTTTTTGGCTACTTTCGGCCTCGGGGGGCCTTCGCCGGGCCTCGGGACCGTCAAAAAACGACTCAGGACGAAACACTAGTCCCAAAGGGTCGCGACTTCCAGGGGCCCCGTCCTGAAGAAACACGACGTCGTATGTCTGGGTACATATCCACTGCTCCTGGCCAGGCCAGGAACAGTGGATATGTATAGATTGGGCGATCAATTGGCGATTGGGGTCGATGTATCCCCCCCTCTGCCCATCCCCCCCTATCGTTGCCCCTGAATCCCGGGGCGAGAGACCCCCCAGGAACCGGGCAGAACTTCCACCGAGGGCCAACGAAGACGTCATCTCGCACCCATCTTGGACGCCCCCGATACATGGCGCGCCCAGCGCCGATCCAAGAACTCTGCGCGGAGCTCCGAAAGTTCATGTTTGTGCAGTGTGTACGCTTCGATGCGAAAGCCGACAAAAAAACGTCCTCGCACTCCTCCTCTGGGGAGGCAAACTGTAGCAATACTGCCACTCCACGGCCCTCTTCTGGGGTGGTGTCGAGACGAGCCCAGCCCCGGCGACGAGGGAAGCACCACGGCATCGGAACCTTTTCCTCCTCTGATCCTCCTACTCCTCCTCCTCCTCCTCCTCCTCCTCCTCCTCCTTGGTGCCTAACCTCCCCTCTCTCACTCCTACTCCTGCCTCCCCTCTCATCCGCCATCCTCCCCTCTCCTCCTCCTCCTCCGTCCGCCCCCTTCCTCCTTCCTTCCTCCTAGACCTCCTTCCTCGGCGTACCCTTCCTCCTAACCCCTCCTCCTCCTCCCCCGCTCCTCCCCTCACTTCCTTTTCCGTCCCCGTCCTCCCTACCTCCCCTCTCACCGCTCCCCTCTCCCTTCCTCCCCTATCACCATCTTCCTGCCGCTCTTCGCTAGCCTCCCTCCTTCCGCCTTCCTCCTTCTTCTCACCTCCTCCTCCTCCTCCTTCTCCTCCTCCTCCTCCTCCTCCTCCTCCTCCTCCTCCTCCTCCTCCTCCTCCTCCTCCTCCTCCTTCATCCATGGCGGCCGTCCCCCTTCGGCCTGGCCTTCGCGGAGCAGGCGAGGAATGAACTGTTTTCGACTTGGCACGTACGACCCTCCAGGACTCTGCCACAACCAGCGAGTTGCCTTGCTCGGCTGAGCGCTCTAGACCAGTATGCTGCGGAAGAAGAGCCCACAATCTGCCGTAACGGCGCTCCGTGGCAGCAAGTTGATTGTCGCAGAGGCGTTCCGTAGCTCTCGCTCCTGTCGCCCTGGACAGGGCAGGATAGGCCACCACCCACTCCAACCTGCATCCGCTGAACGTCAATAGAGGCCTTCCAACTAAAGTCGGAGCAGATGGGCTCGGAGGATCTCGACACATCGCGGATGCATCGGCGATGCATCGGCGATACAGCGGCGACGTCCGCGTGGAGAAAATCGGACTCCACATCGAGCCGCATCGCCGATGCATCGGCGACGCGGCGCGTTCCTCCGACCCCATCTACTCCGATCCCATCTGGGATGCCTAGAGTCAAACAGCTCGGCCGACCCCCAGTCGGCCCGGCCTTCGCGGAGCTGGGCAGGAACGCTGGGGCGGCTCAAAAACGGCGCGC
This sequence comes from Prorocentrum cordatum, assembly GCA_963575745.1. Taxonomy (NCBI): domain Eukaryota; class Dinophyceae; order Prorocentrales; family Prorocentraceae; genus Prorocentrum; species Prorocentrum cordatum. Next base: position 124 of record CAUYUJ010016023.1, on the reverse strand, counting down.
AGCTGCACGGCAGCACGGCGCCCATTCGCTCACAACCTGGGGCGGGGAGTAGCCGCAGCGCCGCTCCTCGGGTTCCTCGTGCTCCTCCTCGTCCCTCCCTCTCGTCTTTCTCCTCCTCCTCCTC
>CAUYUJ010016022.1:251125-299930 GCA_963575745.1 Prorocentrum cordatum | reverse complement strand
TGTCCATCTGTACATGTCTACATACATGTTCGCTGCCGCGGCAGCATCGCTCTCGCGCGCTGAAAGACGCACTAAAACTCATACATGTATGTGTCCATTTTATTATTGGAAATATTTTCACCGTGCGCACTCCAGAGATACGCGTGGACTTATGACACGTGGCTAGGAGCTCTACGAGGTCCCCGGCGGTAACCAGGTTGACGGTTTACCGCCGGCGCCCAGTTGGCAAGAAAAATCTCGACGGAACTTTTGCTGACTTTTGCTCGGTTGAAAATTTTGTTCTCGAAATTCAACACTTCGTTTGAGCTCTAGTATTTTTTCCCGTGATATTCGATCTCATTCCCGCTCGCCATCTTGATCTCAGCTCGATCGGGTAACTTTGAAGGCCAAAAAGCACTCTGGCGGAATCGGCCGTGACGGTTTTATGAACATAACTCGAGCTCTAGGGCAGCTACAGAGCTGGTGAGCACAGCTAACGCATGCAGAATGATGAGGCGCGTTTGCCTGTTGAACCCAGAGGTCTGAGTTCGGTCTGTCAGCCGAGCTAGGTCCGCAAACCTGTTTGTATTATTCGAGTCAACTTGATGCGCGTTGTCAGGATTTTCTACTTAACTCGAGCTGTAGGGCAGTTACAGTGCTGGTAAGCACTTCTATCGCACTCAGAATCATCAGACGCGTTCGCCTGTTGAATCCATAGATCTAAACTCGGTCTGCTAGCCGAGCTAGGTCCGCAAACCTATTCGTATTATTCGAGTCAACTTGATACGCGTTCTCGGTATTTTCTACTTAACTCGAGCTGTAGGGCAGCTACTCTGCTGGTAAGCACACCTACCGCACTCAGAATAATCCGGCGCGTTCGCCTGTTGAATCCAGAGCTCTGAACTCGGTCTGTTGCGCGATCCAGAATCACGAAACTGTTCGTATTCTTCAGTCATCTTGAGAGCTACTGTCGGCGTTCTGCACTTAATTCGGGCTGTAGGGAGGCTCGAGGGCGGGTAATCACAGGAATCGATTCGGAGACATCAGACGCGTCCGTCTGTCGCATTCAGAGGTCTGAGCTCGGTCTGATACTCGAGTTCGGCTGAAAAACTATTCGTTCTCTGCATTTTTTCCGACAGTATATGTTGTCAGGAAGCTCTACGAGTCCCCCGGCGGTAACCAAGGTTGACGGTTTACCGCCGGCGCCCAGTTGCTGGAAGCTTAAGAGTAATTCCGGAGCGCTGGAGAGCTAGTTGGCAAGAAAAATCTCGACGCACCTTTTGCTGACTTTTGGTCGCTTGAAAATTTCGTTCTCGCAATAACTCGTAGAGCTTCCCTTAGCTAGTTATAGCTGGAAGCTAAGAGTAATTCGGGCGCGCTGGAGAGCTAGTTGGCAAGACAAATCTCGACGGACCTCTTGCTGACTTTTGGTCGGTTGAAAATTTCGTTCTCAAAATTTGACAATTCGTTAGAGCTCTAGTACTATTTCCCATGATATTCGATCTTATTCCCTCTCGCCATCTTGATCTCAGCTCGATCGGGTGACTTTGAAGGCCAAAAAGCAGGCAGGCGGGAACGGTCGTTTGGAGTCATCTTGATTCGCGCTGCCGGTATTTTGCACTTAACTCGAGCTGTAGGGCAGCTACAGAGCTGACAAGCACAGCTATCGCACTCAGAATCATCAGGCGCGTTCGCCTGTTGAATCCAGAGGTCTGAACTCGGTCTGCTAGCCGAGCTAGGTCCGCAAACCTATTCGTATTATTGGAGTCATCTTGACAGGCGCTCTCGGTATTTTGTACTTCACTCGAGCTGTAGGGCAGCTACAAAGCTGGCAAGCACGCCTATCGCATTCAGAATTATCAGGCGCGTTCGCCCGTTGAATCCAGAGGTCTGAACTCGGTCTCCTAGCCGAGCTATGTCCGCAAACCTATTCGTATCATCCGAGTCATCTTGACAGATGCTCTCGGTATTTTGTACTCAACTCGAGCTGTAGGGCAGCTGCAGAGTTCATAGTCACAGAAATCGATTGGAAATGAGCAGGCGCGTTCGTCTATTGAATCGAGAGCTCTGAACTCGACCTGCTGCTTGAGCTAGGTTCGCGAAACTATTCGTATTGTCCAAATGATCTTGAGAAGTGCTCTGAATTTCCTGCACTCAACTCGCGCTGGGGGAGGGCTACAGTGCTGCGGGACACAGATATCGGTTCGCACACATCGATACGAGAGCGCCGAACTGGGGTTGCGAACTAGGTCCGCGATGCTATTCTATTATTCGAGTCGATACTGTCGGTTTTCTGCACTTAACTCGGGCTGTAGGGGGGACTGCAGGGCTGGGAATCACATGAGTGGATCCGCAGACATCAGACGCGCCCGCCTGTCGCATTTAGAGGTCTGAAGCCGGTTCGATACTCGAACTGGGTTGCGGAACTTTTTTTTTTTTTTTTTTTTTTTTTTTTTTTTTTTTTTTTTTTTTTTTTTTTTTTTTTTTTTTTTTTTTTTTTTTTTTTTTTTTTTTTTTTTTTTTTTTTTTTTTTTTTTTTTTTTTTTTTTTTTTTTTTTTTTTTTTTTTTTTTTTTTTTTTTTTTTTTTTTTTTTTTTTTTTTTTTTTTTTTTTTTTTTTTTTTTTTTTTTTTAAATTTGTTTTTTAAAAAATAACAGTCATCTTGAGAGGTCTGAAATCGCTTGGGCCGAAAAAAAATGATGGTTCTTTGGCTGTCTTGCCCACATTATATATTGTCAGGAAGCTCTACGAGTCCCCCGGCGGTAAGAAAGGTTGACGGTTTACCGCCGGCGCCCAGTTTGACCATTCGTTAGAGCTCTAGTATTTTTTCCCGTGATATTCGATCTTATTCCCGCTCGCCATCTTGATCTCAGCTCGATCGGGTAGCTTTTACTGCCAAAAAGCACTGTGGCGGGAACGGCCGTTTCGAGTCATCTCGATACGCGTTATTGGTATTTTGTACTTAACTCGAGCTGTAGGGCAGCTACAGAGCTGGTAAGCACACCTATCGCATCCAGAATCATCAGGCGCGTTCGCCTGTTGAATCCAGAGGTCTGAACTCGGTCTGCTAGCCGAGCTAGGTCCGCAAACGTATTCGTACTATTCGAGTCATCTTGACAGACGCTCTCGGTTTTCTCTACTTAACTCGAGCTGTTCGGCAGCTACAGGGCTCATTGTCACAGAAATCGATGGGAAATCATCAGTCGCGTTCGTCTATTGAATCGAGAGCTCTGAACTCGGCCTGCTGCCCGAGCTAGGTTCGCGAAACAATTTGTATTATCCGAATCATCTTGAGAACTGCTCTCAATTTTCTGCATTCAACTCGTGCTGGGAGAGGGCTACAGTGTTGCGGGTCACAGATACCGATTTGCGCACATCAAGCGCGTCTGTTGGTCGATTCCAGAGCTCGGAACTCGGTCTGCTGCTCGAACTATGTCCGCAACACTATTGTATTCTTCGTGTTGATGCTGTCGGTTTTCTGCACTTAACTCGGGCTGTAGCGGGGCTGCAGGGCTGGGAATCACATGAGTGGATTCGCAGAAATCAGACGCGGTTCGAACTCGAACTCGGTTGCGAAACTGTTTTTTTTCGTTGGAGTCATCTGGAGAGGTCTGAAATCCCTTGGGCTGAAAAACTAGTTGTTCTTTAGGGTTTTTCCCCACAATATGCTGTCAGGAAGCTCTACGAGTCTCCCGGCGGTAAGAAAGGTTGACGGTTTATTGCCGGTGCCCAGTTCCGGGGCGCTGGAGAGCTAGTTGGCAAGAAAAATCTCGACGGACCTTTTGCTGACTTTTGGTCGGTTGAAAATTCTGTTCTCAAAATTTGACCATTCGTTAGAGCTCTAGTATTTTTTCCCATGATATTCGATCTTATTCCCGATGGCCATCTTGATCTCAGCTCGATCGGGTAACTTTGAAGGCCAAAAAGCGTCCCGGCGGGAACGGCCGTTTCGAGTCATCTTGATACGCGCTGTCGGTATTTTGTACTTAACTCGCTTTAGGGCAGCGACAGAGCTGGTAAGCACAGCTATCGCACTCAGCATTATCACGCGCGTTCGCCTGTTCAATCCAGAGGTCTGAACTCGATCTGCTAGCCGAGCTAGGTCCGCAAACCTATTCGTATTATTCGAGTCATCTTCATAGACGCTCTCGGTTTTCTGTACTTAACTCGAGCTTTAGGGCAGCTACAGAGCTGGTAAGCACACCTGTCGCATTCAGAATTATCAGGAGCGTTCGCCCGTTGAATCCAGAGGTCTGAACTCGGTCTGCTAGCCGAGCTAGGTCCGCAAACCTATTCGTATTATTCGAGTCATCTTGATGAAAGCGCTCGGTTTTCTGTACTTAACTCGAGCTGTAGGGCAGCTACAAGGCTCATTGTGACAGACATGGATGGGGAATCATCAGTCGCGTTCGTCTATTGAACCGAGAGCTCTGAACTCGGCCTGCTGCCCGTGCTAGGTTCGCGAAATTATTCGTATTGTGCCAATGATCTTGAGAAGTGCTCTCAATTTTCTGCACTAAACTCGTGCTGGGGGAGGGCTACAGTGCTGCGATTCACTTATATCGATTTGCACAGATCAGGCGCGTCTTTTGGTCGATTCCAGAGCTCGGAACTCGGTCTGCTGCTCGAACTAGGTTCGCAAAACTATTATATTATTCGAGTCGATACTGTCGGTTTTCTGCACTTAACTCGAGCTGTAGGGGGGCTTCAGGGCTGGGAATCAGATGAGTGGATTCGCAGACATCAGACGCGCCCGCCAGTCGCATTCAGAGGTCTGAACTATCTCGAACTGGGTTGCGAAACTGTTTGTTTTTTTGTTAGCGTTATCTTGAGAGGTCTGAAATCGCTTGGGCTTAAAAAATAGTCGTTCTTTGGAGTTTTTTCCCACAGTATATATTGTCAGGAAGCTCTACGAGTCCCCCGGCGGTAAGAAAGGTTGACGGTTTATCGCCGGCGCCCAGTAACTCGTAGAGCTTCCCTCAGCTAGTAACTCGTAGAGCTTCCCTTAGCAAGTTATTGCTGGAAGCTTAAGAGTAATTCCGGGGAGCTGAAGAGCTAGTAACTCGTAGAGCTTCCCTTAGCAAGTTATTGCTGGAAGCTTAAGAGTAATTCCGGGGCGCTGGAGAGCTAGTTGGCAAGAAAAATCTCGACGGACCTTTTGGTGACTTTTGGTCGGTTGAAAATTTCGTTCTCGAAATTCACAATTCGTTAGAGCTCTAGTATTTTTTCCCATGATATTCGATCTTATTCCCGCTCGCCATCTTGATCTCAGCTCGATCGGGTAACTTTGAAGGCCAAAAAGCGTCCCGGCGGGAACGGCCGTTTCGAGTCATCTTGATACGCGCTGTCGGTTTTCTCAAGATAACTCGAGCTTCAGGACAACTGCAGAGCTGTTCAGCACAGCTAATGCATTCAGAATGATCAGGCGTGTTCGTCTGTTGAATCCCGAGGTCTGAACTCGGTCTGCTAGCCGAGCTAGGGACGCAAACCTATTCGTACTATTCGAGTCGTTGCAGCAGACGCTCTCGGTTTTTCGTACTCAACTCGATCTGTAGGGCAGCCACAGAGCTGATAATCACAGAAATCGATTGAGAATTATCAGGCGCGTTCGTCTGTTGAATCGAGAGCTCTGATCTCGGCCTGCTCCCTGAGCTAGGTCCGCGAACCTATTGGTATTGTCATCTTGAGAAGTGCTCTCGGTTTTCTGTACTTAAATCGTGCTGGGGGAGGGCTACAGTGCTGCTGGTCACAGGAATCGATTCCGAGACATCAGACGCGCCCGTTCGTCGAACCGTGAGCTCGGAACTCGGTCTGCTGCTCGAACGAGATCCGCGAAACTGTTCTATTATTCGAGTCATCCTGAGAGGTACTCTCGGTTTTCTGCACTTAACTCAGGCTGTATGGGGGGCTGCAGAGCTGGTAATCACAGGAATCGATCCGCAGACATCAGACGCGTCCGCCTGTCGCATTCAGAGGTCTGAACTCGGTTTCATACTCGAGCTCGATTGGAAAACTGTTCGTTTGTTTTGTTAGAGTCATCTTGAGAGGTCTATAATCGCTTGGGCTGAAAAACTAGTCGTTCTCTGAAATTCTTTCCCACATTATATATTGTCAGGAAGCTCTACGAGTCCCCCGGCGGTAAGAAAGGTTGACGGTTTACCGCCGGCGCCCAGTTGGCAAGAAAAATCTCGACGGACCTTTTGGTGACTTTTGGTCGGTTGAAAATTTTGTTCTCGAAATTTGAACATTCGTTAGAGCTCTAGTATTTTTTCCCATGATATTCGATCTTATTCCCGCTCGCCATCTTGATCTCAGCTCGATCGGGTAACTTTGAAGGCCAAAAAGCAGGCAGGCGGGAACGACCGTGTCGAGTCATCTTGATACGCGCTGTCGGTTTTCTCAAGATAACTCGAGCTTCAGGACAACTACAGAGCTGGTCAGCACAGCTAATGCATTCAGAATGATCAGGCGCGTTCGCCTGTTGAATCCAGAGGTCTGAACTCGGTCTGCTAGCCGAGCTAGAGTCGCAAACCTATTCGTATTATTCGAGTCATTGTAGCAGACGCTCTCGGTTTTTCGTACTTAACTCGATAGGTAGGGCAGCCACATAGCTAATAATCACAGAAATCGATTGAGAATTATCAGGCGCGTTCGTCTATTGAATCAATAGCTCTGAACTCGGCCTGCTCCCCGAGCTAGGTTCGCGAACCTATTGGTATTGTTCGAGTCATCTTGAGAAGTGCTCTCGGTCTTCTGTACTTATATCGTGCTGGGGGAGGGCTACAGTGCTGCTGGTCACAGGACTCGATTTCGGGACATCAGGCGCGTGCGTTCGTCGAACCGTGAGCTCGGAACTCGGTCTGCTGCTCGAACGAGATCCGCGAAACTGTTGTATTATTCGAGTCATCCTGAGAGGTGCTCTCGGTTTTCTGCACTTAACTCAGGCCGTATAGAGGGGCTGCAGAGCTGGTAATCACAGGAATCGATCCGCAGACATCAGACGCGTCCGCCTGTCGCATTCAGAGGTCTGAACTCGGTTTCATACTCGAGCTCGATTGGAAAACTGTTCGTTTGTTTTGTTAGAGTCATCTTGAGAGGTCTATAATTGCTTGGGCTGAAAACTAGTCCATCTCTGAAATTCTTTTCCACATTATATATTGTCAGGAAGCTCTACGAGTCCCCCGGCGGTAAGAAAGGTTGACGGTTTACCGCCGGCGCCCAGTTCCGGGGAGCTGGAGAGCTAGTTGGCAAGAAAAATCTCGACGGACCTTTTGGTGACTTTTGGTCGGTTGAAAATTTTGTTCTCGAAATTTGACCATTCGTTAGAGCTCTAGTATTTTTTCCCATGATATTCGATCTTATTCCCGCTCGCCATCTTGATCTCAGCTCGATCGGGTAACTTTGAAGGCCAAAAAGCAGGCAGGCGGGAACGGCCGTTTCGAGTCATCTTGATACGCGCTGTCGGTTTTCTCAAGATAACTCGAGCTTCAGGACATCTACAGAGCTGGTCAGCACAGCTAATGCATTCAGAATGATCAGGCGCGTTCGCCTGTTGAATCCAGAGGTCTGAACTCGGTCTGCTAGCCGAGCTAGGGTCGCAAACCTATTTGTATTATTCGAGTTATTGTAGTAGACGCTCTCGGTTTTTCGTACTTAACTCGATCTGTAGGGCAGCCACAGAGCTGATAATCACAGAACTCGATTGAGAATTATCAGGCGCGTTCGTCTGTTCAATCAAGAGCTCTGAACTCGGCCTGCTCCCCGAGCTAGGTTCGCGAACCTATTGGTATTGTTCGAGTCATCTTGAGAAGTGCTCTCGGTTTTCTGTACTTAAATCGCGCTGGGGGAGGGCTACAGTGCTGCTAGTCACAGGAATCGATTCCGAGACATCAGGCGCGTCCGTTCGTCGAACCGAGAGCTCGGAACTCGGTCTGCTGCTCGAACGAGATCCGCGAAACTGTTGTATTATTCGAGTCATCCTGAGAGGTACTCTCGGTTTTCTGCACTTAACTCAGGCTGTATGGGGGGCTGCAAAGCTGGTAATCACAGGGATCGATCCGCAGAATCAGACGCGTCCGCCTGTCGCATTCAGAGGTCTGAACTCAGTTTCATACTCGAGCTCGATTGAAAAACTGTTCGTTTGTTTCTTGAGAGGTCTATAATCGCTTGGGCTGAAAAACTAGTCGTTCTCTGAAATTCTTTTCCACATTATATATTGTCAGGAAGCTCTACGAGTCCCCCGGCGGTAAGAAAGGTTGACGGTTTACCGCCGGCGCCCAGTCCCGGCGCGCTGGAGAGCTAGTTGGCTCGAAAAAAAAGAACTGAACTTTTCACAACTTTTGCTCGGTTGAAAATAACTCGTAGAGCTTCCCTTAGCAAGTTATTGCTGGAAGCTTAAGAGTAATTCCGGGGAGCTGGAGAGCTAGTTGGCAAGAAAAATCTCGACGGACCTTTTGGTGACTTTTGGTCGGTTGAAAATTTCGTTCTCAAAATTTGAACACTCCTTAGAGCTCTAGTATTTTTTCCCATGATATTCGATCTTATTCCCGCTCGCCATCTTGATCTCAGCTCGATCGGGTAACTTTAAAGGCCAAAAAGCAGGCAGGCGGGAACGGCCGTTTCGAGTCATCTTGATACGCGCTGCCGGTTTTCTCAACATAACTCGAGCTTCAGGACAACTACAGAGCTGGTCAGCACAGCTAATGCATTCAGAATGATCAGGCGCGTTCGCCTCTCGAATCCAGAGGTCTGAACTCGGTCTGCTAGCCGAGCTAGGGTCGCAAACCTATTCGTATTATTCGAGTCATTGTAGTAGACGCTCTCGGTTTTTCGTACTTAACTCGATCTGTAGGGCGACGACAGAGCTGATAATCACAGAAATCGATTGAGAATTATCAGGCGCGTTCGTCTGTTGAATCAAGAGCTCTGAACTCGGCCTGCTGCCCGAGCTAGAATCACGAACCTATTGGTATTGTTCGAGTCATCTTGAGAAGTGCTCTCGCTTTTCTGTACTTAAATCGTGCTGGGGAGGGCTACAGTGCTGCTGGTCACAGGAATCGATTTCGAGACAGCAGGCGCGTCCGTTCGTCGAACCGAGAGCTCGGAACTCGGTCTGCTGCTCGACCGAGATCCGCGAAGCTGTTGTATTATTCGAGTCATCCTGAGAGGTACTCTCGGTTTTCTGCACTTAACTCAGGCTGTATGGGGGGCTGCAGAGCTGGTAATCAGAGGAATCGATCCGCAGACATCAGACGCGTCCGCCTGTCGCATGAACTCGGTTTCATACTCGAGCTCGATTGGAAAACTGTTCGTTTGTTTTATTAGAGTCATCTTGAGAGGTCTATAATCGCTTGGGCTGCAAAAGTAGTCGTTCTCTGAAATTCTTCCCCACATTATATATTGTCAGGAAGCTCTACGAGTCCCCCGGCGGTAAGAAAGGTTGACGGTTTACCGCTGGCGCCCAGTTATGTTCTCGAAATTTGAACATTCGTTTGAGCTCTAGTATTTTTTCCCGTGATATTCGATCTTATTCCCGCTCGCCATCTTGATCTCAGCTCGATCGGGTACCTTTTACTGCCAAAAAGCACACTGGCGGGATCGGCCGTTTCGAGTCATCTTGATACGCGTTGTCGGTATTTTGTACTTCGCTCGAGCTGTAGGGCAGCTACAGATCTGGCCAGCACACCTATCGCGTTCAGAATCATCAGACGCGTTCGTCTGTTGAACCCAGAGGTCTCAACTCGGTCTGCTAGCCGAGCTAGGTGCGCAAACCTATTTGTATTATTCGAGTCATCTTGACAGACGCTCTCGGTTTTCAGTACTTAACGCGAGCTGTAGGGGAGCTACAGAGCTCATATTCACAGAAACCGATTCAGAGTTATCAGGCACGTTCGTCTGTTGAATCGAGAGATCTGAACTCGGTCTGCTGCCCGAGCTAGGTTCGCGAAACTATTCGTATTCTTCGAATAATCTTGAGAAGTGCTCTTAATTTTCTGCACTCAACTCGTGCTGGGAGAGGGCTACAGTGCTGCTGGTCACAGAAATCGATTCGAACACATCTGGCGCGTGCGTTCGTCGAACCCAAAAATCGGAACTCGGCCTACTGCTCGAACTAGGTTCGCGAAGCTATTGTATTATTCAAGTCATCCTGAGAGCTGCTGTTGGTTTTCTGCATTTAACTCGGGCTGTAGGGGGGGGGCTGCAGGGCTCGTAATCATATCAGTCGATTCAGAGACATCAGACACCTTCGCCTGTCGCATTCAGAGGTCTGAACTCGGTTTGATATTCGAACTGTGTTGCGAAACTCGTTTTCTTGTTAGAGTCATCTTCAGAGGTCCGAAATCGCTTGGGCTGAAAAACTAGTGGCAGGAAGCTCTACGAGTTCCCCGGCGGTAACCAAGGTTGACGGTTTACCGCCGGCGCCCAGTTGGCAAGAAAAATCTCGACGGACCTTTTGGTGACTTTTGGTCGGTTGAAAATTTTGTTCTCAAAATTTGACCATTCGTTAGAGCTCTAGTATTTTTTCCCATGATATTCGATCTTATTCCCGCTCGCCATCTTGATCTCAGCTCGATCGGGTAACTTTGAAGGCCAAAAAGCAGGCAGGCGGGAACGGCCGTTTCGAGTCATCTTGATACGCGCTGTCGGTTTTCTCAAGATAACTCGAGCTTCAGGACATCTACAGAGCTGGTCAGCACAGCTAATGCATTCAGAATGATCAGGCGCGCTCGCCTGTTGAATCCAGAGGTCTGAACTCGGTCTGCTAGCCGAGCTAGGGTCGCAAACCTATTCGTATTATTCGAGTCATTGTAGCAGACGCTCTCGGTTTTTCGTACTTAACTCGATCTTTAGGGCAGCCACAGAGCTGATAATCACAGAAATCGATTGAGAATTATCAGGCGCGTTCGTCTGTTGAATCAAGAGCTCTGAACTCGGCCTGCTGCCCCGAGCTAGGTTCGCGAACCTATTAGTATTGTTCGAGTCATCTTGAGAAGTGCTCTCGGTTTTCTGTACTTAAATCGTGCTGGGGGAGGGCTACAGTGCTGCTGGTCACAGGAATCGATTTCGAGACATCAGGCGCGTCCGTTCGTCGAGCCGAGAGCTCGGAACTCGGTCTGCTGCTCGAACGAGATCCGCGAAACTGTTGTATTATTCGAGTCATCCTGAGAGGTACTCTCGGTTTTCTGCACTTAACTCAGGCTGTATGGGGGGCTGCAGAGCTGGTAATCACAGGAATCGATCCGCAGACATCAGACGCGTCCGCCTGTCGCATTCAGAGGTCTGAACTCGGTTTCATACTCGAGCTCGATTGGAAAACTGTTCGTTTGTTTTGTTAGAGTCATCTTGAGAGGTCTATAATCGCTTGGGCTGAAAAACTAATCGTTCTCTGAAATTCTTTTCCACATTATATATGGTCAGGAAGCTCTACGAGTCCCCCGGCGGTAAGAAAGGTTGACGGTTTACCGCCGGCGCCCAGTTACTGGAAGCCTAAGAGTACCTCGTAGAACTCTTCGGCAACGATGAGCTAGAGGAATTCCGGCGCGGGGTGGAGGTAGTAACTCGTAGAGCTTCCCTGAGCAAGTTATTGCTGGAAGCTTGAGAGTAATTCCGGAGCGCTGGACAGCTAGTTGGCAAGAAACATCTCGACGGACCTTTTGGTGACTTTTGGTCGGTTGAAAATTTGGTTCTCGAAATTTGACTATTCGTTAGAGCTCTAGTATTTTTTCCCATGATATAACTCGTAGAGCTTCCCTTAGCAAGTTATTGCTGGAAGCTAAGAGTAATTCCGGCGCGCCCCACAGCTTGTTGGCTCGAAAAATGACGGAACTTTTGACAACTTTTGCTCGGTTGAAAATTTTTTTCTCGAAATTTGACCATTCGTTAGAGCTCTAGTATTTTTTCCCGTCATATTCGATCTTGTTCCCGCTCGCCATATTGATCTCAGCTCGATCGGGTGAATATTACTATCGAAAAGCACTGTGGCGGGATCGGCCGTTTTCAGTCATCTTGATATGCGCTGACGGTTTTCTGAACATAACTCGAGCTCTAGGGCAGCTACAGAGCTGGTAAGCACAGCTAATGCATGCAGAATGATCAGGCGCGTTCGCCTGTTGAATCCAGAGGTCTGAACTCGGTCTGCTAGCCGAGCTAGGGTCACAAACCTGTTCGTATTATTCGAGTGATCTTGACAGAAACTCTCGGTTTTCTGCACTTAACTCGAGCTGTAGGACAGCTACAGAGCTGATATTTACAGGCACCAATTCAGAATCATTAGTTGCGTTTGTCTGTCGACTCCAGAGCTCTGAACTCGGCCTGCTGCCCGATCTAGAATCGCGAAACTATTCGTATCGTTCGAGTCGCTTGCGAGATAATGTCGGTTATCTGGACTTAACTCGGGCTGTAGGGGGGCTGCATGGCTGGTCATTACTGGAATCGATTTAAAGACATCAGGCGCGTCCGCCTGTCGAATACAGAGCTCTGAACTCTGTCTGCTGCCCGAACTAGCTCCGCGAAACTATTCCTATTGTTCGAGTCATCCTCAGAGGTGCTGTCGGGTTTCTGCACTTTACTCGGGCTGTAGGGGGGCTGCAGGGCTGGTAATGACAGGAGTCGATTCGCAGACATCAGACGCGTCCGTCTGTCGCATTTAGAGGTCAACAACTATTCACTATGAGTCAGATTGTTGGTAAGTGCTGTCTGTTTTCTCAACTTAAGTCGAGTTAGGAAGCTCTACGAGTCCCCCGGCGGTAACCAAGGTTGACGGTTTACCGCCGGCGCCCAGTTCGATCTTATTCCCGCTCGCCATCTTGATCTCAGCTCGATCGGGTAACTTTGAAGGCCAAAAAGCAGGCAGGCGGGAACGGCCGTTTCGAGCCATCTTTATACGCGCTGTCCGTTTTCTCAAGATAACTCGAGCTTCAGGACAACTACAGAGCTGGTTAGCACAGCCAATGCATTCAGAATGATCAGGCGCGTTCGCCTGTTGAATCCAGAGGTCTGAACTCGGTCTGCTAGCCGAGCTAGCTCCGTAAACGTATTCGTATTATTCGAGTCGTCTTGACAGACGCTCTCGGTGTGTTGTGCTTAACTCGAGCTGTAGGGCAGCTACAGAGCTGGCAAGCACACCTATCGCATTCAGAATCATCAGGCGCGTTCGCATGTTGAATCCAGAGGTCTGAACTCGGTCTGATAGCCGAGCTAGGTCCGCAAACCTATTCGGATTATTCGAGTCGTCTTGACAGACACTCTCGGTTTTCTGTACTTAACTCGAGCTCTAAGGCAGCTACAGGGCTCATTGTCACAGACATCAATGGGGAATCATCAGTCGCGTTCGTCTATTGAAACGAGAGCTCTGAACTCGGCCTGCTGCCCGAGCTAGGTTCGCGAACCTATTCGTATTGTGCCAATCATCTTGAGAAGTGCTCTGAATTTTCTGCACTGAACTCGTGCTGGGGGAGGGCTACAGTGCTGCGGGTCACAGATATCGACTTGCACACATGAGGCGCGTCTGTTGGTCGATTCCAGAGCTCTCAACTCGGTCTGCTGCTCGAACTAGGTCCGCGAAACTATTCTATTATTCGAGTCGATGCTGTCGGTTTTCTGCACTTAACTCGGGCTGTAGGGGAGCTGCAGGGCTGGGAATCACATGAGTGGATTCACAGACATCAGACGCGCCCGCCTGTCGCATTCAGAGGTCTGAACTCGGTTCGATACTCAAACTGGGTTACGAAACTGTTTGTTTTTGGGTTAGAGTCATCTTGAGAGGTCTGAAATCGCTTGGGCTGAAAAACTAGTCGTTCTTTGGAGTTTTTTTCCACCGTATATACTGTCAGGAAGCTCTACGAGTCCCCCGGCGGTAAGAAAGGTTGACGGTTTACCGCCGGCGCCCAGTTGGTCGACCCAGCCAGAAAGGACAAAGTGGTAACTTTTGGGTGGTTTTGAATTTTTTTGAAAGATATTTGACAATTCATTTTGAGAAAGCATATTTTTCGCACCTGTAAACGACTATGAGGGGCTCTCTGTCTTAGTATGAGCTCTGTAGGCGCCTTTTTACTCCCAAAACACTTGGAGGAACCATCTTCATGTCGACACGAAAAAAAACAAATTTTCCCTTTTTCGAGAAATGCTTCCAGGAGCTTTCTCTTCCGACTCTGAGCACTCTTACGCGTGAAAGGAGCTCTGCGAGGTTCCCGGCGGTGACCAGGTTGACGGTTCACCGCCGGCGCCAGTAATGAGTCGTAGCGCTTCCCTGAGAGCGTAGCGGCGAAGCTTAAGAGTAATTCGAAAACGCTGGCAGGCTAGTTGGCTCGGAAAAAAAGAACTGAACTTAACTCGTAGAGCTTCCCTTAGCAAGTTATTGCTGGAAGCTTAAGAGTAATTCCGGAGCGCTGGAGAGCTAGTTGGCAAGAAAAATCTCGACGGACCTTTTGATGACTTTTGGTCGGTTGAAAATTTTGTTCTCGAAATTCACCAATTCGTTTGAGCTCTAGTATTTTTTCCCGTCATATTCGATCTTATTCCCGCTCGCCATCTTGATCTCAGCTCGATCGGGTACCTTTTACTGCCAAAAAGCGTCCCGGCGGGAACGACCGTTTCGAGTCATCTCGATACGCGTTGTCGGTATGTTGTACTTAACTCGAGCTGTAGGGCAGCTACAGAGCTGATAAGCACGCCTATCGTATTCAGAATGATCAGGCGCGTTCGCCTGTTGAACCCAGCGGTCTGAACTCGGTCTGCGAGCCGAGCTAGGTCCGCAAACCTATTCGTATTATTCGAGTCATCTTGACAGACGCTCTTGGTTTTCTGTACTGAACTCGAGTTGTAGGCAGCTACAGGGCTCAATGTCACAGACATCGACGGGGAATCAACCGTCGCGTTCGTCTATTCAACCGAGAGCTCTGAACTCGGCCTGCTGCCCGAGCTAGGTTCGCGAAACTATTCGTATTGTCCGAATCATCTTGAGAAGTGCTCTTAATTTTCTGCACTGAACTCGTGCTGGGAGGGCTACAGTGTTGCGGGTCACAGATATCGATTTGCACACATCAGGCGCGTCTGTCGGTCGATTCCAGAGCTCGGAACTCGGTATGCTGCTCAAACTAGGTCCGCGAAACTATTCTATTATTCGAGTCGATACTGTCGGTTTTCTGCACTTAACTCGGGCTGTAGGGGGGCTGCAGGGCTGGGAATCACATGATTGGATTCGCAGACATCAGACGCGCCCGCCTGTCGCATTGAGAGGTCTGAACTCGGTTCGATACTCGAACCGGATTGCAAAACTGTTTGTTTTTTTCTTAGCGTCATCTCGAGAAGTCTGAAATCGCTTTGGCTGAAAAACTAGTCGTTCTCTGGAGTATTTCCCACACTATATATTGTCAGGAAGCTCTACGAGTCCCCCGGCGGTAAGAAAGGTTGACGGTTTACCGCCGGCGCCCAGTTTCACAACTTTTGCTCGGTTGAAAATTATGTTCTCGAAATTCAACAATTCGTTTGAGCTCTAGTATTTTTTCCCGTGATATTCGATCTTATTCCCGCTCGCCATCTTGATCTCAGCTCGATCGGGTGAATATTACTATCGAAAAGCACTGTGGCGGGATCGGCCGTTTCGAGTCATCTTGATACGCGTTGTCGGTATTTTGTACTTAACTCGAGCTGTAGGGCAGCTACAGAGCTGTTAAGCACACCTATCGCATTCAGAATCAGCAGACGCGTTCGCCTCTTGAATCTAGAGGTCTGAATTCGGTCTGCTAGCCGAGCTAGGTCCGCAAACCTATTCGTATTATTCGAGTCATCTTGACAGACGCTCTCGGTTTTCTGTACTTAATGCGAGCTGTAGGGCAGCTAGAGAGCTCATAGTCACAGAAATCGATCGGGAATCATCAGGCGCGTTCGTCTGTTGATTCGAGAGCTCTGAAATCGGTCTGCTGCTCGAGCCAGGTCCCCACAGCTATTCGTATTGTTCGAATCATCTTGAGAAGTGCTTTAATTTTCTGCACTGAACTCGTACTGGGGGAGGGCTACAGTGCTGCGGGTCACACAAATCGATTTGCACAGATCCGGCGCGTCCGTCGGTCGATTCTAGAGCTCGGAACTCGGTCTGCTGCTCGATTTAGATCCGCGAAACTATTGTATTATTCGAGTCATCCTGAGAGATGTTGTCAGTTTTCTGCACTTAACTCGGTCTTCAGCGGGGCTGCAGGGCTGTTAATCACATGGGTCGATTTGCAGACATCAGACGCGTCCGCTTAGTGCATTCAGAGGTCTGAATTCGGTTTGATACTTGAACTTGATTGCGAAACTATTTGTTTTTTATTAGAGTCATCTTGAGAGTCTGAAATCGCTTGCGCTGAAAAACTAGTCGTTCTCTGGAGTTTTTTTCTACACTATATGCTGTCAGGAAGCTCTACGATTCCCCCGGCGGTAACAAAGGTTGACGGTTTACCGCCGGCGCCCAGTAACTCGTAGAGCTTCCCTTGCAAGTTATTGCTGGAAGCTTTAGTAATTCCGGACGCTGAGAGCTAGTTGGCAAGAAAAATCTCGACGGAACCTTTTGGTGACTTTTGGTCGGTTGAAAATTTTGTTCTCGAAATTTGACCATTCGTTAGAGCTCTAGTATTTTTTCCCGTGATATTCGATCTTATTCCCGCTCGCCATCTTGATCTCAGCTCGATCGGGTGAATATTACTATCAAAAAGCACTGTGGCGGGATCGGCCGTTTTGAGTCATCTTGATATGCGCTGACGGTTTTCTGAACATAACTCGAGCTCTAGGGCAGCTACAGAGCTGGTGAGCACAGCTAATGCATGCAGAATCATCAGGCGCGTTCGCCTGTTGAACGCAGAGGTCTGAACTCGGTCTGCTAGCTGAGCTAGGTCTGGAAACTTATTCGTATTATTCGAGTTATCTTGACAGAAACTCTCGGTTTTCTGCACTTAACTCGAGCTGTAGGACAGCTACAGAGCTGATGTTCACAGACACCACTTCAGAATCGTCAGTTGCGTTTGTCTGTCGAATCTAGAGCTCTGAACTCGGTCTGCTGCGCGATCTAGGATCACGAAACTATTCGTATCGTTCGAGTCGCTTGCGAGATACTGTCGGTTATCTGGACTCAACTCGGGCTGTAGGGGGGCTGCATGGCTGGTAATTACTGAAATCGATTCGAATACATCAGGCGCGTCCGTCTGTCGAATAGAGAGCTCTGAACTCTGTCAGATGCCCGAACTTCCTAGTGTTCGAGTCATCCTAAGAGGTGCTATCGGTTTTCTACACTTGACTCGGGCTGTAGGGGGGCTGCAGGGCTGGTAATGACAGAAGTCGATTCGCAGACATCAGACGCGTCCGCCTGTCGCATTCAGAGGTCAAAGACAATTGACTTTAAGTCAGATTGTTGGTAAGTGCTGTTTGTTTTCTCAACTTAAGTCGAGTTAGGAAGCTCTACGAGTCCCCCGGCGGTAACCAAGGTTGACGGTTTACCGCCGGCGCCCAGTTCCGGAGCGCTGGAGAGCTAGTTGGCAAGAAAAATCTCGACGGAACTTTTGATGACTTTCGGTCGGTTCAAAATTCTGTTCTCAAAATTTGAACATTCGTTAGAGCTCAAGTATTTTTTCCCGTGATATTCGATCTTATTCCGCTCGCTATCTTGATCTCAGCTCGATCGAATGAATATTACTGTCAAAAAGCACTCTGGCGGGATCGCCCGTTTGCAGTCATCTTGATACGCGCTGACGGTTTTCTGAACATAACTCGAGCTTCAGGGCAGCTACAGAGCTGGTAAGCACACCTACCGCATTCAGAATCATCAGGCGCGTTTGTCTGTTGAATCCAGAGGTCTGAACTAAGTCATCTTGATAGGAACTCTCGTTTTTTGTACTTAACTCGAGCTGTAAGACAGCTACAGAGCTGATATTTACAGAAACCGATTCAGAATCATCAGTTACGTTTGTCTGTCGAGTTCAGAGCTCTGAACTCGGTCTGCTGCCCGATCTAGAATCGCGAAACTATTCGTATTGGTCGGACCATCTTGAGAAGTGCTCTCGGTTTCCTCTATTGAACTCGCGCTGATGGGGAGCTACAGTGCTGGTGGTCACAGGAATCGATTTGAAGACATCAGACGCGTCCGCCTGTCGAATCGAGAGCTCGGAACTCGGTCTGCTGCCCGAATTAGGTCTACAGAACTACTGTATTGTTCGAGTCATCCTGAGAGGCGCTGTCAGTTTTCTGCACTCAACTCGGGCTGTAGGGGGGCTGCAGGGCTGGTAATGACAGAAGTCGACTCGCAGACATCAGACGCGTCCGCCTGTCGCATTGAGATGTCACAAAATATTGACTATGAGTCGGAATGTTGGTAGGTGCTCGGTGTTCTTAACTTCAGTCGAGCTGGAAGCTCTACGAGTCTCCCGGCGGTAACCAAGGTTGACGGTTTACCGCCGGCGTCCAGTTGCTGGAAGCTTAAGAGTAATTCCGGCGCGCTGGAGATCTAGTTGGCAAGAAAAATCTCGACGGAACTTTTTGGTGACTTTTGCTCGGTTGAAAATTTCGTTCTCGAAATTTGACATTTCGTTAGAGCTCTAGTATTTTTTTCCCGTGCTATCCGATCTTATTCCCGATCTTATTTCCCGCTCGCCATCTTGATCTCAGCTCGATCGGGTAACTTTGAAGGCCAAAAAGCACTCTGGCGGGATCGGCCGTTTCGAGTCATCTTGATACGCGTTGTCGGTATTTTGTACTTAACTCGAGCTGTAGGGCAGCTACAGAGCTGGTAAGCACAGCTATCGCATTCAGAATGAATAGACGCGTTCCCCTGTTGAATCCAGCGGTCTGAACTCGGTCTGTGAGCCGAGCTAGGCCCGCAAACCTATTCGTATTATTGGAGTCATCTTGGCAGAAGCTGTCGGTATTTTGTACTTAACTCGAGCTGTAGGGCAGCTACAGAGCTGGTTAGCACACCTATCGCATCCAGAATGATTAGGCGCGTTCGTCTGTTCAATCCAGAGGTCTCAACTCGGTCTGTGAGCTGAGCTAGGCCCGCAACCCTATTCATTGTTCGAGTCATCTTGACAGAAACTCTCGGTTTTCTGTACTCAATTCGAGCTGTAAGACAGCTACAGAGCGGATATTTACAGAAACTGATCCAGAATCGTCAGTTGCGTTTGTCTGTCGAATCCAGAGCTCTGAACTCGGTCTTCTGCCCGATCTAGAATCGCGAAATTATTCGTATTTGTCGAGTCATCTTGAGAAGTGCTCTCGGTTTTCTTCACTTAACTTGCGCTGAGAGGGGGGCTACAGTGCTGGTTGTCATATGAATCGATTTGAAGAGATCATGCGCGTCCGAATTCAGAGCTCGGAACTCGGCCTGCTGCCCGAACTAGGTTCGCGAAACTATTGTATTGTTCGAGTGATTCTGAGAGATGCTGTCGGTGTTCTGCACTAACCTCGGGCTGTAGGGGGGCTGCGGGGCTTGTAATGACAGGAGTCGATTCGCAGACATCAGACGCGTCCGCTTGTCGCATTCAGAGGTCAAAAAATATTCTCTATGAGTCAGAATGTTGGTAGGTGCTGTCGTTTTTCTCAACTTAAGTCGAGCTTGGAAGCTCTACGAGTTCCCCGGCGGTAACCAAGGTTGACGGTTTACCGCCGGCGCCCAGTGCTAGTTGCTGGAAGCTTAAGAGTAATTCCGGCGCGCTGGAGAGCTAGTTGGCAAGAAAAATCTCGACGGAACTTTTGGTGACTTTTGGTCGGTTGAAAATTTCGTTTTCGAAATTTGAACATTCGTTAGAGCTCTAGTATTTTTTTCCGTGATATCCGATCTTATTCCCGCTCGCCATCTTGATCTCAGCTCGATCGGGTAACTTTGAAGGCCAAAAAGCACTCTGGCGGGATCGGCCGTTTCGAGTCATCTCCATATGCGCTCACAGTTTTATGTACATAACTCGCGCTCTAGGGCAGCTACAGAGCTGGTAAGCACAGCTCATGCGTGCAGAATGATCAGGCGCGTTCGCCTGTTGAACCTAGAGGTCTGAACTCGGTCGGTGAGCCGAGCTAGGTCCGCAAATCTGTTCGTATTATTCGAGTCATCTTGACAGAAACTCTCGGTTTTCTGTACTTAACTCGAGCTGTAAGACAGCTACAGAGCTGATATTTACAGATATTGATTCAGAATCGTCAGTTGCGTTTGTCTGTCGAATTGAGAGCTCTCAACTCGGTCTGCTGCTCGATCTAGAATCGCGAAATTATTCGTATTCGTCGAGTCATGTGCTCTCGGTTTTCTTCACTCAAATTGCGCTGAGAGGGGGCTACAGTGCTGGTTGTCATATGAATCGATTTAAAGAGATCATGCGCGTCCGCCTGTCGAATCTAGAGCTCGGAACTCGGTCTGCTGCCCGAACTAGATTCCCGAAACTATTGTATTGTTCGAGTCATCCTGAGAGATGCTGTCGGTTTTCTGCACTGACCTCGGGCCGTAGGGGGGCTGCGGGGCTGGTAATGACAGGCGTCGATTCGCAGACATCAGACGCGTCCGCTTGTCGCATTCAGAGATAAAACAAATATTCACTATGAGTCAGAATGTTGGTAGGTGCTGCCGGCTTTCTCAACTTAAGTCGAGCTTGGAAGCTCTACGAGTTCCCCGGCGGTAACCAAGGTTGACGGTTTACCGCCGGCGCCCAGTAATTCCGGCGCGCTGGAGAGCTAGTACCTCGTAGGGCTCTTCGGCATCGATGAGCTAGAGGAATTCCGGCGCGGGGTGGAGCTAGTTGGTCGACCCGACCAGAATGGACAATGTGATAACTTTTGGGTGGGTTGGCAATGTTTTGAAATATATTTTGCCATTTATTTTGAGGAAGCTGATTTTTCGCACCTGTAGACGATCATGAGGGCCTCAGCGTCTTCATATGAGCTCTCTACATGCACTTTTACTATCAAAACACTTGGCGAAACCAACTCTATGTCGACATAAAAAAAGTCATGTGTTTTCTTTCCCGAGAAATGCTTCCAGAAGCCCTCTCTTTTGATACTCTTACTCGTGTTAGGAGCTCTACGAGGTTCCCCAGGTTGACGGTGCATCGCCGGCGCCAGTTGGCAAGAAAAATCTCGACGGACCTTTTGCTGACTTTTGGTCGGTTGAAACCTTTGTTCTCGAAATCTTAACACTCGTTAGAGCTCTAGTATTTGTTCCCACCATATCTGATCTTATTCCCGCTCGCCATCTTGATCTCAGCTCGATCGGGTACCTTTTACTGCTAAAAAGCATCGCGGCGGGATCGGCTTTTTCGAGTCTTCTTGATACGCGTTGTCGGTATTTTGTACTTAACTCGAGCTGTAGGGCAGCTACAGAGCCCATTCTCACAGAAATCGATTCGGAATCATGAGACGCGTTCGTCTGTCCCATCTAGAGGTCTGAACTCGGTCTGCTGCCCAAGCTAGGTTCGCGAAACTATTCGTGTTGTTGGAGTCATCTTTGGAAATGCTGACAGTTTTCTGCACTCAACTCGGGCTGTAGGGGGGCTACAGGGCTCGTACTCACAGAAATCGATTCGAAGACATCAGGCGCGTCCGCCTGCCGAATCCACAGCTCGGAACTTGGTGTGCTGCACGAGCTAGGTTTGCAAAACTATTCGTATTCGTCGAGTCATCTTGAGAGGTGCTGTCCGTTTTCTGCACTTAACTCGAGCTGTAAGGGGGCTGCAGGGCTGGTAATCATTGGAATCCTTTCAGAGACATCAGTCGCGTCCATCTGTCGCATTCAGAGCCCTGAAGTCGGCCTGCTGCCCGAGCTAGGTCCGTGAAACTATTCATATGGTTCGAGCCATCTTCAGAGGTGCTGTTGATTTTCTGCACTTAACTCGGGCCGTAAGGGGGCTGCAGGGCTGGTAATGACAGGAATCGGTTCGAAGACATCAGGCGCGTCCGCCTGTTGCATTCAGAGGTCTGAACTCGGTTTGATACTCGAGCTAGAATTGCGAAACTATTTGTATTGTTCGACTGATCTTGAGAGGTGCTGTCGATTTTCGCACGTAACTCAGGCTGTAGGAGAGCTACAGAGCTCGTGCGCACAGAAAACGATCCAGAAGCATGAGCGGCGTTTGTCTGTTGCTTCGAGAGGTCTGAAATCGTTTAGGCTGAAAAACTATTCGTTCTCTGCATTTTTTTCGACATTATATATGCTGAGGAAGCTCTACGAGTCCCCCGGCGGTAAGGAAGGTGACGGTTTACCGCCGGCGCCCAGTTCTAGAAGAACGTCGAATTGATATTTTGGAGTAAGATGCAGTCGGTTCCCAGAAGTTAACTAATACTAAAACGGAATCCAGAGAGCAGAACAAAGTTCATATGCCAATGCTCGGCGTAAAAATCTGCTTCCTCAGAATTATTATCAAATATCTTTCGAACTGGGAAGCGGCGGTAAACCGTCAACCAGGTTTCCGCCGGGGCCCTTGTAGAGCTCTTTCCTTACACGCCGCTCCTCAATCAACAAGGAGAAAGCGTTTACCTCAAAATGAACTGGCGCCGGCGGTGAACCGTCAACCTGGTCACCGCCGGGAACCTCGTAGAGCTCCTTCCACGCGTGAGAGTGCTAAAAGTCGAAAGAAAGAGCTCATGGAGGCATTTCTCGAAACATTAAATATTTTTTTTATGTCGAGGTAAATTTGGTTCCGCCAAGTGTTTCGATAGTAACTATGCGCCTACAGAGCTCATATTAAGACGCAGAGGCCCTCACATTCGTCTACAGATGCGAAGAACATGCTTTCTCAGAATGCATTGTCAAACATCTTTCAAATATTGGTAAAACCGACCCAAAGTTAACACTTTATCCTTTCTGGCCGGGTAGAGCCAACTAGCTCCACCAATTCCTCTAGCTCATCGATAACGAAGAGCTCTACGAGATATTATCAATATCTTTCAAATCTGAGCAAAACCGATCCAAAGTCACCACTTGGTAGCGTCCACAATCCGGAGAGCGAAGAGACCCTCGGGGACGGGAAATCTTTTCTGGAGAGCTCCCGGGGGCTCCCCAGAAGCGGTTGTGAAGCGCTGCCAGGATCGCTTCCACGCGTGCCTGCACGCGTGTCGGCACGCGTGAGCGCGTGCCGGAAGCTCTCCCGGATCCGCTGCTGGCGGGCACCACCACCGTCCGGCTTCTAATCTATAACCCTTTAGCTCTCAGCGGGCTCTCCGGGAAACCTTGTCCTTTCTGGTCGGGTCGACCAACTAGCTCCACCCCGCGCCGGAATTCCTCTAGCTCATCGATAACGAAGAGCTCTACGAGGTATTAAAGCAGAGATGCATCGAACAGCGAAGCTGTGCAGCAATGCACAAGACTGCAAGTTCACGAGACAACAACGACAATATAATGAGTGGAGCAATGCAGGCCATAGGTAAGCAAAGCCAGAAGCAGTGAGAGACCATACAGTAATCGCTGGTTTATACAGCGATTACCGTTTCAACAGCACTGAGACAAGCACGAAACTGAGAGAACTAAAATAGCGAGTGCGCTTCAAAGCAAAGCGAGACCATGCAGTAACCACATATAGCGATTACCGTCTGAGCACCACTCGAAGACCATGCACGTGAAACACAATGTCGAATTGTGGACTCGATAAAGAATCAAACGCGCAACAGAGTGAGCCAAGACACCCACCACTACTCAGAGCGAATGTGGGCTCGTATCCGAACAAAGTTAACATCAGGCGAAGCTCTACACGACAACACACAGACATAAATAAGGGCAACGCACTGACAAATCACAATAGTTCTAACTCGAAGTATGTGAACGTCAAGTGCAATGAGTTCTGAACTTCACTCGAGGCGACGTATGACCTCAATATCAGAGACCTCGATATCAAGTACAATGAATTCTGAACTTCATTCAAGGCGAAATATGAAATTTGACGCCCAAAGACCGCAGTATCAGGATACACCGATGCCACAAAACTGTCAAAGTACAGAAGTCAAAATTGGATACGTGCTCAGAACAACTCGTACAATATAACACATGCAACGAGTACAATTACAAGCGGCCTGGAAGTGCAAGCTGACAATGCAACAAGAACAAGCAAGCGGCCTTACAAGACAACAAGTGAAGCAAGTACAATCAAAGCAAGCGGCCCGAGCATCTGCTCCAACTTGGTCTGCGATGTCTGCGTTGGCCGATTCGAGCTCCCAAGAGAGCAGGCCAGGACACAGAGAATCTAACAGCGAAGCTGTATAGAGGCAGCGAAGCTGGAATATTAAAGCAGAGGTGCATCAAACAACGAAGCTGTGCAGATATGCACAAGACTGCCAATACACGAGAAGACACATAAAATACCAAGGAGAAGCAAAGCAGTGCGAGACCACGCAGTAACCACATGTAGCGATTACCGTCTCAGCACCACTGATAATAAAAGCAGTGAGGGCAGTGTTGATAGAAGAGTTCCGCGTGTTCTCTACTTTGTTCGTTGCCCACTCCCGCTCCAAGGGTGGCATGTATCTTGCCTCCGGCGGCCCGGCAACGTGTCCAGGAGAGCTCCCGGCAAGCTTCCACGCGTGCCTGCATGCGTGCGGGCACGCATGGAAGCTCTGGCAGCGCCTCCGCAGCGCCCCAGGGGGGACCCCCATGGCTCTCCAGGAAAGATTTCCTGTCCTCGAGATTCTCTTCGCGTCCGGCAAGCTTCCACGCGTGCCTGCACGCGTGCAGGCACGCATGGAAGCCATTCTGGCAGCGCTTCAGCAGCGCTGCAGGGAAGCCCCCCAGAGCGCCAAAAGAGCTTTACGAGAGTGCCGGAGGGCCCGCCAGGAGAGCTTCCTCGTAAGTACCTCGTAGAGCTCTTCGTCATCGATGAGCTAGAGGAATAACTCGTAGAGCTTCACCTAGCAAGTTATTCCCGGAGAGCTCGCTGAGAGCTAGAGGGTTTAAGATGAGAAGCCGGACGGTGGTGGTGCCCGCCAGGAGCCCATCTCCGCCGCTCCACGATCCTCGCAGCGGCTCGCCTGAGCCGGCAACGTGTCCGGGAAAGCTTCGGGCAAGCTTCCACGCATGGAAGCGATTCTGGCAGCGCTTCAGCAGCGCTGCAGGGGGGCCCCCCAGAGCACCAGGAGAGCTCTGCGAGAGTGCTTGAACGCTCGCCAGGAAAGCGTTCTGGTGTGTGTGCCCTTCGCTCTCCGGGTTTTGAACGCTGCCAAGTTGCTGGAAGCTTAAGAGTAATTCCGGGGCGCTGGAGAGCTAGTTGGCAAGAAAAATCTCGACGGACATTTAGATGACTTTTGGTCAGTTGAAAGTTTTGTTCTCGAAATTCAACCATTCGTTAGAGCTCTATTATTTTTTCCCGTGATATTTGATATTATTCTCGCTCGCCATCTTGAGCTCAGCTCGATCGGGTACCTTTTACTGCCAAAAAGCACTGCGGCGGGATAGGCCGTTTCGAGTCATCTTGATACGCGGTGACGGTTTTCTCAAGATAACTCGAGCTTCAGGAGAGCTACAGAGCTGGTAAGCACAGCTAATCGATTCAGAATGATCAGGCGCGTTCGCCTGTTGAACCTAGAGGTCTGAAATCGGTCTGCTAGCCGAGCTAGGTCCGCAAATCTGTTCGTATTATTCGAGTAGTCTTGACAGACGCTCTCGGTTTTCTGTACTTAACTCGAGCTACAGGACAGCTACAGAGCTGATGCGTACAGAATCTGATTCAGAATCATCGGTGGCCGTTGTCTGTCGAATCCAGAGCTCTGAACTCGGTCTGTTGCCCGATCTATAATCGCGAAACTATTCGTATTGTTCGAGTCATCTTGAGAGATGCTGTCGGTTCTCTGCACTTAACTCGGGCTGTACGGGGGCTGCATGGCTGGTGTTCACTGGAATCGATTTGGAGACATCAGGCGCGTCCGCCTCTCGAATCCAGAGCTCCGAACTGTGTTTGCTGCCCGAACTAGGTCCGCGAAACTATTCGTATTGTTTGAGTCATCCTAAGAGGTGCTCTCGGTTTCCTGCCCTTAACTCGGGCTGTAGGGGAGGCTGCAGGGCTGGTAATCACGGGAATCGATTCAGAGACATCAGATGCGTCCGCCTGTCGTATGCAGAGGTCTGAACTCGGTCTGATACTCGAGCTAGTTTTGCCGAACTACTCGTATTCTTCGAGTCATCTTCAGAAGTGCTGTCGATCTACGCACGTAACTCGGGCTGTAGGAGAGCTACAGAGCTCGTGCAGAAGACAATCCAGAAGCATCGGATGCACTGAAGTTGCTTGGCTGAAAAAAGCATTTTTTCTGTATTTTTTCCAACATTATATGTTGTCAGGAAGCTCTACGAGTCCCCCGGCGGTAACCAAGGTTGACGGTTTACCGCCGGCGCCCAGTTCCGGCGCAGGGTGGAGCTAGTTGGCCGACCCGGCCAGAAAGGAGAATCTGATAACTTTTGGGTGGTTTTGCGATTTGTTGAAAGATATTTGACAATTCATTTTGAGAAAGCAGATTTTTCGCACCTGTAAACGACTATGAGGGCCTCTCTGTTTTAGTATGAGCTCTGTAGGCGCACTTTTACTATCAAAACACTTGGAGCAACTATGTGGACACGAAAAAAAAATCAATTTTTCTCTTTTTCGAGAAATGCTTCCAGAAGCTCTTTCTTTCGACTGCGAGCACTCTCACGCATGAAATGAGCTCTACGAGGTCCCGGCGGTGACCAGGTTGACGGTTCACCGCCGGCGCCAGTGTGCCCTTTGCTCGCCGGGTTTTGGACGCTACAAAGTAACTCGTAGAGCTTTGCTGGAAGCTTAAGAGTAATTCCGCGCGCTGGAGAGCTAGTTGGTAAGAAAAATCTCGACGGACCTTTTGCTGACTTTGGGTCGGTTGAAAATTCCCGGAGAGCTCGCTGAGAGCTAAAGGGTTTAAGATTAGGAGCCGGACGGTGGTGGTGCCCGCCAGGAGCTCCTCCACGGCGGTCCACAGGCCTCGCAGAAACTCCGGCGAGCCGGCAGCGGGTCCGCAGGCGCTTTCCACGTGTGCCTGCGCGCGTGCAGGCACGCGTGGACGCTTTCCTGGCAGCGCTTCAACAGCGCTGCAGGGGAGCCCCCCAGCACTCTCGAGGGAACATTTCCCCTCCCGACGGCCTCTTCGCTTCTCGGGTTTACCTCGTAGAGCTCTTCGGCATCGATGAGCAAGAGGAATTCCGGCGCGGGGTGGAGCTAGTTGGCCGACCCAGCCAGAAAGGACAAAGTGGTAATTTTTGGGTGGTTTTGCGAAAACTTAAAGGATATTTGACGATTCATTTTGAGAAAGCAGATTTTTCGCACCTGTAGTGGGTTATGTCGCGCTCGCAAGTAAAATTTTTAGGTCCATAGGTGCAGTATTACTATCGAAACACTTGGAGGAACCGACGTTGGATAAAAACAGAAAAACAGGATTTTTCGATTTTTCGTTTCTCGCTCCAGAAGCTTTCTTCATGTGTTCTGTGAAGCGCGGTGTGAGAGAAGAGCTCTACGAGGGTCCCGGTGGTAACCTGGTCGACGGTTTACCGCCGGTTCCCAGTTGGACGCTACCTTGTTTTCTTCTCGAAATTCCAACATTCGTTTGAGCTCTAGTATTGTTTTCAACCATTCGATCTTATTCCCGCTCGCCATCTTGATCTCAGCTCGATCGGGTAGATATTATTGCAAAAAACATCGCGGCGGGATCGGCTGTTTCGAGTCATCTTGATACGCGTTGTCGGTATTTTGTGGTTAACGGGCTGTAGCGCTGCAGAGGTGATTCTTACACAAATTGATTGCGAATCATCGGGCGCGATCACAGAAATCGATTCGGAGAGATCAGCCACGTCCGCCTGTCGAATCCAGAGCTCGGAACTCGGTCTGCTGCCCGAACTAGGTCCGCGAAATTATTTGTATTGTTCGAGTCGTTCTGGTGCTGTCAGTTTTCTGCGCTTAACTCGGGCTGTAAGGGGGCTGCAGGGCTGGTAATGACTGGAATCGATTCAGAGACATGAGTCGCGTCCACCTGTCGCATTCAGAGCCCTGAACTCGGCCTGCTGCCCGAGCTAGATCCGCGAAACTATTCGTATTGTTCGAGTTATCTTCAGAGATGCTGTCGATACTGCGCTTAACTCGGGCTGTAAGGGGTCTGCAGGGCTGGTGTTCACAGGAATCGATCCGGATGACATCAGACGCGTCCGCTTGTTGTATTCAGATGTCTGAGCTCGGTCTGATACGAGCTAGATTTGCGAAATTATTTGCATTGTTCGAGTGATCTTGAGAGGTGCTGTCGATTTTCGCGCGTGACTCGGGCTATAGGAGAGCTACGGAGCTCGTGCGCACAGAAAACGATCCAGAAGCATGAGGAGCGTTTAGCTGTTGCATCGAGAGGTGTGAAATCGTTTAGGCTCCAAAACTATTCGTTCTCTTCAATTTTTTCGACATTATATGTGCTCAGGAAGCTCTACGAGTCCCCCGGCGGTAAGGAAGGTTGACGGTTTACCGCCGGCGCCCAGTTCCGGGGCGCTGGAGAGCTAGTTGGCAAGAAAAGCCTCGACCCTTTTGCTGCTGACTTTTGGTCAGTTGAAAATTTTGTTCTCGAAATTCGAACATTCGTTAGAGCTCTAGAATTTTTTCCCACCATATTCGATCTTATTCCCGCTCGCCGTCTTGATCTCAGATCGATCGGGTAGATATTACTGCCAAAAAGCACTGCGGCGGAATCGGCCGTTTCGGGTCATCTTGACACGCGGTGGCAGTTTTCTGAACATAACTCGAGCTATAGATCAGCTACAGAGCTGGTAGGCACACCTTATCGATCCAGAATGATGAGGCGCGTTCGCCTGTTGCATCCAGAGGCCTGAGCTCGGTCTGCTAGCCGAGCTAGGTCCGGAAACCTATTCGTATTATTCGAGTCATCTTGACAGGCACTCTCAGTTTTTTGCACTTAGCTCGAGCTATATGACAGCTACAGAGCTGATACTTACAGAAACCGATTCAGACTCATCAGTCGCGTTGTCTGTTGAATCCAGAGCTCTGAACTCGGTCTGCTGCTTGGTCTAGAATCTCGAAACTATTTGTATTTTTCGAGTCACCTTGAGAGGTGCTGTTGGTTTTCTGTACTCAACTCAGGCTGTTGGGGGACTACAGGGCTGGTAATCTCAGGAATCGATTTGGAGACATCAGGCGCGTCCATCTGTCGAATCCAGAGCTCGGAACTCGGTCTGCTGCCCGTACAAGGTCCGCGAAACTATTTGTATTGTTCGAGTCATCCTGAGAGGTGCTGTCGGTTTTCTGCACTTAACTCGGGCTGTAGGGGGCTGCAGGGCTGGTAATCACAGGAATCGATTCGGAGACATCAGACGCGCCCCAATATTGCATTCAGAGGTCTGAGCTCGGTCTGATACTCGAGCTAGGTTTGCCGAACTATTCGTATTGTTCGAGTCATCTTGCGAGGTGCTGTCGATTTACGCATGTAACTCGGGCTGTTGGAGAGCTACAGAGCTAGTATAGAAGACAATCCAACATCAGGGGCGTTTGGCTGTTGCATCGAAAGGTCTGTAATCGCTTGGGCTGCAAAACTATTCGTTCTCTACAATTTGTTTCCAACATTATATATTGTCAGGAAGCTCTACGAGTCCCCCGGCGGTAACAAAGGTTGACGGTTTACCGCCGGCGCCCAGTTTCCTGTCCTCGAGATTCTCTTCGCGTCCGCCTGTCGCATTCAGAGCTCTGAACTCGGTTTGCTGCTTGAGCTAGGTTCGCGAAACTATTCGTATTCTTCGAGTCATCTTCAGAGGTACTGTCGGTTTTCTGCACTTAACTCGGGCTGTAAGGAGGTTGCAGGGCTGGTAATCACAGAAATTTGCTTGTTGCATTCAGAGGTTTCAACTCGGTCTGATACTCGAGCTCGATTCGCGAAACTATTCGTATTGTTCGAGTCATCTTGAGAGATGCTGTCGATTTTCGCACCCAACTCGGGATGTAGGAGAGCTACGGAGCTCGTCCACACAGAAAACGATCCAGAAGCATGAGGGGCGTTCGGCTGTTGCATCGAGAGGTCTGAAATCGCTTAGGCTCAAAATCTATTCGTTCTCTGCATTTTTCTCGACATTATATATGGTCAGGAAGCTCTACGAGTCTTCCGGCGGTAAGGTAGGTTGACGACTTACCGCCGGCGCCCAGTTTGTTGCTGTGTTTCACATGAGAGACGGTAGTCGCTATGTGTGGTTACTGCGTGGTCTCGCATTGCTTCGAAGTGTACTCGTCATTTTAGTTGGTGGTTTTGTGCTTCTCTGAGTGATATCGATACGGTAATTGCTGTATAAACCAGTGATTTTCTGCTTGCTGAGCTGGATCAGAAATAATATTCGTACGCTGCTGATTCTTCAAGTAATCACGATGATCTTCTGAAGTAATTTGCGCTGCAGATGAGCTAGAAAGCTGATGGCAGAGCAATCGAAAGGAAATCTTCATGAGCGCTTCTCTCAAGTATCTGGATGCCCGAGCTTTGCCTGTCACGACAGTTGGATTATTTGTACGCTGCTGATTCTTCGGAGATTATGACGCCCTTCGTGATGTAACTCGAGCTGAAGATGAGCTCAGAGCTGTTTGGCACAGCTATCTGACGAAAACTTTCCAGAGTGCTTGTTCCGAGCTGGGAAGCACGCGTGTCAACAGGGAATCATCATACCGTCGCCTACAGTATGGAGAGGTATCAAATTGGTCTGCTAACAGAAATACAATTATGCTCTCTGCAATTTACGGTAATTATAATTCTTCAGTTAATTCGAGCTGTTCGATGCCTCCCCCCTTCCCCTTCTTCTTTCTTTCCTCCTCCTCCTCCTGCTACGCCACCTCGTCCTGCTTCTTCTCCTCTTCTTCGGCCTCCGCCATCTCCTTCTTCTTCCCATTTCTTCTCCTCCACGTCCTTCATGTCAAACTGCGCCCTCGCGCGCTCGGAATTCGAGGTTGCCCTGCACCACTCATGTAGATCGTAAGGAAGCTCCGCGAGTTCCGGGCGATGACCGAGGTTGCGGGGGCGGAGCTTACCTCCCGCTCTCCCGTGGCCTTGGCCCGTCGGAGACTGCTCGAGCCGCATCGTACGGATAGGTTTTGTACAAACACACGTAACGTACATCTCTGAGTACCGAACGGGTGATCTTTCGGCATTGGATTGATTAGTTCTTCTTGCGTGCCCCTTCCTTGTTTTGCATCATGACAGCGCAATTTTGTTCGATGTGTTCTGGTTCAACCAGTTGGAAAAGAAAAACAAGGACTGGAGATTTGTAGAAAAGCTGTGTCTGATGTTATGGAGTTTAATGCTCGTGATCCATATTTTGTGGCTGATCCGAATGCTTTCCCCGCGTTTGGCTGGTTTGATAACCCGGATGATTTTGCGCGAAAGCCATGCCCGTTTCAGGGAAACTCGGAGGAGCAGGTCAATCTATAGTTGAGTTCCTTATTGGTGCCAATTGCTGGGCCAACTGATCGTGGAGAAGCTTTCTCGTCTCATTCGGTTGCACATTCTCCAGACGTGGTGCAGTCTCTAGATGGTGGGCCGCAGTCGAGACTGGGCTTTGTTTATTTTGATCCTGGTGTTCAGAATGAGGAGTCGCAGGACAAGGAATTGCAGGATGAGGATTTGTAGAGTGATGCTGTTTTCTTGGATTCGAGCTTTGAAGTTTGCCACGCTCCATTTCCTGACACCCTGTCGGCTTCTGTTGACCCAGGTGTTCGGAAAGAGCATGATGAGGAGTTGCAGGATGTGGGGTTGCAGATCGAGGAGATGAGCAGTTGCAGTATTCTCATCATACATATTACACTGCCTCACGCCTGAAGTTGCCAGACTTCAGCTTCTGGCGGAGACTCAGCTTGCCATGCAATGGATTGGCAGGGGGATCGTAAGGATTTGAGGAGAATGTTCATGTTGAGTTCGTAGAGAGTTCTACGGCAGTTGCTGCTGAAGAAGCGTCGCTTGCTTCTCAATCAAATGATGCTGTGCTGCACTCAGTTCTTTGGATTATTCTCTGCACCCCGCTCCATTGGATTATTCTCTGCACTCAGTTCCTCTGGATTATTCTCGAGTGCAAAGGGGAGGTGGAGGCCCCGAGGCGCTGCCGTTGGCATCCTCGAAAATCCACGGAGAGTGCGAAGTCGACCAGCGTAAAAATACTTGTGCTTCTTCTTCCCGTCTCTGTTCAGGTGTTGCAGAGCAATCGATCTGAGTGTCAAGCTGCCAGGGACTGGGCCCGTGCCAATGGCGATGGCTCTTTGGCGGGAATTCGAACGGCTCCCCAAAGATGAGTTTCATGCTCGGATCGAGGCGCTCAAGGCAAACTTCGAATGGGAATTGAGAGTCCCGAGGAGGCGCCGAGTCCAGAGGGGGATGCTGGCCGTGGGAAAGGCCAGAGGCACCGCAGAAACAGGAGGCGGGCAAGGGCGAAGGCTCAGGCAGTTCTAACTCGCTCTTCTATGTCAAAGTCGGCCCATCCATCTACTTGCGATCCTCCCCAACCTCCGTCCTCTTTTGCGGACTTGTGCAGTTCTTCAAATCACGTCGAGTGCGCCGGCACGGCTACCACATGGGTGCTCCAGAGGCACATCGCGCGCCTGCTCGTGGCGGACCACCTGCAGAAGGAGGACGCTGATTGGGATGCGGTCTTCCACGCATGGGATAAAATGGCCACCCTGCGAGAGAGGGCAAATTTCTATTTGAAACAGGCTACTCTGCACCGTCTGTGTGAGGCTTACCACCGTGATGGGGAGGAGGACGCGGACATCCAGAGACTCTGGGAGCAGTGTCGGTTGGAAAAGATAAGGATGCACCGTATTGCGGGGTGGTGCTTCGGACATTGGCGGTGCTTGACATTCTACTCCAGTGGTGCTCAACGGTTGATGGAACAACGCTTGCAGAGCCACATTAGGAACCTTCGTGTAACCTTTTGGCCTCCTCATCATAAAGATTCTATGGCTTCACACCCTGGGAGTTCCACGACTGGGAGTTTATCTAATGCAGTTGTGAGGTCAGCAGTGACGGAGGACGAGGAGAAACGTAACCACGCATATTATTTGCTTCAGTAGGCGTGTAATTTAAGGATCAGGAAATACTGCTTCCGCAAGTCTGGCTGGGTAAAGCTCGTTCACTCTTTCACGGCTGCCACGCTGTATCGCCTTATGGCCTCGGGTGCCGAGGAAAAGGCTGTGTTGCTTGAAGCGCTTCTTCGGGATCGCGCGAGACTTGGCCCGATCGCCAATTGGACCCATCTGTTGACGGATATCAGAGATTTTAGTCACCACAGACTTGTTCCCAAAAGCGCTACGGAAGCTATGAGATACGTGACGAATTTTCAGGATGAATGGATGCGTCGCAATGTAAAGAACTACCGCGAGTTGGCGGCCAAGGCGGGATACCCAATTGATTGATTGATTTAGTGATTGCACATAGGCTGACATGGTTGGCCAGAACCAGAAATTGTTACGTTGTATTCCATACTTCCCTTATTGAACATGCGAGCAAAACAAAACTAGACGGCCTCCGTGGGTTCTTCGACGGAGGTCGCTCTGTGGAGGGATGTGCTGCAGAATGGTGTTTAGGTTGGTGTGTGCACGGGACGTGGCTGTTCGTGGCGGAGGAAGCTTTCTCGCTTGATGCCTCTGCTTCTGTCGTGTTCTGTGTGATGTTTGCAGCGCAACGGCTCTGTATGGCCGTGGTGCACGTTTTGGGTAGCCTCTTTCATCTCTAACCTGTTCCTACACCTTTGCAATTTTACGTGTCGTGCTGCATCCTTTTCCTTGTTCCTGCATCCTATTCAGATGCCAATGCCTCAGAGGCTCGGCAGTGTGATGATAAGAGATGCCTTCTCTAGCTACCCTGTGCTCCGTTTGGGAGTCTTAGGGCTCAGCTGTCACAGCTGTCCGCGCCCTGACTCAAACTCAAAAAACGAAGGTTGACGGTTTACCGCCGGCTCCCAGTTTGAAGCCAGAGGCTGGTGGTGCCCGCCAGCAGCTCCTCCACGCTGGTCCAGAATCCTCGCCGCGCCACGTCCAGAGTGACTCGTAGAGCTTCCCTAAGGGCGTCAAAAGCGAAGCTAGCCGAGTACCTCGTCGAGCTCTTCGACGAGATGAGCTAGAGAAATTCGGGCGCGGGGGAGAGCTAGTGCCTCGTAGAGCTCTTCGGCGCCGATGAGCTCGAGGAATTCCGGCGCGGGGGGCAGCCAGTTGCTCTAAGGGCGCGAAGGGTTTTGATACTTTGACTTTCAAAGTAGCTTTGACAGAGATTTTGATATTGACTTAGTTGAAAGTTTCGTTGAACGTCAAAGTGAAAGTCGAGGTCGACTTTGACTTTGACTTCCAAAGTGGGTTTAAAGTGGGTTTCGAAGTCAAAGTGAGAGTCGATATTGACCTGGCCAGGGCCTGAGCCGGAGCCGGAGCGAGAGTCGCAGCCGAGGCCAGATCGCGGTGGTTTTCTTCTCCTGGCCGCGGCTGCGGCTGCGGTCGGGGCTGCGGCTGCGGCCGCGGCTGGGAGGGGGAAACTATCGATTTTTTTTGCGATAGTTTTCTTTTCCCTGCCGCGGCTGCTTCCGTGGCTGCGGCTGCGGCTGTGGCTGCGGCGGCTGCTGGGAGGGGGAACTACCGCGATTCTTTCGCGGTGGTTTTTGTTTTCCAGCCGCGGCCGCGTTTGCGGTCGGGGCTGCGGCTGCGGGCGCGGCTGAGAGGGGAAACTATCGCGAACTTTTCGTGGCGATATTCTTTTCCCGCGGGGCTGCAGCTGCGGTCGGGCCTGCGGCTGCGGACGCGCCTGAGCGGGGGGAGCGATCGCGAATTTTTCGCGGTGGTTTTCCATTTCGAGTCGCGGCTGCGGCCGAGGCTGCGGCGTGGCTGGGAGGGGGAACCCATCGATAATATCTCGCGGTAGTTTTTCCTCTCCCAGCCGTGGCCTCGGCTGCGGCTGCGGCTGCGGCCGCGGCTGGGAGGGGGAATCTATCGCGAATATCTCGCGGTGGCTTTTCTTTTCCGCCGCGGCCTCGGCTGCGGCTGCGGCTGCGGCCGCAGCTGGGAAGGATACTTATTGCGAAATTTTCGTGGTGGCTCTTCTCTCCCGGCCACGGCCGCGGCTGCAGTGGGAGCTGCGGCTGCGCCTGACTTCAAGGCTTTGCCGAAAGTCAAAGTCAAAGTCGAGCCCGTCGACTTTGATTTTAATTTTGGGTCGACCCCCCCCATCCCCCGGCGGGCTCTGGACTTTGATTTCGACTTTCTTCTAAACTTTAAATTCGCTTGAAACTTTTAAATCTTGAAAGTCTCGCGCCCTTCCTCTTGGCCCACCCGGCCCGGACAATGTCGCATTCTGGCGTCCGTTTTTCAAAGATTGTGAGAGATTTGACCATTCGTGACTCGTAGAGCTTCCCTCAGAGCGTTAGCGGCGAAGCTAGAAGAGTAACGACTCGTAGAGCTTCCCTAAGCGCGTCAGCAGCGAAGCTAGAAGAGTACTTTTTGGCGCTAGTTGGCAAACACATCTCGACGGAGTTTTGCCATTTTTGAGTTATACCTCGTTGAGCTAAGAGGAATTCGGGCGCGGGATGGAGCTAGTTGAACCACCCGGCCAGAGCGGACAATGTGGTGACCTGGGGTCGGTTTTTCGAAGAGTGTGCGAGATTTCAAAGTTCGTATCGAGAGTCCAGATTTTTGTTCCCTGCAGTCGATCATTGCGCGTGCGATGGTGCAATTCGGAGAATGCATCCCGACGGCCGACGGTTCCCCCACGTCTTTTGATAGTAATATCACAGCTATGGACCTGAGAATTCGACAGACAAGCGCGGCGCAATCCATCGCGCGTGAGAAAACGACTGGTTCCCAAAACCAATTTTCAAATCCCTCACAATCCTTCAAAAACTGACCCAACGTCGTCACATTGTCCGCCCAGGCCGGGTGGGGCAACTGGAGTCGGCGGTCAAAAGTGAACCAGGTTGCCGCCGGGACCCTCGTAGAGATTTCAACACGCGAATAAGTGCCTAGATTATGAGAGACAGCTTCTCCGAAACTCAGCTTGAACTTGCAAAATGTATTTTCGGGTTTTATGCGAGATCGGTTGCTCCAAGTGTCTCGATAGTAATACTGCAGCTACGGACCTGAGAATTTGACAGGCAGACGCGGCATAACCCACCACAGGTGCGAAACATACCGGTTCTCAGAACGAACTGGAAGCCAGCGGTAAACCGTTAACCAGGTTACCGCTAGGATTCTCGTAGAGCTTTTGAAGCACGCATATTAGTACTCAGATAACGCGGACAGAGCGTTCCCACATGTCAGGTTGAAAACTGACAACAGATAGTTTTCTGGTTTTGTACGACGTCGGTTGCTCCAAGTGTTTCGATGCAATCAGTGCAGCGGCAGCCTCGAGAATTGCACCGTGAAGCGCGCCATGATCGACTGCATGGAACGACAATCTGGATTCCCAAAACGATTTTTAAAATCTTTCACAATCTTCAAAAAATCCAACCCCAGGTCGTCACATTGTCCGTTCTGGCCGGGTCGGCCAACCAGCTCCACTCCGCGCCCGAATTCCTTTCAGTTCATCTCGTCGAGGGGCTCTGCGAGGTTTTGTCAAATCTTTCACAATATTCGCCCGACCGCCCGCATGTTCGCACATTGTCCAACTAGCTGCACCCCGCGCCGGAATTCCTCTAACTCATCAATGCCGAAGAGCTCTATGAGGTACTAGCTCCACCCCGCGCCGGAATTCCTGTAGCTCATCGATGCCGAAGAGCTCTACGAGGTACCCTGCTAATTTTCGTAAGAGATGGTGATACTGATTGTAGCTCGCTGCAGATGAGCTACAGGGCTGCTCGGCACATCCATCGAAAGAAAATCATCAGTTCGCACTCTGCGAATTTTCTTACGAGATGATGATACTTATCGTATTGTAACTCGTTGCAGATGAGCCACAGGGCTGCTCGGCACATTCATCGAAAGGAAATCATCAGGAGCGCGAGTATCAAGTATCTAGATGTCTCAACGGGGCTACTTCCAGAGCTGAAGCCAACTAACTATTCGCACTCTGTATTTTGTCCGTATTTCAAAAATGATAAAATTTTGATTAACATATAAAAAGAGATCATTGCAGTTTTTTCCATGTTACTCCAGCTCCGACTCCCCCTCCCTCATTCTTCCCTTCGCGTCCCCCTAACTGCGCCCTCGCCCGCGCGGAATGCGAGATTCCCGCGCCCGCGTGCCATTCATGTATATCGCAAGGAAGCTCTACGAGTTCCCGGGCGGAGGAGGCCTGGGTCAAGTTTGCTCGCGAAGTTTTTACGCTTCTCCAGGTTCCTGGTGTTTCTGATTTCCTGGTTCTTGAAGATCCTATTCCTTGGAAGCCTATGGAGGAGAGGGAGGAGGAGGTACTTTCGGAGGAGCTCAGCAGGAAGAAGGAGGAGGTGCTGTCCAAACGGTATGCTAAGATATTGGAGGATTACACGGAGTGGGAGTTCCAGGCGGGAAGGCTTGCAGTTGAACTGAAGGGAGACTGTCAATGTGTTGTGCGGTGGATCCAAGGCTTGTATTTTACTGCTAATGTGCATTATGACAAGATTGTGGGCGGTATTCAGAATGCTTTAGACACTCTGGCTAAGAGATGTTGTGTGCAGGCGGCCTCTCTTGGTAGACATATCTTCAAGTGGGTGTACAGGGGGGACAATACTGCTGCGGATGAGTTAACACACAGAGCTCGACAGGGAATTTGTAGAACACGTTTTAGGCATGATTTCCTATCCCATGTTAAAGCTAACGCTATTCTGATCGACGCTATTCGGGGAAGCTTCGATGGTGGAAGATCCTACCTGGGCGTAGGTTCTGGCTGGCAGGTTGATTTCCATTTGTGCTCCTCGTCTGTTGCTGACTATCCTGTCACTCTCCCGAGTGGCGTGTGGGAGCCCAACGTGGCTTCATCCTCTTTCCTCCTCCCCCCCCTCGAGCACTATCACTGCAGCTGAGTTAGAGTCTGCCCGACAACTCCTGAAGGGAGTGGAGGAATGCCTGCGTTTGGCAGGATACTAGGCCTCCTGTGTGGCTATCGCCTGGGCGGTGACCCGACCCTGCTGCGGCGGCACGCAACGCGCAAAAACCCAGGTTGACGGTTTACCGCCGGCTCCCAGTTCGAGTTCAGTCCGCCACTCTACACTGAACACCTCTTCCGTGAGTTGTTTGTTCGAGAGTTCGGGGCCGAACCCCAACAGTGGGTGCAAAAACATAGAGTTGATTGTTCGATAGTTCGTGGCCCAACTCGACCTGACGGTTCGAGTTCGGTGACAATTCGAGTTCGAACTCGAAATTCGAACCGAACAACTGTCAGGTATAGTTGTTCGATCGATAGTTTGGGGCTCGAATTCAAAGTGTCCGACCCGAACTGAGTACCGAATAATTATAATATAGGGTTGTTCGTTCGGTAGTTCGAGTCCAACCTCGAAAGGGGAGTTCGGGTTCGGACCCGAACTCTGCGCTAAACAAACGACGTTGGACCCATTCTGTGAAGGCGGTTGCCTGCTCGTCGGTGACGTGGTAGGACAACGTCCCCTCTAAAGAAACGTTCTCGTGGTGTGCTGAGCACCGTCTCGCCACGGAGCGTGCCCATAAGTGCAAGCCCTTGATCACGAGTCACATGGTGAGCTTCCGATGCCATTTGCTCGGCCGGCCTGGGGGTGCCAGGCTCCGCTGGCACATCGGCATCCTGGCGACCCCCGCGCCTGTTCCCTCAATGAGTACCTCGTGGAATTAATCGGCATGGATGAGCTAGAGGCATTTCGGCGCGGGATGGAGCCAGTACCTCGTGGAGCTCTTCGGCGTCGATGAGCAAGAGGAATTCCGGCGCGGGATGGAGAGAGTTGGCCCAACCTGCCCGGGCGGGCAATGTGGTTACCTGGGGCGTGTTTTTTTAGAGATTGTGATGAATTTGAAAGTTCGTTCTCAGAACCAGTATTTTCCTCACGTGTAGTGGGCTATGCCACTTCTCTCCGTCAAATTCTGAGGTCTGTAGCTGAAATATTAGTGTCAAAAGTCGTGGGGGAACCGTCGGCGCTCGGAATGCTTTTCCGAGATTATAATGGCCTCGTGAAATTGGCTCGAACAGAAAGCAAGCTACATAATTCTAGTAATTTTCTGCACATGTAGTATGTTATTGCGCCTCTGCTCGTCAAAGTCGTCAAAGTCTTAGACAGGCAGCTTTTTTTGTGTATGTGTGTGTGTGTGTGTGTTTTGAGATATATATATATATATATATATATATATATATATATATATATACAAAACACCTCGTGGACTAACTTCGTATAAAACTGAGAAGCTGAAATTTTCGAGTGTGAGCTTTCTCGTATTCTAAGCTCTTTTTCGCGTTTCCAGATTACCTGGTCCGGGCGGACCATGTGTCAATTTGGGGTTGTTTTTTGGGAGATTGTGTGAAAGTTCTGAGAACCCAGATTTTTTTTCCTTGCAGTCGATCATGGCGCACAGAGTTTGCTAACAGAGGCTGCACATCTACAGGCGCTCCCAGGCGCTCCCGGGCGCTCCTGGCACGCCCCCAAGCGCTCCCAGCACGCTCCCATGGCGCTCCCAGCAGTGACCTGGTTGACGGTTTACCCCCTGCTCCCAGTTGGCCCATCCGGTCCGGGCGGACAATGTGGGAACTTTCGATGGGTTGGGCGAATAGTGTGAAATATTCGACACTTCGTTTTGTCCTGTTGTCGATCACTAGGCCCAGCAGCATTTTGCCTGCTCGGTTGCGCGGAGCGTGCTGCGCTGAGCGGGCAATTTCTCCAGCGGAGAGCCGCTTCCGTGCAGAATAGGGCTTCTGGGCTGACGTCCGCAAGGCTGGCTGGCTCTTCTGCTTCTCAGGCGGGCGCTTCCCAGCACCGGCCTTGGAGGCAGACGACCTGGTAGTGCCCGCCTGGGTCGTCCAGGTCGAAGACGTCGGGGGGCCTGCATTGAAGACGTCCTGGGAACCAGGGCCGTGGGCCAGGGCGCGCAGCTTGAGGTCTTTCCTGCGATGCTGCTGTCCGAGCAGAAGGCAGAGGGCGCGTGTGTGTGTGTGTGTGTGTGTGTGTGTGTGTGTGTGTGTGTGTGTGTGTGTGTGTGTGTGTGTGTGTGTGTGTGTGTGTGTGTGTGTGTGTGTGTGTGTGTGTGTTTTTTTTTTTTTTTTTTTTTTTTTTTTTTTTTTTTTTTTTTTTTTTTTTTTTTTTTTTTTTTTTTTGTTTTTTCCCCGAAGTTTGTTCGCACCTTGCCGCTTTCAGTGCCGCGTGCTTGGCCAGGTTCGTCGTCGCTTTCATGCGAGCGCGTGAGGCTCTCCAGTGCGGCATGCCGCTCGGCACCGTGCTCTCGCCCATGGACGAGGCGCCCAAACTTGATGGCGTTCTGGGCTTGGCGATGTCACTTGCTGAAGACGACGGGATGCCGGGGTCGAGGCTCGAGTTTGACCTCCGGCATGGCGCACTCGTCAAAGTCCTCGCCCCTGCACACCGGGAAGTCGGCCACCGACAGGCACCAGTTCGCCAAGTCCTGGTGGTCCTTGCCGCCCCAGGGGGGCGTCGCTACGCCGTGCCCGATCCTGTTCGTCACCGTCGTCGGGCAGCCCGCGGCCAGCATCAGATGCTTGCTGCCTTCGCAGGCGCGTCGGAGGCCATGAAACAGCTCGCGGCCTAGGAGACCAGCGCAGACTTCTACCTGCGTAATGTCACATCATCTCGTTAGAAACACATCCAATTCCTCGGCCTTCCTGATGGCTGCCAGGGCCCCGAGCTGCGCGACCTTTCCGTCGTCCCTCTGAGCGAGGCCCTCCTGAATCACGTGCAGAAGCTGCTTGTGGTCCTGGTGCTGCTCTGCCTGGCCGGCCTGCACCGCATGGGCGCAGGCCTGCATCGCGGAGTGGTCGTCCGCGACCCCCGCTGCTCCCCGGCGGTCTGGCTGACCAGGAACCTGGACCAGCCTGGAGTCTGCGTAGCTGCCTCGGTTGACGAGAAGGTCAGTGACGCTGGTGTCGCTCGGGGGCACGCCAGGGGGCTGGACTCGACATTCCGAATCGCGTGCCTGTGGGAGAAGCGAGACTGGGCGGCCGGTCGGCAGTGCTGGTGGGGTTGGCGCCGGCGTGGCCACCAAAGGGGGCACGCTCGCGGGTGCGCTCTCCACGGGCGATGCGGCTGGCGTCCGCGGCTCCAACAGCAGCGGGCCGGCGGCGGCGGGGCACAATCTCAGCGCAGCGGCCTGCTGGGCCTGAGCTGCTTGCATCTGCGACAGCTGCTTGCTCCACCTGCCTGCGCGCGTGGCGTGCGCGCGTTTGTCCTCCTCGGTCTCCGAGTTCTCTGCCCAGTAGGTTGCGTAGCGCGTGAGGCGTCTCAGACTGGTGCTGACCTCCTCGTCGAACCCCGAGGCGACGCGCTGCGTCGCATCGGCCTCGTCGGATCCGCTGCTCGTTGCCTCCAAGTAGACAATGAGCATAGCTTCTCCGTGGGCGGGGTCGTCAGCGTCGGAGTCTGGTCCCTGGCCATTACCCTGCCCCCGCGAAGGGCGGCGGTCCCCACGCGTTGGTGTCCGTGACTGCGAGCGGCCGCTGCTGCTGGCCCGGCTGCCCATGGGGGGTGCCCGTGGCGAGCCGCTGTGGTTTAACCTTCCAGTGGGAGTCGAGGCCCTTCATGGTCGCGTCGAGCTCCTCCTTCTCCCCAGCTGGCATGTCTCCGGTGGCGAGGACGGAGCCCGCGGGGTGCCAATTGATGATGGTGCTGCCGCGGGTACGGATGAGCTGCCATTGCCACGCATTGAGGGAACGATGTTTTCCCCTTATCGGGCGTCCTTGCAGCGGGCGTAGCTACTCCCACACGAGTCGGGGCAGGGCCGACCCGACCGCTGCTATCCCCATCTCATGTGCCCCAGCGGGCGGGTGGTAGAGGAGCTCCTCCACCCTGTGGCAGACGTCCTGCTTCGCTGATGGTGGGATGCGCATGCACCTCGTCCAGCCTCAAGGTGAAGTCGAGGCTGGTCCCGGCAGGGCCGTGGGAGACACCAGTCCAGGGCGCGTTGTTCTGCCTTGCCTCGACATCGCTGCGCCCGCAGAGGGAGATGATCCACTGTGCGCCGCTGGCCCAGTTCACGCGGGCTCGGATGAGCACGTGCCTCAGATCACCGGCTTCCAGGTCGTCGATGTCAAGGGCGCCGTCGGCGACTGAAAGCGCGCGGCCTGATGCCCGCCAGCGGTCGCGGGCGAGCCGCCCCTCGGAGGGGTGCTGTAGCCGGCGCCAGCTGGGGCGGCCGGGCTGGCCCCCCTGGGTCTCCTGCCACCTCGGGTGACGCGACGTCTGATCCCAGCGAGCGCCCCGCCAGAGGGGCTGGCTGCCGCGGTCGGTCGTCGCGCGGCCCGCCCTGCTTTGCCGCCGAGATGCACCAGGCAGAGTAGTGCGCCCGGCCGACGATCCCACGGCCTGGTGGAAGCAAGTGACGATTGTGCATCAATCTTCCATCCTCGTGGCCTTGTATGACTGCTTGTGGTGCTCGCAGAGGCAGACCATTGCGTTATTGCCATCGGAAGGGGGCGGCACATCTGAAGCCTGCCCATCCTCCCAGAGCAGGGTCATGGGCGTCGTGTCAGCTGCGTCGTGGCAGACCTTTGGGGT
The DNA here is from genome assembly GCA_963575745.1 of Prorocentrum cordatum. Taxonomy (NCBI): domain Eukaryota; class Dinophyceae; order Prorocentrales; family Prorocentraceae; genus Prorocentrum; species Prorocentrum cordatum. The sequence continues at coordinate 257,374 of CAUYUJ010016022.1, read as the reverse complement.
CAGTGGGCGCATCACGCCCTTGGTGAGGGCGCCGACCTTGACTGTCTCGCAGGGGCGCTCTTCGACCTCCACCTCAGACTCCGACTCCTGGTCCATGAACTCCGCCACTCTTCCACTTACGCGTGGTTCCGTAGCGCCTGCCGGTTCACGGCGGCGGGGTCGCCGGCGGCTGTAGCGCCCGCAGGAGGAAGCCAAGGGGGGAAATATACATCGAAGCGATAATGGACAGGCGTGCCCTGCCGGTGAGCATGCGCCCCGCCAACACGCAGGGCCGGCACGTGGTGAACCGGGCGTGCGCACCGATGTCGACGATAGCTGCAGAGTCCAGCGCCGCGTACTCCACGCAGTGGATCTCGTTCTCGTCCTTCTGCGGACAGTCTCCGCAACGGCACAGGTGGATTCGCGTGCCCTGCTCGAGCCTTTGCCGAAGGGTCCTGGCACTCGCGCTCTTGACATTGTTGTGCTAGCCCCAGATTCCCTTCTTCCCGATGCGTTCCGGGTTGTCGAGGACGAGTCCGAGTCGGGCTACGTGCCCGTCCGTGCGCACAAGGAGGTCGTTGGGCATGCGCCCAGCCCCTCGCGCCCTGACCGTCTTCTGGTCGGTGGACGTCGTAGTGCTGGGGCAAGTGGCGGGCCCTGTCCGAACGACAGTCGTCGGCTGCGGGGGCGCCGGCGGCAGGAGGCGGTCCGCCTCAGCTTCGCCTGGCGCCCGTCGAGTGCAGCGGCACCGCGCGCGGCAGATGCTGGCGGCTGCTCCAATGGCCCAGCAGGCCCACGCACAGGGCGCGAAGATGGTCCGCAGGCTGTGGGCCGTCAGGGCGATGATGCCAGTGCAACCCAGCGCGACGATGGTCCAGCCGACGATGGGCCAGGCGGCGCCGAACAAGCGCGCGTTACAGCTGTCGGCCACCAGGCGCAGGATCCAGCCCCCGTCTGAGTAAACCGGAATCCAGTAAGGTGGAGAAGGCGCCCTCGTGGGTCTCGAAAGAGTGAGCCCAACCTCCCATTCCCTTAACCCTCCAGGACCGGGTGCGATTCCCCAGGCTCTCCCAACTGAAATAGCCCAGGCCCCAGCCCCCGATCCATGGGGGGTCCGATGAGGCGTCGGGGAGGGAGGTGTTTTATGCGTCCTTCCCGGATGGGGCAGCCGGTGGCTCGGGCGGGTCGCCGGGCGGGGCGCTCCCCGCCGGCGACGGCCCTCGCTCGCCAGGCTCTGACCCCCGGAGTCCTCGGCGCCGTCGGCGGACGAGTCGCCCTGGTAATCCATCGGCTCGCGGCGCGTCCTCTCGTCGAAGTGCGCCGCGACGGGATCATGCGGTGGCCGCAGGCCTGGGAACTCCAGGGGCCTCGCTCACGGGAGCTGCCGCGCCCAGCGCCGCCAGCCGCGTGAGCAGCCCCGGCCCGCTCCCCGCGGGCGTCGCCCGGCGGCGAGCGTGAGCCGGTGCCGCCGGGCGCCCGGCTCCCGCCGTGCCGCCCTGCGGGCGTCGCCCCGCGCCGCGCGCCGCCGTGGCCGCGCGGGCGGCTCTTGCGGGCCCCGGGGGGTCGACCCGGGGCCTGGCCTTGGGGCCGCCTGAGGCCGACCCCCAGCTGGACCCGGAAAGCTTGAGCGGGAGCGAGGGCGGGGGGCGAACAATTAGAAGTAGGAGCAGGGAGCAAGGGGCAGCCAAGAGGAGCCCCCGCACCCGACAAAGCGTAGCGCTTGCTACAAACACTTAAGACTCCGGGACTCCCAGGGTCCCCCCCAGGGGGCCGTCTCGGGCCATCGCGAGGCCATGTTGGGCCGCCTTGGGTGCAGGAGGGGAGGGAATAGTGGGCAGGGGGCAGGGGGAGGAGGCGTGAAAAGGGAAAACGGGGGAGGAAGCTGGAGGCAGGGGGAGGAGGCGAGAGGAGGAAAAGGAGGTTGGAGGAGGAGGAGTGAGGGAGGAGGGACGGAGGGGAGAGGAGGCCGCGCAAGAGGCTCCCTCTCCCGCGTCCCGATGCTATCGGTCCTCACCGCTCCCGCCCAGACCTTTCGACACAGCCGCCGGCCCTGCGCCCCGACGGCGCCGCCCCAATGACGCGGGGTCCAGCGAACGCGGGGCTCCTCGGCCCCCCGCACGCGGGAGGTGCCTTCTTCGTCGTCGTCGTCGTCGTCGCCGTTGTCGTCGTCGTCGTCGTTGTCGTCGTCGTCGTCGTCGCCGCCGTCTCCGTCGCCGTCGCCGTCGCCGTCGCCGTCGCCGTCGCCGTCGCCGTCGCCGTCGCCGTCGCAGTCGCCGTCGTCGCCGTCTTTGCCTTTGTATTTGTCGTCGTGGTCGCCGTCCTCGTCGTCGTCCTCGTCCGTGTATGTCCCAATGATCTTCAGGGCGTTCGTCAGTCCAGTGTGTTTACCCCGTCCAGCTTCACCGACGGCGCGCAGCCTGTGCCGGCCCTTCTTGCGCCGCCGCCCGCGTCGTTTGGAACTGCTTCGGTGGACAAAAACACGTCGGCGCTGACACAAACAGAGGATCATCCATTACTCCAGATTTCGTAATAAAGGGAGGGGGGTCTCATTTCGGGGGGGGTCTCTTCCAAGCTATCTTGGAGGGCCTGGGGTGGTCTGGGGACGATGTTTTGGAGGGTTCTCCCACGGGGGAGGTCTGAAATGGCTTGTCTTGGAGGGTCCAGACCCCCTCCCTTTTATTACGAAATCTGGGGTATCTTTCTGTGCTTCCGCCCCAGTCGCCGCCGTCGTGGCAGTGGCCAGGGCTGCGATTGTCGCCGCCGTCGTCGTCTGTGCTCGTCGGTGTCGGCGACGTGGTTGTCGCCGGCGCCGACGTTGTCGTCGTCCTTCTGGTCCTCCACCGCTCCCCCCTCTGCACTCAAAGACATCCCGCTGTCCCTCTCTTATCCGTTCTTGCTCGTGCAGATGTTCTCATCCCTTCCCGTCCTCGTGCTGCGTTTCCTCCTCCGCTGATTTTCCTGTCGCTGCAACTCCGTATCCTCATACTCGTCTTCCTCCTCCTCCTCCTCGTCCTCCTCCTCCTCCTTCTCACTCCAGTCTTTCTCTTGATCGCTCTCCTCCTCCTCTTCCTTCTCCTGCTACGCCATCCTCCCATCGACGTGGTCCTCGTGGTTCTCCTCCTCCTCGTCCTCGTCCTCCTCCTCCTCCTCCTCCTCTTTGCTGCTACTCAACCCCGCTCTGCTGCTGCAGAAATGCATGGGGACCACGGGACCCCCCTCGGATACCCCTGCAACATGGGTTGAGCCCCGAAATCTTTGCACTGCCCAGGCTCCCAGCTGCTAGACCTTCCAGCCAATGCCCGGCAACACTCAGGTTTAGCATGTGGGTCTGGCAGCATGTCAAGGCTCGTCGCGCAGGGACTGTAGCCTGCTCACATGCCCCCCGTCGGCGCTTTCCTGACATCCCTCTCCCAGGTGCCCTGGCGCAGCCCAGCACTAGGGAGGCGCAGTTCAGCCAGCTCCTGAGGGTGATGGTGGAGGCTAGTCAGGCGCGCCCAGTCCAGTTCACTGGGCAGCGATAGGTCAACTGTGAAGGGACATATGTTTCCAATATCCTACTGGCGTCGCGCCCCCACCGCCTTCACTCACTCACTCACTCGACACCGCGCTCTCCCCCATGTTCAAAGTCACTCGTACGCAGTTGCTCATACTCCGACTTATTCACATGCTCATTTACTCAGACTCGCTCGAGCTCAGACTCACTCACATGCGTATTCGCTCAAATTCAGACTCACTCTTCCTCGTACTCACTCATGATCTACTTAGTCACTCATACGCAGGCTTGCTCACGCTCATACGCATTCACGCAGACTCACGCGCACTCAGATTCACTCGTACTCAAGGCTGACTCATATTCAGGCATTGCATTTGGGCCTCCCAAGAGGGAGCCACTAGGTGGTCTGACACGGGCTTGTTCGCGCCAAGAGTGCTGGGACCTCCTTGATATAACGCTCTGTGTCGGGTGGTGGCCAAACATCATCGCGATGTTTTGTGTGTGTGTGTGTGTCTGTGTGTGTGTGTGTGTGTGTGTCGCACTTGGGGCCTCTGAAGGGGAAGCCACCACGGGGTATGACACGGGCCCGTTCGCGTCCAGATTGGTGGGACCTCCGAGGTAGAATCCCCGTTTGGGGCGGTGGACGTGTCTCTGTTCACACTGCTGCCGATGCATGAGGTCCCAAAGTCCAGGACATGCCAGGGTGTCTTCGAACGTCCCAAGAGGTTTCAGGACCACCCAGAAAGCACGAGCGAACTAATCCCGCTTCTGCTCAGACTCGCGCGTGCAGGAATACATAGTCATATTCACTCGCACCTAGATGTGTCAGCCGTTGGTACTTGGGCCCTCAAAGGCAGGCCACAGGGGGGTTCGGCACGAGCCCGCTCATGCTCAGATTGGTGGGACCTCTGAGGCAGACTGCCCATGCGGGATGGTGGCCGCGTCTCTCGCCAGAGGCTCAATTCGCTGAGGGGCTTCGCCCTCCGTCGCTGGCCCCCCCCCCTCTCACACTGCTTGCACGGTCATGCCGGGTCGGTACGGTAGGTTGGTTGGGTCTTTTGTCGGTTGGCTGGCTGGTATCTTGGCTGATTGGCCTGATGCTTAATCAGATGGGCGGCCAGTGACTTGGGCCGTTTGCTGGCTTGCGGATTGCGCACGTCTGTAGGTAATCAATGAGGAGTGGTGGCCGCGAGAGCGCGCTTCCACTGTAACTTGCCAAGGCTAAGGGCTTCGGGGGCGCGCACTTTGTACTGCTGTTTTCCAGGGGTGGTGGGGGTGTGTTGGTACTGTGCACGGCTGACAATATGCCGGCCGTTGAAAGTATCCTGGCGAAGGACCCAACCATATGCAGTTGTGGGTACCGCAATTGTGAATATCTTCTTCGGTGAAGCTCCCTATGGGGCCACGAAGCGCTGCACTGGGTGGGGGGGAACGCATGCGGGCGGTAGCATTGGGGCCGGGGGTGTCAAGTTTTACCCACTCCAGCAATTCAGAGCACACGGTCATGGCGTGCTAAACCTGCCCGTTTGGGCCTCCCCCCTCGCGCGGTCCATCAACAAGGAACAGTAAACAGCAAGAAGCAGAGCTGTAACAGTGGAAACTGGAAGCTGCAACTGGTACAGGAAACTGCGAAGCTTTGGCCTACAGCCTGGTGGCCCCCCAAGGGGCCGGCGGATTTGCGCACTTTGCATTACAGACCGGCCTTTCGTGGACCAGGTGGCTGGCGGCTCGGGAGGACCTTATGCGTGGCTCATGTGTCGTCCATCTTCTGCACACACGATCTAAGCCCGCGTTATCGCCGGAGCGAGGGCCCTCGTGCACGCGAATGCATCCCAAGTCGCACGCGGGCCTGGGGCGAGCAAGCGCCGCTGCACCGGCCTTGCGGCAGCTTCGGGGGCAAGGGGGCGGCGGGCGGTGGGACCCAGGGGGTGCCCGTGGCCTCGGGGAGAGTGGGCACGTGAGGGGGGGCCCTGCCTGGGCGGGACTCGGGGCCCGTCGCCGCCGGGAGCAGCGGTGGTGCTCTGTGCAGAGAGCGCACGGTGCCCCATGGTCGAAAGCACGAGGCAGCGCTGCTGTTGTAGCCCCGCCACAGCCGGGACGGCGAGGGCAGGTCGCGTGTGGCCCCATCGAAACGTTCAATGCCACCCTTCTCGGCCCCGTCGGCCTGCTCCTCGGCTTCGGCCCCGCCGTCGGCGTCGTTGTCGTCGTCGGCGCTCTTGCTTGTTCTCCCCTTCCTCCCCCTTTTTTTTTTTTTTTTTTTTTTCTCTCTCTCTCTCTCTCGCCCTGAGTTGAGTCCCTGGTCGCGACTTCGGCAGCACATGCGTTGGTGTCGGAACCTGCGGCTCCCGTCTTTTCGGGTACGGTCCTAGTTCCGCGCTTTTTTGGGGTGACCGAGAACTGGAAGAGCCTGAGCGTGCGCGAATCGTGTGGAGTAGTTTTACTGCACATTCTATAGAAATACACATATATGTATACCAGAACACTTATACATATGTACATGTAGCCCCACACTTCCATAGCTGCTCTATTCAATGATCTTGGACCTGGAACGCACGACGATTTACAACGGACGACGTTGCCTTTAGCAAGTGCAGTCTCACACAGTTTGTGTGCCTCTTCTTGATTCTTGCGCTTTCTCTCTCCTTCTCTCGCTGTTGTTGTCCGTCGCTAATTTACCACGAGCCCATTGCAACCGTACCATTGCCGCCAGGTATCTCCTGAGGAGGCTTTGCGCGATCTCTTCGTTGCTGTCTGGTTGGCCTAGCGTTGTGCATTAG
>CAUYUJ010016022.1:218625-246125 GCA_963575745.1 Prorocentrum cordatum | reverse complement strand
CAGCCCTTGTAGATCGGCAGAGCCTCCGCGACGCAAATGTGCCCCTTCTCCGCTAACTTCGCTGTCACCTCCACCCTGCAGCTGTTGCTCCACTCACCGCGATTGTACTGATCGGTTTTGCTGGCCCGGATCTTGATGACGACCTCGTTCGCCTCGGGCCAGTTCTTGCGCGGCTCGCCCGCCGCCTTTGGCGTGACGTCGACCCCTCGCAAACCCTTGCCGCTCGCGTGGCCGTCCTGGTCCCCAGCGGATGCGTACTCGCTGGCCCTCAGCAGGAAGAAGTAGCCCCTTGCCACCGCCGCCCAGAGGGCCGCGCCCTCGCTAGACCTCTCCGGCTGCAGCCTCTTCCGAATCCACCGCGTCGTCCAGGGGTTGACCAGCTTCTTCCGCTCGGCGTCCCCGTCGGGCCTCTCGAGGCCATCGATCGCCGTCCAGAGCCTTCCTGCGCCCGCCGCCAGGCCGCCCGTGCCGAGGGCCAGGTGCTGGGCACGGACCGCACTCAGGCACTGCTCGATGACGCCCGCCTTCTCGCACCCGCGCCTGGATAGGTGAGCGACAAACTCCAGCAGCAGCTTCGCCCCCTCCCTCCGATTCGTCAGCGTGACCTCCCGTAGCGGGCAGATGCCGCGCGCGCGGCAGAAGCGAGACCGCCGCCGCAAGCCCAGGCTGTGCGACTCGGTGGTGGAGCTCGCCAGCTTTTCCAGGATGAGATCCAGCTTGGCCTTCTCCCAGTCCTCGCGTGTCTTGAGGTCCGTGAGGATCAGGTCGTGGGGCGTGGACTTGTCCTGGGCAGCTTCCGGCCCGAGCAGGTTCGGCGGCTGGTGCTGTGCCCGGTCTATGCTCTTGCCCCTGCGCTTCTTCTCGTGGGAGGCGGCTCCTGCCTTGGGCTCCTCCGCCTCGCGCGGCGTCTGTGCAGCCGGGGCCAGTCAAGCCATCCTCTCCTTTGAGCAGGGTAGCCCCAGGTCCTGGCCAGCTTGTCCAGCTGCTGGCGCGCTTCCTCCTGCTCCCTGCACCCGCTCCTCCGGCTGTCATCTGCCTCGCGGCCGCCATGCCCGCTGTCGTCCGCATCCCGGTCGATCCTCTGGGCGAACGGCCTCGAGTGCGCGCGGGTGCCCTTGGCTCCCGCGCTGGCGCCGCCTGAGCCGCGAGTGTCGCTCAGGTAGCGCACCGCAGCTTCCGTGTCGATGCTGTCGCCGCCCTCTGGGTCTTGGCCACCCTGTTTCTCGCCTCCCCCCGAGGCGGACCCGCGCCCTGGCCCGGCAGGCTGCGGGGCCCTCCTTTGCCTGGCCTCCCCCCTTCCGGGCTCCTCGGCCGCCCGCGCCCCCCTGTCAACCCTGATGGCCCCAGCGCGCAAGGCTGCCATCCTCGCTGCCTCCTCCTGAGGGCTGCGTGCCGCCTGCGCGTCCCCCGTCGCCCTGGGCTATGCTCCCGGGCCTCGCGGTTCTTCTGTCGGGTGGGCCGCGCCGCCCTCTGTTGCGTCCTCGGGGTTGGGTGCCCGGCCCCGCGGGGGCTCGCGTCTCTCCTCGTCTCTGGCATCGGGAGGGGCGCGCGCCCCGTTGGCATCGGAAGGGGCTCCTGCTCTCGCGGGGGGCGCGGCGGCGCAGAGCGGACAGTCCGCTCTGGGGCGGTGGCCCTCCCGCCTTCATCGGGGGATCGGGGGCGTGACGTCCTGAGCCTCGACTCCCGCTGGCTGGAGGGGGGGGGGGCCTGGACTGCGGCTGCGGCACTGCCGCCGGCTGCCTGGCGCTACTGCCGCCGGCTGCCTGGCGCTCCGCGACCCTGCTCGCCCATATAGAACCCGGGGGGTAGGCCTACCCTAGGCCTACCCCTAGGCCTACCCCCTAGGCCTACCCTAGGCCTACACCCTAGGCCTACCCTAGGCCTACCCCCTAGGCCTACCCCCTAGGCCTACCCTAGGCTTACCCCTAGGCCTACCCCCTAGGCCTACCCTAGGCCTATCCCTAGGCCTACCCCCTTGGCCTACCCTAGGCCTACCCCTAGGCCTAGGCCTACCCTAGGCCTACCCCCTAGGCCTACCCCCTAGGCCTACCCCCTAGGCCTACCCCTAGGCCTACCCCCTAGGCCTACCCTAGGCCTACCCCCTAGGCCTACCCCTAGGCCTACCCGAGGCCTACCCGCCCGTTAGGGTTCACGCGTGTCAAGTGCACACGCACACTTGAATGTCCCGCCCGCCCGACCCGACCCGCCCGTTAGGGTCCGCCCGACCCGACCCGACCCGCCCGTTAGGGTCCGCCCGACCCGACCCGCCCGTTAGGGTCCGCCCGCCCGACCCGACCCGACCCGCCCGTGAGGGTTCACGCGTGTCAAGTGTACACGCACCATACTTTAATGTCCCGCCCGCCCGACCCGACCCGCCCGTTAGGGTCCGCCCGGCCCGACCCGACCCGACCCGCCCGTTAGGGTCCGCCCGCCCGACCCGACCCGACCCGCCCGTTAGGGTTCACGCGTGTCAAGTGTACACGCACCATACTTTAATGTCCCGCCCGCCCGACCCGACCCGCCCGTTAGGGTCCGCCCGCCCGACCCGACCCCCGAGGGTCCGCCCGCCCGACCCGCCAGACCCGTTAGGGTTCACGCGTGTCACACGCACCATACTTTAATGGTCCGCCCGACCCGTTAGGGTCCCGCCCGCCCCGACCCGACCCGACCCGCCCGTCCGCCCACGCACCATACTAATGTCCCGCCCCGACCCGACCCGACCCGCCCGTTAGGGTCCGCCCGACCCGACCCGCCCGTTAGGGTCCGCCCGCCCGACCCGACCCGACCCGCCCGTGAGGGTTCACGCGTGTCAAGTGTACACGCACCATACTTTAATGTCCCGCCCGCCCGACCCGACCCGCCCGTTAGGGTCCGCCCGACCCGACCCGACCCGCCCGTTAGGGTCCGCCCGCCCGACCCGACCCGACGCGTGTCGAAGTGTACACGCACCATACTTTAATGTCCCGCCCGCCCGACCCGACCCGCCCGTTAGGGTCCGCCCGACCCGACCCGACCCCCCCGTTAGGGTCCGCCCACCCGACCCGACCCGACCCGCCCGTAGGGTTCACGCGTGTCAAGTGCACACGCACCATACTTTAATGTCCCGCCCGCCCGACCCGACCCGCCCGCTAGGGTCCGCCCGACCCGACCCGACCCGCCCGTTAGGGTCCGCCCGCCCGACCCGACCCGCTTGTTAGGGTTCACGCGTGCAAGTGTACACGCACCATACTTCATGTCCCGCCGCCACCGACCCGCCGTTTAGCGGTCCGCCCGCCCGCCCCCGCCCGTTAGGGTCCCGCGCTCGACCCGACCCGACCAGCCCGTTAGGTTCACGCGCGTCCACGTCCCTACCGACCCGACCCGCCCGTTAGGGTCGCCGACCCGCCCGAACCCGACCCGACCCCCGTTGTTAGGGTTCACGCGTGTCAAGTGTACAACGCCACCATACTTTAATGTCCGCCCGCCCGACCCGAACCCGCCCGTTAGGGTCCGCCCCGTCCCTCCCCGCCCGTTAGGGGTCCGCCCGCCCGACGCCGACACCGACCCGCCCGTTAGGTTACCCGACGGGCCCGTTAGGGTTCACGCGTGTCAAGTGTACACGCACCATACTTCACTGTCCCGCCCGCCCCACCCGACCCGCCCGTTAGGGTCCGCCCGACCCGACCCGGCCCGCCCGTTAGGGTCCGCCCGCCCGACCCGACCCGACCCGCCCGTTAGGGTTCACGCGCGTCAAGTGTACACGCACCAGCCCTCCCGACCCGACCCGCCCGTTAGGGTCCGCCCGACCCGACCCGATGCCCGTTAGGGTCCGCCCGCCCGACCCGACCCGACCCGCCCGTTAGGGTTCACGCGTGTCAAGTGTACACGCACCATACTTTAATGTCCCGCCCGCCCGACCCGGCCCGCCCGTTAGGGTCCGCCCGACCCGACCCGACCCGCCCGTTAGGGTTCACGCGTGCTAGTGCGAACATGCTCCACACTTTTATGCCTGCCCGATCCTACCCGATCCGTTCTGGTCCGTCTGCTCGATCCGGCGGGCGGGCAGGCCTATAGGGGTAGGCCTAGGGGGTAGGCTTAGGGGTGGGTAGGCTTAGGGGTAGGCCTAGGGTAGGGCTAGGGGGTAGGCCTAGGGGTTAGGCCTAGGGTAGGCCCAGGGGGTAGGCCTAGGGGGTAGGCCTAGGGTAGACCTAGGGGGTAGGCCTACGGGGTAGGCCTAGGGCAGGCCTAGGGGGTAGGGTAGGGGGTAGGCATAGGGTAGGCCTAGGGGGTAGGCCTAGGGGTAAGCCTAGGGTAGGCCTACACTCCGGGCTCTATATGCTTAGGTCTACCTTAGGTCATTGGGTAAGGCCTACCCTAGGTCTACCCTAGGCCCTTGGGTAGGGCCTACCCTAGGCCACCCTAGGGCCTTGGGTAGGGCCTAGGGTAGACTACCCTAGGGCCTTGGGTAGGGCCTACCCTAGGCTACCCTAGGCCCTTGGGTAGGGCCTAGGGTAGGCTACCCCCCCTGGGTTCTATACCTGCTCGCCAGGTCCCGGCACTCGCGCCCCAAGGCTGCGCGCTCCCGACGCCCTGGCCCGTCGTCCTCTATACTCGGTCTCCTGCTTGATGACCGACGCCTGCCTCCTCGCCCGCCGCCTGACACGGGGCTCTGCTGAGGCCAGGCGTGCCGCGCTCTTGCGCGCCCTCTCCTTGCCCGCTGTCGCCGCTGCCTGCGCGCCCTCCGCCTCCTCGCGCTTCCCGCGGGCGCGCGTCTCGGGCGAGGGCGGTGGGCGCTCCTCGCCGCTGCCGCTGCTGCCTGGCTCTGCTGCGCCGACGGCTGCGCGCGCAGGAGGGCCCGCGCCGAGTTCGGCGGCGCTGGGAGACGGCTCCTGGCCTGGCCGCATGGCCGCCGCCACCGCGGCGATCTCCGCGGCGGCCTCTCGTGGAGGCGCCTCCTTCCTTCTTCCGCCCCCCTCGTGTGCTCCCGCTCCCCGGCTGGAGTGGGGGGCCCGCGTCCTGTCCGTGCGCGACCTTCTCGCAGTGGGGGTAGTGATTGATCCCTCCCTCCAACCATTCCTCGCCTGCATGCCTGCCTGCGCACTTCTTGCAGCAGTGGCCTGAGGCTGGGGCGCCGTGCTCCAGGTGCGGGCAGCGCGGCAGATGGCGCGGCTTAAGCTCTCGCCTCTGCGGTCCTGGGTGGGGCTCTGCTCTGCGCCTGGGGGGGCCGCCCCGCTGGCGGGTGCTGCCGTCGCGCGCGCGGCGCCAGCCGGCGTCTCCCGCGGCTTCCAGGCCGTCGCTTCCTCGGCCCCCGCTGTCCTCGGGGGCGTCGTGGGTGCTCGGGGCCCTGCGGCTGCCCGGGCCCCCCAGTGCGTCGTTGTCCACTGCTCCCGCGCACCGCCCCCCATCCCTGGCTTCCTTTTCCCCAGCTGGCGGTGGAGGGCCTTCGCTCCGTGTGCGTCCGTCGTCGGCACCTGGGCGCCTCGGCGCGGGGTTGCCGCGTGGCGCCTCCTGCCGCCTCTCCGCCCATCGCTCCTCGCGCATAGGGCCATGCCTCTGGCCATCCGTGTGCCGGCAGGTTCGGCCGCAGGATTGGGAACTCCAGCGCTGGGCGGCGTCGGTTGCAGCTCGCCATCTTGCGAGGCGGGCCGTCTTCGCAGCCCAGCCTCTGGCGGTGCGTTTGGCCGCCTGGCGCCTCGTCGTCGGGCGGGGCCTCGTCCAGCGCGCCGTGGGCGGCCTGGCCCGGGGTGTCTTGAAAGAGGCGGAGGCGGAGGCGGCGGAGGAGGAGGAGGAGGAGGAGGAGGAGGAGGAGGAGGAGGAGGAGGAGGAGGAGGAGGAGGAGGAGGAGGAGGAGGAGGAGGAGGATGTCTGCGCGCTCGTGAAGCCCAAGCTGTCCTCCCTGATGTCCCCGTGGCCTCGAGGCGCCTGCGCAGGGAGAAAGGCCGCGGCGTCGGCCGCGCCAGCGGCGCCCCTGCTGGCGGGGGTGGCGGGTCTCCCACGTGCGCCCCGGCAGGCGCCGCCCTGGCCCTGCTGCCGTGGGCTGGATCTGCCCGCCTGCCCTCTTAGCGGGTCCTGCCGACGACGCCGCTCCTGCAGGTGGGGATTCGTCATCCCCGCCATCTCTGGGTCGCGGGGCTGTTGGGCGGTGCGCGCGCCCTCGTCGCTCTGGCCTTCCCGATCAAAGCCCGGCGCAGCCGGCAGCCCCTCTCGAGGTGCCTTGCCCAGCTCTCTCGCAAGGTGGCCGCCTCGAGCCCCTTCTCAGCTGCGGGTGCCGCTGCCTCCTCGTCCTTCCCGCGGGGGGGTGGGTGTCCGCGGTGACGTGGTGGTGTGTGCGGAAGTGCGCGCTGGCCACCTCGTGGCCGTAGACCGCCTCCAGGCACGTGATCACCATGATGAGGAAGCTGGCGTAGCGGTTCTCGGCGCATCGGTTTGGCAGCCAGCAGTGGACGTTGTAGTTGTCCCCGCCGTGCTTGATCACGCCTCTCTCCCGCCGCCCCTTCGCGCCCGCCATGGCCGCGAATGTAAGCGGGTTCGTGAATTCCGCGATCGCGACGATAGCCTCCTCGTCCTCCTCGACCCCCGCTGCCTCCCTGAGCGCCCGCGTGAAGCCTGGGGCCGGGTGGAATGCGCACTTGGAGATCACCCAGTCCACTGTGGCGATCTTCTGCAGCGTCGCGTCCTCCGTCGCCCAGATCACCCGGTACTGCGCACCAGGGAGAGCCAGCCTCTCGTTGATCGAGAGTACGCCCGACATCGCTTCGAGGAAGCGCGACTTCCACTTCGAGCGATCCGCGGCCAAGACGCGAGCGACCTCAATGGCTTGCCAGAAATCCGACCGCGCCAAGGCTCCCATGGAGTCGCCGTCTCGGGGTCCCGCTAGCATCCGGGGACGGCCCTGCGCCCGGGCGTCTGTGGTGCCCGCTGGGCACCGTATGGCTGGCATGACCGGGCGCCAGTGCTGCTGGTTCCCCGGGTAGTTTTCCAGGAGGTTCCAGGGGGTGCTCTGCTGGCCGCAGTCCACGATCGGGCTGCCAGGGAGTGGCCCGCCTTCTCGATTTTCGGCTTGGGCATCTTGATCGCCCCCTCCTCAGTCCGTTCCAGAACGGCACCCGTAGGTCTTCGCAGTCTTCTAGCCTCCCTCTTCCAGGTCCTTCTGCTCGTTGACCGCGTCCTCCCCCAGGCAGGTCCGAGCGCCCTCCAGGGCTGTGGCACCGCGCTGCGCCGCCCGTGCGCCGACGTTCGGTTCCGCGAGCACCTGGTCGTCCATCAGAAAGGAGCCGTGGAAAGGGGCGGTGTCGTCCCGGCGCGCGTCGGCCCCTCGGTAGGCTGCAGGGTAGCATTTGGCCACCCACGCCCAGATCCAGTCGCCTGGGCTGCCCGTCCAACCGAGCGCCAGGGCCATGCGGGCTGCCGTGATGAGGGCTGCCGCGCCCCGCTTGCCTCCCTCGAGGTCCGCGCCGAAGATGCCGCCGGCGTCCATCTCGTACGTCACCGCCCACCTGATCGCGTCCTTGACGTCCTTCTTGGCCATGTATATCTCGACGCCCGGCAGTCGTTCCTTCCGCCGCAGGATGATGCGAGCCAGATCCTCATGCCTCGGCTTGTCCGCCAGTGGGTGGTCCTCCTTAGGGCAGTTCTGGTTGGGTACCGTGCCGTCCCAAATCAGACCGCCCTTGTCGATCACGGTGCGATCCAGGTTCTGCTTGGGCACCCTGGCCATCGGGGCGCTCGCCACCTTGCCGAGCAGGTGCTCGTGGACGTCGGTGCAGATCAAGATCCCCTCCTTGCAGGCGTCTTTCCAGTGTTTGCTCGTGACCTCGTCGAGGTGGCCCTTCGCGCAGGGATGCGGCGGGGCCATGAGTCTAGTCGGCGCGCCTCTGGACCTCGTGTGAGCCCCATCTTTGGGCGCCCTTCGGGCATGCTCCAGGAGTGCGCCTTCTACGAGCGGCTCCAAGCTCTTGTCGAAACTGCCCCTCAGGTGGTAGCCGTGCCCTTCCCGCCAGATCTCCAGGAGCGCCGCGATGGTTTTCTCGAGCGACCCCGCCTCTTCGAGCACGGCGTCCTCCCGTGTCGCCAGCTCGCCTGCCACTCCTGCGTCGTACTCTGGGTGTTCTTGCAGAAAATCGTAGTCGGCACCCGCTGCGATGTGCTCGAGCTTGGGCTCGGGCTCGCCTCCGATTTCCCCTGCACGAGTGGGCTCCCCCCGCCTCCGTCGGCGTCTCCCAGGCAGCTGACCCCCTCGTGCTGATGCTCCAGCCCCCTTCCGTGCTCATCTTCCCCGCTCTTGCGATCCGCCGTGGCCCGCCGCGGCGCCGGCTCGGCCGCGAGCTCGGCCATCTCCTGCGAGTAGGTCTCGCTCCGCTTGGTGACGGCTTTTCCCTCAGCCATGTCGTGCGCGTGGTCCGCGCTGCATCGCAGGTTCGGTGCGGCTGCGATGTCCTCGGGCGTCGGGGCGATGCGCGTCAGGCTCGAGGTGCAGGCCGCCAGGTCTCGCGCGGGTCGCAGAGGTCCACGAGCGCCAGCAGCAGCCGCCGATCCCTACGGCGGCGGCGGTCTTGCCCGTGCTGCTGCAGCCGGATCTGGATCGCACGGCCCCCTTTCTGCGCCACTGCCTTCGAAATGCGCGCCTCGCCCGTGGAGATCTCGAGGGAATCGAGGCGACGCGCCGCAGTGGCAATGCTGTGGCCTGGGCTCCGAACCAGTCGTGGAGCTCGTCGTCCGTGGGCTCGACATGCATCCCGCCCACCTTGCAGACCTCGACCTCCTCGTCCCCATAAAACTCGCCCGCCGCGGCCTTCTCCAGGAAAGGAGCGGAGTTGACGAGGGTCTCCTCGCTCAGCAGCCCGACGAGGATTCCACGCGCTAGTCTCCGAGAAACTGCCATGCCCGCCGCTTCTGCGCACCGCTGGCACGCTGGTGCTCCTGGGTAGGCTAGAGGCGACCTGGTCGCGAGCGCCAGCTCGAGTAGCGCCTCCCAACCAAGGGCTGGCAGCTCCAGGACGTCGGTCCCCGCCCCGTGCAGCTGGCCCATGATACCCTCGGCAGGTCAGACCAGGGCCCGCATGTGGCCCTTGTGCACGAGAACCCAGAGAATAGTTATCCGCCTCCTGACGCGTGAACTCGGAGCCGACGATGAGCTCGACCGCCACTCTGCCGTGGAAGTCCACACGCGCGGTGCGCGCCCAGGGCCTTGCTTCGCAAGAAGTGCGGCGGAAGCGCCGCGTACATGCGGTAGTCCTTGTCCTGGTCCCCGTGCGTGAGGTCGCGGCAGAAAAGACAGAGGGGCCTCTCCTAGAGCACCATCCGCCGACCTAGCCGTTGCCGGCATCTATTTCCAGAACTCGAAGCCCTCCTCCTGGACCTCGATCGCTGACGGCCAGCCCCCTGGCAGGGCATGCTCGTTGCCGACCATGCGCGCCGCCGCCGCGTTGACAATGGCGCACTCGCGCAGTTCGTTCTCCGGCGGCTCACCCTGCGTCGAGAGAGCTGCGGCACGTCCAGCGCCTCAGCGGTTTCGGCGTCCAGGGCCAGCCTGTCGCGGCAGTCGAGCATGGGCCAATCCGAGCTTGCCAGGGGCGGAGCGCCCTGGCCTGGCTCGTCGTCTGCCCCCCACTGGATGGGCCGCCTCGCCCTGGCCTGGCTGGGCGCCACCTGCCCGACCTTGTGCCTCTGGTAGTGCCGCTCAAGGAAAACCTCCGCTGCGTCCGCCAGCTCTGGGCAGCCGAACTCGACTGCGCGCGCTGCCAGCGCCTCGACGTCGTGCGTTTTTTTTTTTTTTTTTTTTTTTTTTTTTTTTTGTTATTTGGTAAACAAATCAGCTTCACCAGCCGCTCGCACTCGATTGCGGAGGTAACGACCCAGCAAGCCCGCCGCCGTCGGCACGTGCTGGAGGGAGGGGCCGGCGTCGATCTCGTGCACGACCTCCCTCCTGCGCGCCAGCTCTGGCGTGGAGTCCGGCAGCGGAGCCCTCAGCTGCCTGGCCTGGTGGCGGCTGGCCAGCCACCGGGCGCCCGGGCCCTGGGGATGTGATAAAAGTTGTGCTTCCACGGTGCTAATCCGTCACTCCTCCGAGTCTGAACCCAGGCCGTGGTCCAGACTCGCACACCGTTCGGCTCCGCTTTCGGGTCTGAAACGAGGCCGTAGCCCAGACTCGGACTCCATTCGTCACGCCGTTCGTCGTTGTTCCCTTGAATCGGCGTTGAGTAAAATCGTACCCTCCAAAGTAACATGTTATCACGTTTATCTGTGCGTTCAGGAGTGTTGTTATGATATATGTACGGTTTGGTGTTGTGTTTTTGATGTTGGCAACACAAAAAAACAACCCGCGCAGGCACACGCTTTTGAACGTTCGAGCGCCCGCCCCCTCTCCGCTTTGCCCACAAAGGAAAAACGAGGACGCGCGGGGGAGCATCACAAAGAGCAAGACAACCCGAAGAGGTTTCCAAACGGCCCCTGAAGAGGTTCCCAAGAGGCCCCTAGATCCCCAGATCCTTCTCAAAGAGCCCCCAATGAGGCCGCCTAGAGGCTTCCGAATGTAATTTCGCATGCGTCCGAGGGGCCTCAAATCCAACCCAGGCACGGTGTGGCGGGCTTCGCCGAACGCCATGAGATAGTTGCTAAGATCGTCGGGGCCGCGCGAACCACTCGGATTATGACCAGCAAGGCGACGATCCCGAACAGAAAATGAATGGACGAGGACGGGGTCAGAATGGGGGGGAAAGACATCAGCAGGAGGATTCGACTTGCACGACCACCCCTCGAGCAGCTCATTGAATTCTATGTCATAGCTCGTGCCCCCTGTGACGCACGAGCCTGTCTGAGCGGCTCAACCCAACGCGTCAATCGGGCGAGCCTTTGAGGTCAGCGCGCCCCTCGCGCTGCCTGGACGGCACACGTTGAGAAGGAAATGTTAGCTATGTCTTTCGCTCCTTCCTCCTCCTGTTCCTCCTCCTCCTCCTCTTCCTCTACCTCTCGGTCTTCCTCATTCTCCTTCAACTCATTTTGAGCGTGGCTCCCTATCCTCCTAAAACTCGTTCTCCTCTCGGTCCTCGTCGTCGTCCTCAGGTCTTCCTCCTCTTCCTCCTCTTCCTCCTCCTTGATTTCCTTCTCTCTGTGACCTGTGGCTTGCGGCTCGCGGGCCAAACGCCCGCGCGCCGTCAGCCGAAGATATGGGATGCGTTCTTGGCTGCATCAGGCGAAGAGCCGCCTCCGCTCGCCTGCACTCGAGCGCCACTCGCGCACTCGTGAGCCTGGGCGGGCCTGTTGAAGTCCACCACGGTGGTCTTGGCCAGCGCCGCCGGCGAATCCGCAACAGCCACAGCGAGATATGGAACGCTGACTTCAATGTTGCCGTGGCGTGTCCGAGCTGAAAATCTGTCGAAGCCTATGATGGTGTTCGCCGCTGCACCCTTGTTGACCTTGGCAAACCATGCTGGCACTGCAGCGGGACTGCGAAGGCCTGCCGCTGGTTGAAGCGGCACAACGCACACGTGGAACACCACACCATCAAGGATAACCTTCGTCAGTGTGTCAATGAACGGCTTCTTGATATCATCCAGAGTGCGCGTGAGCACGAACATTCCCGTGAAGAATAGCTTGATCCCAGTCGGCTCCGAGGGATCTATTTTCATGAACAGTTTGGCAGTCAATGAAGAACCTTTTACCGCGGCCTCGGTACTCATGATGAGCGACGTCCCCCGATCCTCAACAGCGTCGCCCAAGGAAGAAATGAAACACGAAATGTCGAACGATACCTGCTGGGCTTTTACCAACGTTGATCTGTTTGGGGCGAGGCGTGATAGGCTGAATATGCTCATGTACGTTTTCGAGTCAATCTCCAAGGGTTCCATGATCGAAAGCGCATCGCCGATCTTCGTCATATCGACAGCTGGACCGCATTCGACAAGAGCACCCTCACCTTTCTCATCCACACTCTCGCTCTTCACCTCAAGAGGAGCCCCATTCTTCTCGAGGTACTTCTTCTCCACAGCGGTCAAAAACGCCTGGGCAGCAGCTTTGTCCGCTTCTCGCGCAACTCTCTCACGCAGCCCAAGCAATTGTCCACGCAAGGCGTCGATCTGCATGGCATTCACGTCGGAGTCGTCAAAGTTGTCTGGGTCGGAACTTTCAGCCTTCACACATGAAATCAGATTTGCCTTGCTCATGCTCTTCATCTTGTGCTTCTCCGTGGTTTCCCACACTTTCCAAGCGTTCTCTGATTTTGCAGTGACGAAAGCGTCGAATGAATTAGCGACCTCGAACGTGACCTTCCAGAACTTACCGACGTCCTCGTCGTCGCAGTCGAGCTCGCGCTGCAACAGGCAGTCTGTGAAGTTCTTCAAGAAATCAATTCCTTTGCAGAAGTATTCATACGATGGCGTTGCGGTTGTTGAGAGCTTCCCAGACGCCTCGACGGTCAGCAGCAGCATGCTCACGTAGGCGAACCGAGACATGTGCGTCGCCCTCACGTTGTCGATTGTCGGCCAGACGTCCCCAAGCTGCTCCAGTTTGTCATCCACTACCTCGGAGGGGGAAAGTGAAGAAAGAGGGAAGCAAGGACGAGGAGGAGGAGAAAATACCTTCATCATAGTACGAACGTCCCCAATCTTCTCGCCGATCTTCTCCTTCAGCTCCTGCACGTCGTTCACCACGACGTCCATCTCGATGATTGCCCTGGCAACCTTAAAGACATTCATGGGGAGGTTCTTCATGACGAGCTTCAGCAAAACATCGATAAGGTTATTGGTAAACCAGGCGGTGGTGCCACTTGAAGTATCTGCTGTTGGACTGACCGTCAAGCTGTCTACGATCAGAGGGTTCTTGAGGTCACACAGCAAAGCGCCCTTCGCCCTCACAAAGTGAACGTGCAAAGACAAAATGTCCGTGTCGATAGAGGCAGGATTATCAGCCATGTGATTATGCAAAGAAGTAATAGCAGCAACATTGCCGCCGAGGGAAGTCATGATGTCCTTGACGAGGTGCCGGCACGCCTTGTGGACATCGGTAAACTCGGAGTCCATTGCTTGCGAAACAAACGGAGCTGGACCAGACATTGTCTCCTTCTGCGGTACTGCTGTCTCACGGCCTCCAGCTACTTCAGCGTCCTCGGGTTCGTCCTCAACTACAACAGCCTCAGGCTCACGATCCTCCAAATTGAAGCGCAACTGGATGGCTTTCTCAACGTCGCGACGCAGTTTCACCCAGCTTTTATAGTTCACCTCCTTCTCTCCAGAAACCGTGAGAGCCACAGAAGATTCGGAGTGCGTCTTCATGCCAAAGCGAACGCAAGCGCGGTACATCTTCATGATGAAGTCGTGGTCGAGGTCCTCGGCCGACACTGCGCGGATAGCATTGCTGATCGCATTGTGGATGTCGTCGCCGAACCTCGTCCTCGTCTTCGAATCAGGCACGTTCGCGTTCGACTGCTTGGACTGCTTGCTCTGACCCATGTCCAAGTGGAACTGACGCAGGCGTGACTTGACATCAGCGGCTGTAAGAAGTACCCAGTCCTGGTGATCATCTCGCGGTGCTGCGTGAGCGAACATGGCAACGAGTACTTCGTTGGAAAAGTTTGGCAATGTCTTGTGTGAGGCTTCCTTCTGGATGGTCTCGAGCACGATGAAGACTTTGTCTGAGTCCATCTTCGTGTTCTCGAAGCTCACGTGCTCCTCCCAGTCATCGACCAGCTGCGGCCAGAAGCCCTCAATGCTCTCAGCCCACTTCCTGAACTTCATTGCCCTTGTGTACTGCGTATAACCAGCGAAGTACTCTTTGAAGTGCTTCTTGATGAAATTACCGAACTTCTTCTCGTAACCACCTGCTTCTTCGGGCCCGTCATCTTCATCATCGGCAGCTGCAGCCGCGGCAGCTGGAGCACCTTCGTCGCCAATTGCCCTTCTCTTGCTTGCAGGGTCCCCTCCTCCTCTGAGAGCTCTCTTCTTGCGGGAGTCCAACCAACTCTCATGGATCACAGGTGTTATGTTCAAGCGCTCCACGAAGCTTGTCTCCGCGCCGAGCCTCACCAGCCTATTGCACTGAAGGGCTATCCACACTTGAGCGTCAGGAGGAGTCTTGGGATTTAGAATGACAACGCGGTCCACCATGTCCTTGAGCATCTGCACGACTTGAGGGTTCTGAGGATGCGTCTTGATGATGTCATAGCAAGCCTCCATTAATGTGGCTGCGCCGAGTTGGAAGAGAGTCCAGCGACTTGGATCAAGACCGTCTGGTATGCATACCACGTCGCCAGCGCGGTCCGACCAGACAACACCAAATTCCAATGCAAGCCTTGCATAGTAGCGCCGCGTGGCTGATTGCTTTCTCGCATTCATCTTCGCCCTCTTGAAAACTGGTTGACCCTTGAGCGGGCCTGAAGTGTGAAAGAACGGGACCTTGTCGTTGAAGGGCAGCCTGTAATCGTTATCGAAGATGGCCCGGAGCACGGCGCCTTGAGCATGGGGATGCCGTGATTCGTACGTGGAGTAGCCCGTGCTGAAAGCTGAATTGTCCTTGTCTTCTGACGACCCTTGACGAGCTGCATTCACCAAAGACTGGTAGACTCCAGCATCTGTCGCCCAATGTTGTTCGTGCTCAGCCGTATCAGTCGCAGGCATGGAGTCGCCAGTACTCTGTTCGCCTGCGGACCGCAGAAGGGAGGAAACAGGCCCTTCATCCTACTTCTCCTGATCCTCTTGCTCTTTCCCCTCCCCCTCCTCCTCCTCCTGCTCCTCCTTCTGCTACTCTTCTTCTTCCTCCTACAGCATCGGGGGATTCTATTTGCTGTTTGTCGTTTCTACTCTCGCGCACTGTCTCAGTCAGCTCCTTCCGACCCCGCCCATTCTTCCTACTTCTCTGATCCGAGGCCCTAGCCGCAGGACCTGCATGGATATTTCTTGACGGCAATTTACCCCTGAAGGCTTCCCGGGCCCAACGTATCTCATGGAGTTTTTTTTTTTTTTTTTTTTTTTTTTTTTTTTTTTTTTTTTTTTTTTTTTTTTTTTTTTTTTTTTTTTTTTTTTTTTTTTACCAGGCCCAGTTGATTTTGTTTGCTCCCTTGTTCTCCTCAAAGAGCCCAAAACCGCTTTGTGCACGTGATATCTGCGCCAGGACAGCTTAGTGCAAGGTCAGCTTGGCGCAAGGCCCCTGCCCACATGGAGCCCTCAGGAGACCCCTGGGGCCCTGAGGACGAGAAGTTGCTCGCCGCCGCCGCCGTGGTAAGGCCAGGGATGCAAGGCCTCGTCGTCGTCGTGAGTCGTCGTCGCCTCATCTTCCTTCGCCTCCCCCTTGAAGCGCCTTGGAGGTTGGATGAGGATTTCTCTGGGCTCTTGTGGACCTTCGGGCCTCTTGGGTGCTTCTCGGTTGCCTCTTGGTGCCTATCTAGCTTCGTTGACCCCCGTGGGGTCGTCCGTCTTGGGGGAGCATCTTGGAAAGTCCTGGAACGGTACACTTGCTGATGATGATGATGATGATGATGATGATGATGATGATGATGATGATGATGATGATGATGGCGATGACAATGATTGTTGCTCTGATTTACCTGTCAGGCTAACGCACTCGCTGAACAATGAGCTTGCAATGGTGTCTGCACGATGTCACCCCAGACTAAAGCGTGGCATATCACACGCGAGCAAGCTCGCTGAATTCAAACAGCCGCACTCACAAGCTATCCCGAGGCCGCTTAAGCGAACGGAGCTTCCGATAGATGCGTGCAATGTGTTCTGAGTCTTCTACAGAGAGAAGAGACCTCGGCGGCTGCAGACGAGGCATCGCAGCTGCTATGGCGGGCCCTGATGTCGCAGGCACCACTGTGAAATCAGCGCCTCCCGCATTATCTTGGTGAAGGCGAGCATCGAGGATCCATGGATCCAGCCACAAAGCAGAACACAGAACTGAGCTCACAGAGCAGATGTGCATGCCATTCCCAATTTGATGCATACTTGAACACCTGGTCCTGCTTGCAGGCGCGCGGGAATAGCCGCGACTGAATATGCTCTCCACTCCGTGGATCTGAGATAAGCTTGGCAGAACAGGAAAGCCCATTGACAATGCGAGCTCTATTGGGGCAAGCCACCTGCCAATATCGCTTCGCCATGATAACCCCATTGACCTCTTCAATGTGTGCAAAGGACCGTGCAAAGACGAGTGTACGGGTTTTTTACTGGATTGCGCGAGGTCCCAACAACATCCTCCTGTGCGAAACCTGTGACGAGCATACTCTAGATGCTTCCTCTCGGACGGCCCCAAGAGGCGTTCCCATGAATCCGGTGGATCGCCCCAAGCATCATGTTCCCTGAAACGTTTCAGGAAACCTGGTCTTGTTTGTGCCCATTCCTGTTCATCCACCAACTCTCCATCTGTAGCTATGCAATACTCACGCGCACTGTACGTCGCCTCGCGAGTAAATAGCATATCAACCAGGTTCGTCAAGCAGATTGTCCTGGCAGGCACGTTCAGACCTTTGAGCTTACCATTGATGTACTGTCGCGGCCTCCTGCTTTGGAAACCTTGCTTGTCAGGATTTGTCACGACCCTGGTAAGGTAGTAGAGGTCACCCAAGGCTCGATCATACTCATCACGCCCCTGCTGCGTCACGCATTCGAAAAACACTTCTGGCTCTAACAAGTCACGGCGCTGCCTGAGAGTAGTCCACAGCACGTGTGCGCCAAGTCCGAGTAGCTTTTCACAGCGCCCGAACATGGAGTCGTGAACGCACGGAACACCAGTGCAGTGGATGTGACACCGACGAATTTTACACATTTTATTGCAGCAAACGCACTTTGCATAAGGGACAGTTGGGTGGCTCATGATCAGTTCCCGGCGACCGTCGACATCTTCTTTCGGCAATCGTGCAAGAGCTTGTCGAACTTCTGGGTCCAAGAACTGAAGGACATCTCGATATAAGTGTCTCGGTTTGGAATGACTTGGAAGCGCCAACAGCTCTGCGCAACATTTTCTATCCTTTTCAACTGCCCACATTGACCCGAAACGTATGTTGAATCGATGACCAATCCCCTGTGCTGCAAGCTCGAAACAGCCAATTCCTGAGCATCCGCTGCTGAGTTCTATGACGTTCTCGCTTCGGCGACTATCGGAGCAGCGGGTGATGAGCGGGCAATCAACGGACAACTTGCTCGCGGTGTCGATAGCATGGTCCAAATATTTGAACGAATCTACAACATCAAGACACTTTCGAACAGCACGATTGTCACCCAGCATGCCAAACTAGAGCCCCAAAAGGGCTACATAGTTGATGGTGAATGATCATGGAAATGCTCACTCTTGGGCATCAAAGGGTCTGAACCCAAAGAGTCTTGACCTCCAACCCTGCCAGGGTCCTAGCCCCAAAGGGATTGACATCCACTCTGGACTCCCAGAGTCTGGACCCCCAGCTGAATCCCCTACCCTCAGAGTCTGGACCCCCAGAGTCTGGACCCCCCAGAGCCTGGACCCCCAGAGTCTGATCTCCCAGAGTCTGGACCCCCAGAGTCTGGACCCTCAGAGTCTGGACCCCCAGAGTCTGGACCCCCAGAGTCTGGACCCCCAGAGTCTGGACCCCCAGAGTCTGGACCCCCAGAGTCTGGACCCCCAGAGTCTGACCTCCCAGAGTCTGGACCCCCAGAGTCTGGACCCCCAGAGTCTGGACCCCCAGAGTCTGGACCCCCAGAGTCTGGACCCTCAGAGTCTGGACTCCCAGAGTCTGGACCATCAGAGTCTGGAACCCCAGAGTCCGGCCCCCCAGAGTCTGGACCCCCAGAGTCTGGACCCCCAGGGTCTGGACCCCCAGAGTCTGGACCCCCAGAGTCTGGACCCCCAGAGTCTGACCCCCCAGAGTCTGGACCCCCAGAGTCTGGACCCCCAGAGTCTGGACCCCCAGAGTCTGGACCCCCAGAGTCTGGACCCTCAGAGTCTGGACTCCCAGAGTCTGGACCATCAGAGTCTGGAACCCCAGAGTCCGGCCCCCCAGAGTCCGGACCCCCAGAGTCTGGACCCCCAGAGTCTGGACCCCCAGAGTCTGGACCCCCAGAGTCTGGACCCTCAGAGTCTGACCCCCCAGAGTCTGGCCCCCCAGAGTCTGCCCCCCCAGAGTCTGGACCCCCAGAGTCTGGACCCCCAGAGTCTGGACCCCCAGAGTCTGACACCCCAGAGTCTGGACCCCCAGAGTCTGACCTCCCAGAGTCTGGACCTCCAGAGTCTCAACCGACAGGGCCCCCAGAGTCTGGACCCTCAGAGTCTGGACCCCCAGAGTCTGGACCCCCAGAGTCTGGACCCTCAGAGTCTGACCTCCCAGAGTCTGGACCCCCAGAGTCTGGACCCCCAGAGTGTCTGACCTCCCAGAGTCTGGACCCCTAGAGTATGGACCCTCCCAGTCGTAACTCCTGGGCTCGTTGGGTGTTTTGGAGGGTATGTTGGTGGTATATTTGTGCTTATTTGGCGTTTCTGATCATATTTTGAATAGTCACATGGGTCCCTGACATGCGGCTGTGGGTCGTGTTTTAGCTTTCTGGAGCCTCTCAGGGAATCTGAAATGGTCATATTGGGTGTCTGCGTTACCCTTCTTGGGATCTAATTGAGGCGTCTTAGAGGCTTCGTTGGAATGAGTTCGGGCATCGCTTGAGCCTCAAACAGGTGTATATTTCGCGTTTGATGACGACTTGTGGAGACCGTTCAGTGGCTTATTGGTTGCCTCTTAAGTCTTCATGCGGCTATGCGTTGCATCTAAATTCCTCGCCAGGCTTGATTACAACAACAAAGTCGACACGATGTTGTCACGAAACATCTTTCGCGTCGTGTCTGTATGGGTTATCTTCTAGACCGATGTGATGTTTCTCGGAACAAGGTAAGGGCCGATTGGGGTCCTTTGTGGTGCCTGTGAGAGGCTGCTGAGAGGCCGCTGTGGAGTCTCTTAGGGGTATGTCTTGGGCCGTCGTGGGCCGTTCATGCCCTGCTTCAGGCGTCTAGCACGTCTCAGACAAAGTATTTTCCATCCGACTGTTCCTCCTCATCGTCTATCTCATGCTGGCACCGGAGACCCGGGGTCGCCTTCATCCACGTCGGTGACGATCACCATTCCGTCGAAGTCGCGGCCCGGCTGTGGCTGGAGCGGCCCTGGCTGGTCGAATAGCTCGGGCCACGAGGAGCAGCAGGGTAGGGAGGATCGGGAGGAAGGCTTCAACACAGCTACAGTCAATCCGTATAGTAAGGATGCACGGCGATGATGCGAGGGTTTTTTTTTCGGGGTTCTTTTCAATATTTCAAGATGCCAAACCGTTTAATCAATTGGCGGAATGCAACATGTATATACCTGTATGGATGCAACAGTAGCTTTGGAGCAGTCGGACATTCTTACTATGCGGATTGATTTCGCTGCATGGGCTGAGACATCTTCACTGTGTAACTGCTTGATACGTGTACAACCACGCCCACGAGACAGCCTGTCAGAGCCCAAACACCGTCAAGAGGCCTCCAAGGGGACCGACACCCAGATAAATCAGTGATCTATTTATTTCAGGCTCATGGCCCCTTGAGCCCTTCAGGGCTCAAGGGGCCATGAGAGGCGTCCACGCGGAGCCCTCAGGAGTCCTTCAGGGGCCCTGAGAGGCCCAGGCCCTGTCTCACGTGAGCCATCTGAGGCTCACATGGCCCCTTGAGCCCAGGAGGGCCTTTGCCCACGTGGAGCCCTCAGGAGTCCTTTAGGGGCCCTGAGAGGCCCAGGCCCTGTTTCATGCGAGCCATCTGAGGCTCGCATGGCCCCTTGAACCCAGGAGGGCCCTTGCCCACATGGAGCCCTCAGGAGTCCTTTAGGGGCCCTGAGAGGCCCAGGCCCTGTCTCACGTGAGCCATCTGAGGCTCACGTGGCCCCTTGAGCCCAGGAGGGCCCTTGCCCACATGGAGCCCTCAGGAGTCCTTTAGGGGCCCTGAGAGGCCCAGGCCCTGTCTCACATGAGCCATCTGAGGCTCGCATGGCCCCTTGAACCCAGGAGGGCCCTTGCCCACATGGAGCCCTCAGGAGTCCACGTGGATCCCTCAGCGGGTGGCCAAGGCCCCTGAGGCCCACCGCGGTCTTCGGAAGGCGGAATGGGCCGAAGGCTTCGGGAACATCTTCGTGCAGACCATAATGTGAAGTGCGAATGTGAAGTGCGAATGACAACTCGTCCAGACCAGAATGTGAAGTGCGAATCGTGATTATCTAGCGGCCTTCTGAACATCCCGCAGAGATCATCCAGACCAGAACTCGAAGTGCGAAGCGTGATTATCTTTGCAACCCTGGAACTCTGCGGTCCCAGATCGTCATGAGAGGTCGACATACGTCGCGCTGCGCTCCAGCGAGTAATGCACGGCGCAAAATCCATCACTGATCTTCAGCAAAAGGATCGCTGCAGCATTTGAGCGAGCACAGGTAGCACAAGCCACCGTCAGGCCACCTCCACTTGTCTAGAGAGGCAGCGAACAGCTGGTTGAATTTTGCACGAATGCTAATTGGAAACTCGTCCCTGAGGAGTTCAGGGAACTCGTTGCAAAAAATTGGAATGCTGTCAGAGAGTGCTGCGTATTCATCCTCGTAGTCGGTGCCGTCCTGGGCCATAATTCTGTCGAGGACGTGAGCTGAGCACAATTTATGCCAGGGAAGGTGACACATGAAACACGTCCTGGCAATAGATCCATCAGTGTATTCAATTTGCTTGCATTTGATACAGTGCTTAGCGCCACCAGTAGGAGCGTCATCAACGATAGCGAACAAGAGATTGACCGTAGAACGAAACCTCAGCATGCGCTCATCAATAGTAACGCCACCGGAGCGGCGTACCACCCTAGTACCGATGTCGTTCACCAGCATCTGAGTCTTACCGCTGGCGAGCCGATCCACCATGTGCGTCTGGTATTTCTTATCCTTCCCAGGAGGTCTGTATGGTATGCGTTCATTCTCATCGAGGTCACACAATCGGCCAACGACTTTGGGAATGTCCCACCTGATGAACTCAGTTGAGTGCGTACCAACAGCGGCATCAATATTCACAATCAGCGAAACGCTATTGACATCAAGCGGGTCCCTGTCGCTATCGGATGCGAACTCAATGCCAAAGACAGTCAGGGCCAGCCCAGTAGACCACGCGTGCATCAGTTGGCCAACGTGTTTCATTGAGAATTCGGCATGTGGATCTGGTCTAGCAGGAAGAGTGTCTTCATCAACACGCACGGCTTCAGATGCGAGCTGCAAAAGTTCATCTTGCAGGCCAGTCTCTGGATCGTTCACGACCAAGCCATCGTCTTGTTGTTGCCCGAGGCGTTGTACAGCTCGCGCCTCCAGATCAGCCGTCATGGTTGCAGCCACCGCTTCTTCTATGCCGTCTGCACTCGTCGCATTCACTGCCTCGTCGAACTGCATGTCCTCACCGTCGGCCGCATGGATTTCATCATCTTTCATCGCCTCCCACAGAGCGTCGAGGATATCGTCGTCATCGGCATTTGTAGGTGGGTCCCGGCGGTCACCCTCGCAACTGCGACGCCTTGCAGACCGAAAGTTTGCAGTCAGAATTGGATCCCCATCCAGCTTGCAGCGGTTCATGGACTCAAATATCCACTTCACCTGAACAAGCTGAAGCGCATGAACTTGGTAAGCAGAAAATGCTTGGCTGAAGAATTCTGCGGAAGCGGACTTCATCGAATGAGCACGCAGAGGCCTCACCATCTTCGCCACGCGGGTCGGATGATCGACGACGCAGTCAAATAACCACCATGTCCTCTTGTACCTCATGGAAGCAAACCAGCCTTGTAAAATTAAGCCATCGTTGTCCACAGCCACGATGATGTGTTTCGAAGATGGCTTCCTGCCCTCCAGGAGCTGCAGCATTCGAGAAGCGATGCGGGCGGCCCCGCGCCTGAGTTGCGCTTGTTCTTCAGATTCTGCAGCTCGAGCTCGATTGCCTGCTGGATCTGGATCCGCATCAGCCAGACGTGGGCCCTCATCTTCACGATGGGCTTCTGGTGCCTCGGGTGCTTGTAGGGGCAGGGGTTCGCGAAGCGATTCTGGACCTCCTTCAGGTGCGCGATCTTCGGGAGGTGGTGGTAATGGAATTGGCTCTTGTAGCTCATAGTCCTCACTCGCAGGCGGCGCTGCTGGCGCTGAAACCAACTGGTATCCTTGAACATCATCTGCGAATCTAGTTTTGTCCTGCAGGGCCTTCATGTTGTCCTCGTGATTCTTCGCGGACTCGTCCACCAGATCCTTCAATACTCCAGGAGGGATTGACTGTCGACGCGTTGTCTTCAAGACGGCGAGCTCCTTCTTGAGGTACAGTCTGGTTGAAAGTAATTCCAGGCCGATGGCGGGAGCCAGCTTGATGATAAACTTGATCATGGAGTTCATGCCTTCCACTGCCTGCGTGTCAACTGGGATCATGTGCACAATAACAGTCAGCAGCTTGAACAGCTCAGGGTGGATAGTACCATCTTGCTTAGTAACTTTGAGTTCGTCCTCGAAGCATTTAGCGATTTTCCAAGGAAGCTGAAGCTTCATATTTCGATCGTCCTCGTCCTTCTCCAGGTAATCAAGCATCTCAGTGGCCAGTGCTTTCCTCCGGTCGCAGCGCGTGTCTGCATCATTGAACACCATCCAAGCAATCTTCATGGGGAATTCATCGGAGATGGGCATGAACCTTATTTGAAAATCTGCTGCCTGTAACAGAATGCTCTCGACGCACCGTGCCCTCACCATTTCTATGTCCATGTTGCCGCATCGAGCGAACTCGAATACGTTCCCCCACAAGGCGTCGGAGTTGTATGTGCTGTCTTCGATCATGTCGTCGTAATTTTGAAATATCTCTGACACCTTGAAACAGGGCTGAACCTAAACGGTGTTTTTCGATTTCGTTTCGTTTTGTCTTCAATCCGCCTTTACCGCAAAACGAAGTCGAAACGAAAACGACCCACGAAGCCCACGAAATCGCCAAAACATCGTTTAGGTCCAGCCCTGCCTTGAAATATACCAGTTCTTGCAGCGTGGATGTGTATCCCAGGTCGAACACGCGATGTTTGTCCTCCTGGTGTCGTGCTGATCTCTTCTGGAACCAGTGCAACATGTGAGCCAGCGGGTCACCTGAATAGTACAGTATCGACATATCAACCCACCACTCGTATGATTGTATCGATGCAAGAGATTCCTTCGCCCATCTTCCCATTTTTGCTTGGTATTCTTCACCAGAAAGATCGTCAACGAATTCGCTTGAGGATGCAGGTGGCTTCGCGAACACATTTCTCCACACAGAGTTCAACTCCGCGTAGCCTGCTCCCAAAAAATGCTTCATTGTAGAATGTATTTGGCCAAATCGCCCACGTAAAGGTCTGGGCGGTATCCTGCCAGCGGCTTCGACTGCTCGCTCCTCCCCGAATAACAATGTCCACTCTTTCCGCAAAGCTGCTGCCTTGTGCGGCGAGCGCCAGCAATTCGCAACGACCGCAAGTTTCGAGTAGAGCGTCTCATGGAACCGGAGAGATCTTTTTGTGATCAGGTGCAGCTGGTGAATGAGACAATATTGCCAGATATCCCAGGCCCACGGCATATCACCGAGGACTTCTTTGACGATTCTTTTGGTCCCTTGCATGTCTGGCCCAGCGTCGCTGCCTCCATTGAATATTACTATGTGGCGATGTCCTTGAAGGAAGGACTGCAAGACAGCTTCAACGAACTGTTTCGACGTGACTGACTGCGCGCGCTCATCTTGATTATCTTCAGGTCCGCCAGCCTCAAACGCATCCCTGAGAGCATCTTCCAAAGTTCTCCATGTCCAAAGCCCGCATCTCTGCAACCTTTGATCCCACTCATGTTCTGTCTGGAGTGCCGTGCAACTCTCACTGACTGCGTAGACGTCTGGGTATGCGACAAACGAGTATTCGATTGGAGACTGGCCCAAGGGGATACAGCCGACGTTCCAGGTATCTGATGCGAATACTTTTGATGTCCTGTACACGTTCGAATTGGTTGCATCCCCTCGCACGACGTGGCATGTGAAGGAAACAGATGGTGCAGCCTGCTTGTCACAAACCATCTGCAAGTAGTCGACTATGCCTGAATACATCTCTTCGAATCCGCTGCGAGGCCTTAGGCACGTGAGATCGATGGCGCAAACACCCACTGATGGCCCAAGACGGCTCCAAGACACCCCAGACAGGCCCCCGCACCAAGACGCCCAAGTAGGCCCCCCAAGCCGCGCCAGAGAAGCCCCAAGCACCCAGCAGGCCACGAAGAGGACACCACGAGGACCAGCACCGACTTGCTTGTACGTGCTCCAGTCGTGCAGCCCGCGAAGCGAGAGGGATCTGTTCCGTGCTGCTGTGTACCTGGCTGACCGTGCAAGGTTCTCACAATGCGTGATTGACCATCGACTTGTTGCCACATCCAGAATGGCCGCGGTTGAAGTAGCACTGGCGTGCCCGAGATTTCTCTTGAAGCCTAACATGTACTTGCCCTCTATCGTTAGATTGTGCCGATAATTGTCCTCACGATGTGCATGTTTTAAATAATCATACGGTAGCTTCGCTTGTAGTTCAACCAATTGTTCATTCAAACTTGCGATCTCCACTTCCTGCCGGCGCACGGTCCGTTTTGCATCTGCTCGTTCTTTCTTGGCTCTATCCAGCTTCCTAGACATATCGACCATGGCGTTCTGGAGCTGTTCTCTGGACATATCCCGAATACTCGCCAGAACTAGTTGTCTGTTCTGTGGGGCTCGAGTTCGAACAGGCGCGGGGACAACTGCAAGATGATGAGAAACCTCTGGCGGCCCCAACCGTTCGTAAACTGCTCTGTCAATTTGCAGCCACGCCTGATCGTTCGCTGACCTCAATACATGGCCTTGACTTCGGAGAAACTCAACCAGATCCGTGATGAGAAAAGGGCCTCTGCCCGACCCCGCTGGTAAAGAACTCACCTGCCGTATCTCGCTGCTGCTGCTGCATGAAGTGATGACAAAATTCACGGCCGCAAGAAATTCTCTCACTCCGAGAAAGTGCACCCTGAAACCTCTGATCTCCACGCCAACGGCGCCAGAAAGGCGCAACGCCTGTGCAATGAGTTGCTCCATGTGACGGGCCCGACAGGCAAACCGAACGTATGTCGAACAAGTTTGAGCCAATATGGTTACATAATCACGTCAACGACAGCTGAAATTACGTTTCGTTTGAGGTATCATCATAAAACGCACGCGCATTTCAGGCGAGGAATTCCAGTAAGACCCCTAGGAACCTATCCTTAATCGAAGTTGCGGTCCGCCGACCCCATTAGATTTACCAGGCACGCAGGGACATGCCCCAAACGAAACGCAGGCTTGTTCAGAGTTTTAACGTGTTACAATGTCTTGGATGTGCCTTCTGTTTCATTTACATGTCGTTGAACATGCGCGCTGTGCGATATCGCGTATGCTTTGTTGGCGCTGTTTCGTTTGTAGATCCCGCCCAGATTCATTAGGCACGTGTGAGAAAACCCAGGCGCAGCGACGCACGCAGGACTCGGATAGTCTGGGGAGAAGCTCGGGTTCAGACCCGCACGTCTCGGAGAGTCTGGGGAAAAGCTCGTGTCCAGACTCTGCGGAGTGGGTGGGTTTGGGGGACCATTTATCACATCCCCACCCGGGCCCTGCAATCGCCGGGCGCAGGTGCCCCTCGAGCTCCGTGAGGTTAAAGTCCTTCAACTCGTCGGGGGCTTCCGCCCGGCCGGCCTCCTCCTCCTCCTCCTCCTCCTCCTCCTCCTCCTCCTCCTCCTCTTCCTCCCTCTCCTCCTCCTCCTCCTCCTCCTCCTCCTCCTCCTCCTCCTCCTCCTCCTCCTCCTCCTCCTCCTCCTCCTCCTCCGGGCGGGGAGCTCCCACCCTGGGGCCCACCTCTGAGGGCCCGGGGGCCCACTGGCGCAGAAGCCGACGCCGAGCGGGCAGGGCGAGGGCCCGCAGAGGGCCCAAGCGGGGCGGCTTGCCCGTGACCTCCTGAGGCGTGGCATCCTCGGCTCTTCCTGCAGTTCTGGCCTCGTCAACCTGCGGCGCCTCCTCCTTCGCTGCGCCGACGGTTGGGATCTCCTTGCGAGGAGCGGGGTTGTCCGCCGCGCATTCACCGGCCTTCTTGCCGCCGCCCTTGGCCCCTGGACCTGCCGCTGCCGACGCCTGGGGTGCGGGCGCGGAGGGGCTGGCCGCGGCTGCGGCCCCCCCAGCTCGCTTGGAAGCCTCCTCTGCTTCGTGCCCCTTCCGGAGCGCAGTCATCCTTTTGTCCGCTTCCTCGTGCGAGTTGATCCTCGGGCCCCCCTTTGGGCCTCCGCGCTCGACGAGTTGCATCTGCGCCGTCCGGTCCAGCAGGCCCACCTTGCCGATCGCCCGGAGGGAGTGCGGGCAGGAGGTGAGCTGACACCTTTCCCAGCTGGCACTGTGTCCGCAGAGGCTGCGGCACCTGGAAGGGGACTTGGGCCTGTGGTCGAGGCTCCCACCGTGCTCCTTTCTGGTCCGGGCCTGCCCAGAGAGCCCGGCGCTGCCCTTGCTCAGGAGGGGAGAAAACACGCAGACACAATTAATCGTCGACTCACAGGAAAATATAGGAAAACATGGGACGTGGGGGTGAAGACAAAAACCCAGAAAATATGGGAAAATAGGGGGGCTATTTTGATCTGTGTGTATATTCATTTGTGTGTCCCAGGGCCCCTTCACTTGCCGCCTCCTCCTCCCCCTGCCGCGCTGCCGCTTCCTCCTCCGGCTGCTCCCCCGACGCCTCCCGAGCCTGCCTGAGTGGCGTCCGGCTGCTGGCTGCGCTGGGTGAGGCGGAGCGGCCGCGGAGCGGGGCGCCGCCTGCCGTCGTGACCGCTGGAGCTTGCCGTGGTGCCCGACCAGGATGTCCGGCATGAAGTACTGATTGGGCACGCCCAGGTACTCCAGATTTCGTAACAAAGGGAGGGGGGTCTCATTTCGGGGGGGGTCTCTTCCAGGCTATCTTGGAGGGCCTGGGGGGGTCTGGGGACGATGTTTTGGAGGGTTCTCCCACGGTGGAGGTCTGAAATGGCTTGTCTTGGAGGGTCCAGACCCCCTCCCTTTTATTACGAAATCTGGAGTACTGATCGGGCACGCCCAGGTAGTGCGTCCTGGGCATCTTCGGCCGCGGCCCCGCGTTCTCGGCGCTACTCGGAGGCTTGCACACGAAGCGAATCCTATGCCACGTCGGGCTCTCGCCCCCCCCTGAGTTCCAGCATCTTGGCCCTCTTCATCCGCAGCTCCTCGCGCCGCCTGCCTCTTGGCTCCGCCCAGATGCCATGTGTGACGTTGGGGGGCCACGCCTAGTCGGCCTCGTCGTTCATCTTCAGCAGCTGCTCCGCTGCCTTGACCTGCTGGTCGTAGCGCTCTCGCCCGTAGTAGCCCGCCCACCCTCGAGCTTCCCGCTGGCGTCTTGGAGCCGATGCTGCGGAGTGAACTCGTGTCGAGGTCGCGCCTCGAGGAGGAGGAGGAGGAGGAGGAGGAGGAGGATGAGGGGGAGGAGGAGGAGGAGGAGGAGGAGGAGGAGGA
>CAUYUJ010016022.1:196125-213625 GCA_963575745.1 Prorocentrum cordatum | reverse complement strand
ATGAATGCGGAGCATTTTGCTCAGTGCACGTGCACTGCACGCCTCGCGTGGAATTTGCCTGTTCCGCCGTCCCGGACACGCCTGTTGCCGCCAGACCATTGTCGCGCGGCCGCCGACCAAAAAGTAACCCCACCAGCCCAGACCCCGCAGGGGGGCCACCAGAGGCGCTCCAGCCCCTCAACATACCCTGCTTCGCCAGCGATGAGGTGCTGAGCGCTACCGGGCACGTCTTCCAGCGGGCCAGGTGCGCTCCCTCCTAGGACATGAGCAGTGGCGCCCGCAGACATGGCCTGAACGACGGTGCCACCCGGGCCCTGCGAGCTACCGTGCAGCATCACGTGACTATCGTGCATGGCCTTCTTGGCGCTGGGAAGACCCGCTTCTCGGTATGCGCGCTTGACACCTGGGCGGGCACACTGATGCGGGGCCAGGCCGTGGCGCTCACTGCGGGCTCCAACGCCGCAGCGGACCAGCCCGTCCACGCGCTGGTTACCGCCCACCAGCAGGGCCACCTGGATGAGGACACTTGCTTCCCATACCGATTCGTGCGCCTGGCGAGGGAGAGTGGGGCCGCCCCTTCCCTGGTGAACCTGACTCCTGGCGGGCGCTGCAACAGGGCCATGGGCTCGTGCCCCTGCCAGGACTGAGCAGCCTCTTTGGACTTTCCGAAATTTCGAGTCGGCCTGTTGAAGGACGCCAAGGCCATCGTGGCCGCGCATGATGCTGCCGAGGCTCTGGGGCAGAGCAGTGCGGCAAATGTTGTTTTGTTCATCGTTGACGAGGCTGGCCAAACTACAGAGCTCCACGCTATTATGTCGTTGGTCAGTGTCATCAGGAGTGGTGGCCATCTCGTCCTGGTGGGCGACCCCAAGAAACTACCTCCCATAGTATTCCAAGCTCGCTGCGCACCGGGGCCTTTGCATTTCCATCTTTGACAGGCTGCGCCACGCCCTACGGGGGCAGGACTCAGCACCCACGGCTCCTGGCATGGCCGAACTGGGCTTTTTGAGACAACGCTATGCGCAGCGGCCCAGCTTCTCCTCTGACAGATCGACCGTTAGTCGATGGCCTCCCCTGGCGACCGACCCTGGCTTGGGGCGAGGGCGCGCTCGCCGAGCTGGCGCGCGCCAGCCACTCGGACAAGGGCGACCTCGGGGGGGCCCTGGGCCCCCTGCGCCGTGCGGGCGCGGAAGACGGCAAAAGGCATGGCTTTCTTTTGGTAGACAACCCGTCCCTCGAGGTCACCTCCAGCGTCCATGCTGGGTGCACCAACCTTCCGGAGGCGGCGCAAGCAGTGGGCGTTGTCAGAGCGGTGATGCCCGCGATGGAATGGGGAGTGGCGGTTCGCCTGGTGATTGGGTACCAGCTGCGCGCGGCCATCCTGGAGGACGGGTGGCCGCAAAGCCCTGCCAACTTCAAGGGCGTGCCCCGGCAGTTCAAGGGTGGCAGTGGCAAGGCCGAGAGCGGCAAGGGGGGGGCCATGGGCGGCGATGGCGACAAAGACGACGGCAAGGCCGGCAATGACAGGGGCCGCTCCCCAGCCCCCGCGACCAACCTGGCTGGACAGAAGGGCGGAGCTGGATGGGCAGAGGTTCGTGGACCGTTCGGGCTGGAGCTGGGTTTTCGACCGGGGGGGCTCCTCGCTCACCGGCGTCGGCGCCAACTTCCCTGGCCTGCAGCAGGTTGCGCCCGGGCGCCTTCAATTTGGCCACCTGGTGCTCTCCACAATAGACTCCAGCCAAGGAGGAGAGGTTGACATCGTGATGTTCCTCACCACTAGGTCGAATGGAAACCGAGACTGGGGGTTCATGGGCAACGCCAACAGGGTCATTGTTGCCATTGCAAGAGCCACTCGCTGCGTCGTCATCATCGGCGATGGCAGAATTTTCGCTTCCGCCGCGTGGCCATGGCTGGGGGTGCTGGGGGTGCTTTCCGAGTACGGGCGCTTGGCTGGTCTCTGCGTCGGGTTTATGGATCCGTGGTGGGCTGGCTCGCGTGCCCGCCTGGCTGTCGACCCCAATATCGACCCCGTCGCGTGCTTGGCCACTTGGTCACTGGCCCTGTCTCCAGGGAAAGCCACGCAAGTGGGGGCGTATCCCAGACACAGCTTGGCAGCGCCATCAAGAAGGCCCGTGACGCCCTGGCCAACAGCTTTGCCAACCGGATCGAGACCCCGCTCGACCCCGGCTTCAACTGGGATGCGCTTGGCGTTGGCCTCGCCAACGGCCTCGACATTCTTGACCACCCCCGCCTTCTCTGTCGTGCTCTACCTGATCTCAGGACTGCGTCCCCACGAGTTCTTCCTTGCCGACGCGCCGAGAGAACCTGGGGGATTCGACCGCGAAGCCTTGTCACACTTTGGCTTCCTCTACGACGTGTCCCTTGGCCTGGACGCTAGCGGCCCGGTCTACGACGTGCTTTGGGCGTGCCTTGTCTGGGTTGTGGGACTGGGCGCCCCCTGGTTGGGCCGCGGGCTGGCCCTCCCAAGCGAGCCCCCTTCCGCCCCCGCCCCAAGCTCGCGGGCGCAGCTACCGACCCAGGGCAAATTGGCAGTGCGCGCCCACGGACATGCCGCGGCAGGCTCCGAAAGCCTGGGGCAGGGGGACCCGTGAGTGTTGCGGGCGTCGCCATCGCCCTGGCACGGGCACTGGCGCGCCCCCCCCAGCCAGCCCCGTCGGGCCAGCCATTCAGACGCGGCGTGATGGACCCGGGCGGGCAGCCCGTGGACTCCGACATAACTCGGTCCCTCCTGGGAATCTTGATGTTCATGATGGGTGTTCCCATGGCCGTTCCCCCGCGCCGATGGCGCAGGAGACGTCATCGAAGCGGTGCTAAGCATCTGCGTTCCCTGGCAAGATGCCCACCTGGCGTTCCGCTGGCAATTTGCCGAGACGTGGGGGCTCTCCCTGGATGACCTGGGTGCGCTACGCGGGCGAATCGAGGATGCGCTCCTC
The DNA here is from genome assembly GCA_963575745.1 of Prorocentrum cordatum. Lineage (NCBI taxonomy): Eukaryota > Dinophyceae > Prorocentrales > Prorocentraceae > Prorocentrum > Prorocentrum cordatum. The sequence continues at coordinate 210,671 of CAUYUJ010016022.1, read as the reverse complement.
CACGTCTCCAGGCTGGTAACTGGTGCACACCGCCATGAAGCAGCAAAAGATCCCCACTGCCCACAGTCCTGGGAGGATTCGGAGAAGCATCTCTTCAAGCTGGAAGTGCCCATGCTTGTCCTGGAACAGATCGTGCCGCGGCGAACATCGCAGTCTTGGCCAACGCCGCGTTTTCCATTTGTGCTTTCCATCGAGAGCTGGCCGACTCGGGCGCTGGGCTAGGGGATCCAGACGACGATCCCGCATGCGGCCTTCTCGCGACAGGACCTGGGGGCCCCCGAACCCGCCTCCCCTGCTCCTGGCGTGCAACTGGACCCTCCGTTCATCGAGGGCGGCCGGCTGGGGGCGGTGCAAAAGGACGCAAAGTTCACCTGCGCTGCGGCAAGGTTCTTCTCAAGTCGACGCAAGGGACTTGGGGGGCGACGAGACCAGAGAGATCCTGGCGCAGAACCGCCCACAGGCGTACCTATCCAGTCAGAGCTGCAGGTGGCTCTGTGGGAGCTGCTGGGTCACCAGCGTCGGGAGACGTGGGGGCCTCGCCCCGCTGGGCGGCGACGTGGCGCAGCGGGTCCAGGACTGCAGTGGGGGCCTGGCAGACGGCATGGAGCGGAGGAGGGCAGCGCCCCTCCCCTCGCTTGCGCACCTCCCACTCGGGTGCGGTGGCCGCCCGTGCGCCGCCGATCCTGCCCCCCTGCAGGACCTCCTCATGGGCGCAGTAAACCTGCGCTGCCCTCCCCTGGTCAACTCGACTTTACCAGCCCACAGGATCAACGATAGGAGGTGTGGGGGAGATGCCCGCAAGACTCGCACCTATTCTGCGAAGTGTGACACATGCGCCCCCCAGATGCCCCTCTCCTCGCGTGGAAGGTCTCGTGCCCCGCCCCCGGCTGCTTCCTGTGGCGACCTGGGCCGGGCACCGACGCCGATGACCGCTTAGGGCTCCCTCCCTGGTGGCTGTCCGCCTGGCAAGAGCGGGCGGATATGGAATGCCGCGTGGTGCTGCAGGAGGTGCCTCGTCTACGTATGGGACGTCGCGCCTGGCACCCTGGATCGCATCCTTGACCGCGACTCCGATAAGGTTTACCCAGAGGGCCCACCCAAAAGGCCACGCCAGGGCACCGTGGAGCAAGGTGCCCCGGACGTTGCGGATCAACTGCGCCCAAGGCTCGCCAACGCCACCGTCAGGGACGAGCACTTCGCGGATCCAGCAGTACGGGGCCCACGGGACGGCGCCAGCGTTCCCGCTGGCGGTAGCGACGGGGGTGCGCCCATCAGGACAGTGTCGGACCTACTCGCCCTCCTGCCAGAGCTCTCCCCGCCTAGTTGCCCCTGCTCAGCTCGCGGTCAGTTTCGGACCCGCGCCTGGCGGCGGATGACGCACAGAAGCGCAGTCGGGCCAACGAGCCCCGCGAGGTGCAGCACCTCCTCGTTACCTACCTCCGCTACTTCCACCCAGAAGTTGATTCGATCTGGCAGGATTGCGTGGAAGCCGAGGGCAGCGCCATCCCCGAGCCGAGGGGTCAGGAAACTTCCTGGCCAGCCAGGAGCTTGGTTTCCTTCCCGGCCAGGATGTGCGGTTCAGAGGTGCCAGCAGGCGGCTTGCCGCCGCGCGTCGACTGGGGCGGTTAGCGTTGGGCGGACGTTAGAGTGGTGAAGCACCTCGCCAACAATCCACTTCACAACGAAGCCTGGCAGAAGCACTGCACCTCCCTGGCGCGAGACAAGGGACCTAGCCCATTTCGGCACGAGCTCGCAGTGCTCGCGGACTTCCTGGTGGGCCTCGCCGCGAGCACCCTCGCAACGGCCACCGTCGCTCACCTGGCGCGCCAGGGCCCAGTCGCGAGCTCGCGCAGCGCGATGTCTCTTGAGATTGCTGCAGGTGTGAGGGCGGGGGCTTGGCTCGGTCCCAAGCCGGGGGCCAGCGATTCGCCGCGGGATCAGCGTGCGGGGCGCCGCCCCTGCAGGGATGAGCCTGCGTGGCCTCCTGGTCAAGGTAACCTGGCCCCGGCAGGCTCAGCGATGGGTCTGGCGCCCTCCCAGGGCAGGCAAGGGGGCCACGAGACCGACGAGGGGGGGGTGGCGAGGGGGAGGAGCCCGACCCCCCCGTTGCCTCGAAAGAGGACAACTTACTTGACGGCGCCATCGGCTCTCCCGCGGAAAGGGACCAGTCCGTGGACTTCGACGACCCGCGACCGGCATCCCCAGCAGGGTCGCCGAGCGAGCACGCAGAAGCAGACGGGTCCCCAGCAGCGTGACAGCTCGCCCCCACTATCGCACGTGGGCATCCGCGAGGACAGAAGCGAGGACGCCCCAGAAGTTAGCCCAAGCCCGAGTGACGATCCTCTTGGTGCCTCCCGTGCGCAAGTCCCCCCTGCGCCCGCAGCCGCGGACGCCGCTGCGTCCGCCAGCTCCAGAAGCGATCCGCTACCACCGTGGCGAAGCTACGCCGTCAGTGACAGGCGCGCGCGCAGCGCCCGGGCCGTGGACAGGCGCGCTGCGCCCCCTGGCCATGACGACAGCAGGCGCCCTTCGGCTCTTCCTCGCTACAGCAGCGCGCGGAAGGCCATCGACTATCTCCGTGCCGCTGTTACTGGGCGAAGCATGTATCGAGAGCACCTGGGCAGAGCCAACCTGGATCACCACGGTGAGCTCCCAGCTGATAAGATTGCGCGCCTCCAGAAGGTCCTGGGGGGCACGTTCAACGGGATCTGGCACGGTTACGCGCTGAAGTTCCCGAATCGCGCCAAAGGGAAGCCCCGAAGCAAACCCTGCCTGAACGACGAGGCTACGTGCGAGGGCTTCTTGGACGCCTGCGACGCCTGCGAGTTGGGCCAGAGACCGGAGCTCGACGTCGACTGGCAGGCCATCCGTGAGAGACACATCAAGGGGGCCTCTGGCGCGGGTCCCCACCAATCAAGGGGGTGGAGCTCCAGCTCCCAGCTCCAATCCAGGGGCTCGCGGGAAGGTTGGTCTTGGCGCGGTGCAGGGCAATCGTGGCGCGACCATGGCTGGCGTGGCGGAGGCAAGCGAGGCGTGGGGGAACAGCGACGGGGCTGACCGCGACGACAAGATATCCAGGTGGTCGTGACCGCCATGTCGCTGTCGCCGCGCGCTGCGGAACGCTCCAGACTCCAGAATGTGTGGCCGTTAGCCACTTCAGTGCCACCCCAGTTCCCAGCTTCACGTTCACCGCTTCCCTTCTCCCCCCGCCCTTCCTTTTGCGCCGACAGTGTGGCCGTTGGCCGCTTGCTTCCCTGGCGGTGCCCCCCCGGCGCAGACAACGCGACGGCGCCGCGGGCGCGGCAGACGTGGCCGCCCCCGCGGCAGTCAGGCACTCCTCCAGCTCCTCACTCCTTGCAGCGTCCCAGGCGCAGCGTCTTCGTGGAGGCCTGAGATGCGCCGCCTCCGCCTGGGGTCAGTCTGGTGGCGACAGTTGTGAGAGCTGCTGGGGCGCGCCCGCGTTTGGAGACGGGCCTCGCAAAATGGGGGGCTCAGGAGTTCGTTTTGGTACGTGCGGCCGTTAGCCGCGGCAGTATTCAAGGTGCCCCTGCCTCTCCGCCCCCCGCGACCGGTTTCGGTCGCAGCGCAGCGTCTGGCCCGCCCCCCGCCCTTGAGGATCAGGCTCTTGGCGCCGTGAATACCTGGCGCGATGCCCATGCTGGGGCGAGGCTGCCGTCGCGCGGCCTTGCCATCCTGGCCTTCCCCGCACCTGGCCGCAGCTCGTCGCGGTCCCCTGGCTGCAGGCCTCGTGATGACCAGTGACGGCCCCGACGCCGCGCCTGGCTTTGCCCCCCCGCACTTGGGGGCTGGGCTCCACGTCGCTGTCGATGCCGGGCACGCTGGCCCCTGCTGGGACGGGGCGCGGCGTGCCTCGCGGCCTCGGCCGTTGATTGTAGCTGTTTTCACCCTGGCCTTCGCTCGGACCTGGCCGCAGCCTGGCTCGGTTTTTTTGTGTGAACTGGCCCCCCTCGTCGTGGTGTCTCATGACCCGCGCGCGTCGCCGCGGGCTCCGGGCCTGAGGCTACCTCGGCCCCTCAGCTGCCTGCGGCGCCGCTCGTCTGTCCCTTGCGCTTGGTTGTGTTCATTCTGGTCCCGTGGGGCCTGGTGAGGCACCTTGGCGTTCAGGTGATGTGCGCGTTGACCAGTTCTGGCTAGAGTGCTTGCACTTCCCTGGCCTCTGGCTTCCAGTCACCGCCGCAGCCTGGCCGTGTCTGCCGTTGCCGCCGGTTTGGTGGGGCGCGGCCTATTGGTTTGCTCAGGAGTGGTTCAGCCTTCTTGGTCTGCCATCTGTGTTCGTCCCGTTGGCCTGCAGCCTAGCGCGTTGGACTGTTCATGCAGCCCCGCGCTTCGCCGCGCTTGTGGCGCGTCGACCTCTGGCGCCTGGTGCGACAAGGTTCAACTCGTGCTCTTCCCGGTGGCCCCGCCTCCGGGCTACCCGCACGCTGGCCGCCTGGGTCTCCTGGCAGCCCTCGCGGTCCGCCGGCAGCCCCCGCCCCCCCCCCAGCTCCCCATCGGCGGCAGCCTCGGCAGCCGTGGGCGTCCGCTGGGCAATTAGGCTTCGCCCGTAGCCCAGGCTGACCTCTGACGCTGCATGCTCCTGCGCTTGCGGCTGCGACGGAAAAGTACCACCCCGCCGGCCCATCCAGAAACGATGCCCAGAGGATCTGCCTCGATCAGGGAAGTGGGCAGCACGCAGAGAAAGGGTCCCCCATTGGAGGCCTCTTGGAGCGTCTTGGGGGCCTCCTGGCGGTCCCGGGCGCCTCTTAGAGCGTCTTGGGTGCCTCGCAGAGCTTCTTGGGGCCTCTTGGGGGTCTCTTGGGAGCCTCTTGGAGGCCTCTTGGGCGCCTGTTGCTGGGGCCTCCTGGGCGCCTGTTGGGGCCCTCTTGAAGCGCTCTTGGGAGCCTTGGGAGCGCCCTTGGAGACCTCTTGGGCCATCTTGGAGCCATTTTGAGGCCTCGGATGGCCATCGGAAGCGAAAAGGCGAGAAAACCAAAAACATTGACTTCCGCAAGGTTTTGGAAGGATTTTGGCCTCTTCGGGGCCTCCTGGGGGAGCTCTTTGGCCACTTGGAGCCGTCTTGGAGCGGTCTTGGGGCCTCTTGGAGCATCGTGGGAGCCACCTTGAGATATCTTGGGGTATCTTGAGCCATCTTGGAGGTCATATTGCGCTCTCCCAGGCGTTCTTGGAGTAATCTTAATCCGTGCCCGCCGCCCCCACCCGGGAGGCCAACATGTGGTCAAAACCGTGGTAAAATGAATGATTTTGGCATTCTCGCCGAGGCCTCTTGGAGCGTCTTGGGTGCGTCTTGGGTGCCTCTTGGGGCCTCTTGGGGGTCTCTTGTGGGCCTCTTGGGGGCCTCTTGGGGGCATCCTGGGGGCCTCTTGGGGGCCTCTTGGGACCTCCTGGCCACCTCTTGGGGCCCTCTTGGGGCCCTTTTGGGGCACCCTTGGGAACCTTGGGAGCGCTCGAGGGGCCATCGATCAAAAAGGGGGGGGGTCCTGAATTAGCCTTGCCCCCCGAGATGCCAACATGAGGCCAAACCCTTTTTGTAAAACCAGTGATTTTGGCTTCCTCGCCGAGGCCGTTTTGGACACCCTGACCGCTCGCGGGCCGCCCCGTCCAGGTCCAGGGGAAGGGGTCGGGGGAGGGGTCAAGATTCCCTCGCCGCCCGCAAGCCGTCCGCTCAGTCCCACCCGCCCTCCCAACACATACGTAGCACCCGAGCCTGGCCCGAACCGCATCATATTTAGCAGTCGTCTTTGGATGGGTAGCTACTGGGGGCGAATCCGCCGCCGCCGCCTCCGCTACCGCCGCCTCCGCCGCCGCCGCCGCCGCCCTCCGCCGCCGCCGCCGCGCCGCCGCCGCCGCCGCCGCTGTCCGCCGCCGCCGACGCCGCGCCGCCCGCCGCCGCCCGCCGCCGCCGCGCCGCCCGCCGCCGCCGCCGCCGCCGCCGTCGCCCCCGCTGCCGAACCGCAGCCGCTGCCGCCGCAGCTACTACCGCCACCGCTGCCGCCGCCGCCGCCGCCACCGCCACCGCCGCCGCCGCCGCCGCCGCCGCCGCCCCCGCCGCCGCCGCCGCCGTCACCGCCGCCGGCACCGCCGCAGCCGCCGCAGCCGTTGCCCCCGCCGCAGCCGCCGCAGCCGCCGCCGCCGCCAAGTGTACTCTGTTTTTTTGTTGACGGGGATGGTGTGGGGAGGCCGCATCGGGTTCGCTGCGCTTGGAGGCAGAGTGTGCTTTGTATCGTTTTGTACAAGGGATGGTGGGTGTGTGCCCGCATTGTCCCTGGTTGGCTCCCAGTCGCCTGGCGGAGGGGGTGTATATCGGTAGGGAACGGTGATAAACCTCCTCCCCGAAGGGGAAGAAAGGGGGTTGGAAGAGGAGCCGCCCTAAACCACCTACGCCCAGAGGGCTGGTGGGATTCGGCACGCATGGTGCGCTATCCTCGAGCGGACACGCGGAAACCAACCTGCCTTTGCGAAATAAACGCGGGGCTCGAGACATCCTCGAAATTCCTGCGCGCGTGACGCGCACCAGCGCTTTGGGCGTAGGTACTTGAGGGCGGCTCCTCTTCAACACAATTTGTTCCCCTTCGGGGAGGGGGTTTATCATATCATTGTCCCTATTAATAAGCACCCCCTCCCCCACCCGGCCGGCGGCCAACCCAGAACAATGCCACCCCCCCCACCATCCCTGTCAAAAAACACTACAAAACACATTCTGCCTCCATATTCAGAGCATGCGCGGCCGCCCCACGACCATTTTGTATTGATATTGCCGGAAAGGGCGTGGGCCCAGGGTCCTTTTTTATTATTCGTAGGTTTACCCCTGGGGGTGGGCCGGCGGACTTATTTGCGATACATTGCAAGGTAAAGTGTGAATTTGCAGTTGAACAAGTGCGTTTTTCGCGTGCCCGTTCGAGGACAGTTCGCCCCTTCATCTCGGATACTCGATAAATAACGGGGTCCGCATACCACCGTTTTCCTGTGTTAAAGAAGGGGTGCGGGCCATTTTTAGTAGAATCCTCAAAGCAAACGAGGTCTGCAGCCCCGACCGCGACGCGGGAAAGCGTCCCGCGCGCAGGAATTCCGAGGATGTCTCGCGCGTCCCGCGTCCCGCGCGCAGGAATTTAGAGGATGTCTCGACTAATTCGTTGTTTTTTCCAGGATTTCCTTGGCCACACAGGAGGGTATCTAACAGGTTCTGCCCGAGCTGGAACCACGTCGCTTCACGTGTCCAGGGCACCCAGGTGGGTATCTAACATGGTGGTCCCGAGCTGGAACCACGTTTTCCCGTGTCCAGGCCACACAGGTGGGTATCTAACATGGTGGTCCCGCGCTAGAGCCACGTGTTTTCACGTGTACAGGCCACCCAGGTGGGTATCTAACATGGTGGTCCCGAGCTGGTACCACGTTTTCCCGTGTCCAGGCCACACAGGTGGGTATCTAACATGGTGGTCCCGCGCTAGAGCCACGCGTTTTCACGTGTACAGGCCACCCATGTGGGTATCTAACATGGTGGTCCCGAGTTGGTACCACGTTTTCCCGTGTCCAGGCCACACAGGTGGGTATCTGACATGGTGGTCCCGCGCTGGAGCCACGTGTTTTCACGTGTCCAGGCCACACAGGTGGGTATCTAACATGTTGGTCCCGAGCTGGAACCACGTGTTTCACCCGTCGAGGCCACCCAGGGGGTGTCTAAGATGGTGGTCCCGCGCATGAACCACGTGTTTTCACGTGACCAGGTCGCCCAGAGGGTGTACCTAAGCCCCGCGATGGAACCGCGTGTTTTGATGTGTCCACGCCACCCAGGGGGATATCTAACATGGTGGTCCTGAGCTGGAACCACGTGCTTTTACGTGTCCAAGCCACCCATGATGTATTTAACATGGTGGTCCCGAGCTGGAGCCACGTGTTTTCACGTGTCCAGGCCACCCAGGGGGTATCTCACATGGATGGCCCGCGTTGGAACCACGTGTTTTTTCGTGTGCAGGCCACCCAGGTGGGTATCTATATAACATGTTGGTCCCGAGCTGGAGCCACGTGTTTTTACGTGTCCACGCAACTCAGGGGGGTATCTAACATGGTGGTCCCTAACATGGTGGCCCCGAGCTGGAAGCACGTGTTTTCACGTGTCCAGGCCACTCAGGGGATGTCTAACATGAGACTCCTGGATCCTTCCTGGGACTCGGAACGGAACGTCGAGAGTTTATTTGTATGTGGTATCGATTGGTTGATTTTTTGGCCTCCAGGCGTCTCTGGCGTTCCTGGGCCCTCCTGCGCTCCAGACGACCGCATGTTAGATATCCCCACTGGGTGGGCTGGAACACGTGTTTTTACGTGTGCAGGCCACCGAGGGGGGCGTCTAACATGGTGGTCCCGAGCTGGAGCCATTTTTTCCCGGAAAGGGCTTTGGCCCAGGGTTCTCTTTTAGTATGTAAACATATCCCCCCGTGCCCAACTTGAAGGAGGCCGGCGGATTCTTTCCTTGATAAATATCGAGGTCGAAGGAGGCCGGCGGATTAAAATTTGAGGATGTCTCAGGCGAAACGCTTGTTTTTGAAATCCCGATCGATAAATCACAGGGTGCGGGCCACCTCAGCACGACCACATCCCAGCACGACCACACCCCAGCACGACCACGCCCCAGCACGACCACGCCCCAGCACGACCACACCCCAGCACGACCACACCCCAGCACGACCACACCCCAGCACGACCACACCCCAGCACGACCACACCCCAGCACGACCCGATCGATAAATCACAGGGTGCGGACCACCCCAGCACGACCACACCCCAGCACGACCCCACCCCAGCACGACCCCACCCCAGCACGACCACGCCCCAGCACGACCACACCCCAGCACGACCACACCCCAGCACGACCACACCCCAGCACGACCCCACCCCAGCACGACCCCACCCTAGCACGACCACACCCCAGCACGACCACACCCCAGCACGACCACACCCCAGCACGACCCCACCCCAGCACGACCCCACCACAGCACGACCACCCCCCAGCACGACCACACCCCAGCACGACCACACCCCAGCACGACCCCACCCCAGCAAGACCACACCCCAGCACGACCACACCCCAGCACGACCTCACCACAGCACGACCACACCCCAGCACGACCACGCCCCAGCACGACCACGCCCCAGCACGACCACGCCCCAGCACGACCACCCCCCAGCACGACCACCCCCCTAGCACGACCACCCCCCAGCACGACCACCCCCCAGCACGACCACACCCCAGCACGACCACACCCCAACACGACCATACTCCAGCACGACCACACCCCAGCACGACCACACCCAGTCGCACCCCCGTGGAATGTTTCGTGGGGTGTCTGGTTGAGTGGTTGCCTGTTCGTGGGGTGTCTCGTGGAATGTTTCACGGGGTGTCTCGTGGAATGTTTCGTGAGGTGTCTCGTGGGTTGTTTCGTGAGGTGTCTCCTGGGATGTTTCGCGGGGTGTCTCGTGGGATGTTTCGTGAGGTGTCGCCCAGTTGGATATCGTGAAAACGTGACCATGCTGCACATGTCTATATCCCTTTCCGGGTTCGTGGGTCCATCATGTTTGTACATGTCCAGGCCACCCAGGGGGATATCAAACATGGTTGTCCCGAGCTTGAACCACGTGTTTGTACGTATCCAGGCCACCCAGGGGGGCATCTAACATGATTGTTCTGAGCAAGGACCACGTGTTTTAACCTGTCCAGGCTATTCAGGGGTGTATCTAACATGGTTTCCCGAGCTGGCACCATGTGTTTTTAGGTGTCCAGGCCATCCAGGGGGATATCTAACATGGGTGCGCTCCGGCGTTGCGACCTCCCTCCTCCTCCTCGTCCTTTTCCCCCTCCCCCTCTTCTTCCCCCTTCTTCTCCCTCTCCGCTCCTCCTCCTCCTCCTCCTCCTCGTCCTCCTCCTCTTCTTCCTCCTCCTCCTCCTCCTCCTCCTCCTCCTCCTCCTCCTCCTCCCCGTCCTCGTCCTCGTCCTCAGCAAGGGCCGTGCGGGTCGACGTGTCTCCCGCGAGCCGCTTCGCGAGGCTGCGGTACACAAGCTAAGGGGAACCTGCCTGACATCCGATGTCGTGTTTTTCCCAGAAAGGGCATAGGCCCAGGGTTCTCTTTTAGATGTTTACCCCCGGTTTCGACTTGAAGTTGGCAGGCAGAATTATTTCTCGATCAATGACGAGTTTGAAGGAGGCCGGCGGAATTATTTTTGAGCATGTCTCGAGCGAGACGCTTGTTTTTTCACAATTTGTTTAGGATATCTCGAGCGAATCGATGGTTTTGCAGAGTTGGGGGGTGTCTCGAGCGAAACGCTTGTTCCCAACCCTCCTATGGTTGGGTACTCGTTTTGAATAGAGCAGTGTGGTCGCCCCGTCCTCCTCCTCCTCATCCCCCCTCCTCCCCTCCTCCTCTCCTGTTTCCTGTGTTTCCCTCTCCTCTTCTCTCGTGCCGTCGGGCTGCGATCTGCGCAACTGTCGCCACTTTCGTGGGCTCCTGGGAGGCCCAGCGGAGGTGCGTCCCACGCGGATCACCTCGAGACCTCGCGGTGCCCTGGGGGCTGCGATCTGCGCAATTGTCGCCACTTTCGTGGGCTCCTGGGAGGCCCAGCGGAGGTGGGTCCCACGCGGATCACCTCGAGACCTCGCTGTGCCCTGGGGGCTGCGATCTGCGCAACCGTCGCCACTTTCGTGGGCTCCTGGGAGGCCCAGAGGAGGTGGGTCCCACGCGGATCACCTCGAGACCTCGCGGTGCCCTGGGGGCTGCGATCTGCGCAACCTTCGCCTTTTTCGTGGGCTCTTGGGAGGCCCAGCGGAGGTGGGTCCCACGCGGACCACCTCGAGACCTCGCGGTGCCCTGGGGGCTGCGATCTGCGCAATTGTCGCCACTTTCGTGGGCTCTTGGATGCCCAGCGGAGGTGGGCCCCACGCGGATCACCTCGAGACCTCGCCGTGCCCTGGGCTGCGATCTGCGCAATTGTCGCCACTTTCGTGGGCTCCTGGGAGGCCCAGCGGAGGTGGGTCCCACGCGGATCACCTCGAGACCTCGCGGTGCCCTGGGGGCTGCGATCTGCGCAACTGTCGCCACTTTCGTGGGCTCCTGGGAGGCCCAGCGGAGGTGGGTCCCACGCGGATCACCTCGAGACCTCGCGGTGCCCTGGGGGCTGCGATCTGCGCAACTGTCGCCACTTTCGTGGGCTCCTGGGAGGCCCAGCGGAGGTGGGTCCCACGCGGATCACCTCGAGACCTCGCGGTGCCCTGGGGGCTGCGATCTGCGCAATTGTCGCCACTTTCGTGGGCTCCTGGGAGGCCCAGCGGAGGTGGGTCCCACGCGGATCACCTCGAGACCTCGCGGTGCCCTGGGGGCTGCGATCTGCGCAATTGTCGCCACTTTCGTGGGCTCCTGGGAGGCCCAGCGGAGGTGGGTCCCACGCGGATCACCTCGAGACCTCGCGGTGCCCTGGGGCTGCGATGCGCAATTGTCGCCACTTTCGTGGGCTCCTGCCCAATCTTCGCCACTTTCGTGGGCTCCTGCTTTCGGGGGCTCCTGGGAGGCCCAGCGGAGGTGGGTCCCACGCGGACCACCTCGAGACCTCGCGGTGCCCTGGGGGCTGCGATCTGCGCAACCGTCGCCACTTTCGTGGGCTCCTGGGAGGCCCAGCGGAGGTGGGCCCCACGCGGATCACCTCGAGACCTCGCCGCCCCCTGGGGGGCTTGTGATCTGCGCAATTGTCGCCACTTTCGTGGGCTCCTGGGAGGCCCAGCGGAGGTGGGTCCCACGCGGATCGCCTCGGGACCTCGCCGCCCACTGGGGGGCTTGCGATCTGAGCAGCTGTCGCCACCTTCGTGGGCTCCTGGGAGGCCCAGCGGAGATGGGTCCCACGCGGACCACCTCGGGACCTCGCCGCCCCTGGGGGGCTTGCGATTTGCGCAATTGTCGCCACTTTCGTTGCCTCCTGGGTGGCCCAGCGGAGGTGGGTCCCACGCTGATCACCTCGAGACCTCGCCGTGCCTTGGGGGGCTTGCGATCTGCGCAGCTGTCGCCACTTTCGTGGGCTCCTGGGAGGCCCAGCGGAGGTACGTCCCACGTGGATCATTCGGAAGTACGACATACGCGTTTCTTTTAACGCCCCTGTGGTTCCGTTTTGTATAGTTGCCGTTCCTCTTCTTGCTGCGCTCTTCTGAAATCATTGCTGTGTGCTCTTCTTGCGCACTGCGGGTCGTTCGGAATGCCAGTCCGCATTGAGTGGTTCTGAGTATAATCGCCACATGTATAGAACGGGTTGGGTACGTCACATGGTACGTTTCCATAAGATGTTGAGGATGCCTCGAGCGAAACGCTGGTTTTGCAGAGTTAGGGTATCTAACATGGCGTCGGGCCCAACGCCGAATCATGAGGAAACACACGGGGGGGCGAACAGCGCTACCCGAACACATGACCCAAACCAGAAATGTGATGGTTTCTGGGGGCCTCTCCATGGAAGACGTTGCGAGGATGACTCGAGCGGGAGCGCGAATTCAGCGTATCCAGGTCACGCAGGGGGGTATCTAACATGGCTGTCCCGAGCTGGAACCACGTGCTTTTTTCTTGCTCAGGCCACCCAGGGAGATCTCTAACATGGTTGCCCCGAGCTGGCACCACGTGTTTTTACGTATCCAGGCCACCCAGGGGGTATCTAACATGGGTGTCCCGAGCTGGCACCGTGTTTTTACGTGTCCAGGCCACCAACACGACGCTTGTCCCCAGCACGTTCTGTAGCGCGTCCCCTTGGCATGTCCCGCGGTGCGTCCCCGTGGCACGCCCCCTGGCACGTCGCCTGGCGCGTCCCTTATAATGTTCCGCGGCGCGTCTTCCTGGCATGTTTCCTTGGCAATTAGCTCTGGGGCAGCTACTATGTGGACTATGTTCTCAGGCAGCTCGAGCTTAAGATCCAGATCAGTTCGGTCAGGACTCGGATACACAGGAGGACTCGATCCACAACACTATCGAGCACAATCGCGGCATGGCACATCGCAGTTCAGCACGGCGCAGCGCAGCACAGCCCTCGGCACGGTACATCAAGATCGATACGCTCACTCAGCATTGCAACCTGGCACGTTCCTTGGCACGTTCCGTGGCGCGTCCCGTGGCGAGTCCCCCTGGCACGTCGCGCGGCGCGCCCCCTGGCACGTCCCGTGGCACGTCCATTGGCACGTTCTGTAGCGCGTCCCCTTGGCACGTCCCGCGGTGCGTCCCTCTGGCACGTCCCCTGGCACGTGGCATGGCGCGTCCCTTGGAATTTTCCGCGGCGCATCTTCCTAGCATGCCCCCCCCTGTGAATTAGCTCTTGGGCAGCTACTACGTGCTCAGGCAGCTCGAGCTTAAGATCCAGATCAGTTCGGTTAGGACTCGTATGCAAAGGAGGACTCGATCCACAACGCTATAGAGCACAATCGTCACGTGGCACATCGCAGTTCAGCACGGCGCAGCACAGCACTGCCTTCGGCACGGTACATCAAGATTGATACGCTCAGCATTGCAAATTGGCACGTTCTTTGGCACGTTCCGTGGCGCGTCCAGCAGGTCCAATTGGCACGTCGCGCGCCGCGTCCCCTGGCACGTCCCGTGGCACGTCCATTGGCACGTTCCGTAGCGCGCCCCCTCGGCACGTCCCGCGGTGCGTCCCCGTGGCACGTCCCCTGACACTTCGCTTGGCGCGTCCCTTGGGACGTTCCGCGGCGCGTCCTCCTGGCATGTTCCCCTGTCAATTAGCTCTGGGGCAGCTACTATGTGCTCAGGCAGCTCGAGCTTAAGATCCAGATCAGTTCGGTCAGGACTCGGATGCAAAGGAGGACTCGATCCACAACACAATAGAGCACAATCGCGGCATGGCACATCGCAGTTCAGCACGGCTCAGCACAGCACAGCCCTCGGCACGGTACATCAAGATCGATACACTCAGCATTGCAACTTGGCACGTTCTTTGGCACGTTCCGTGGTGCGTCCCGTGGGACGTTCCGCGGCGCGTCCTCCTGGCACGTTCCCCTGTCAATCAGCTCTGGGGCAGCTACTAGTTACGTTCTCAGGCAGCTCGAGCTTAAGATCCAGATCAGTTCGGTTAGGACTCGGATGCAAAGGAGGACTCGATCCACAACGCTATAGAGCACAATCGCGGCATGGCACATCGCAATTCAGCACAGCGCTGCACAGCACAGCCCTCGACACGGTACATCAAGATCGATGCACTACGCATTGCATTTGCCCGTCGCCCAATCAGATGTCTTTGAAACGTTGCCATGTCTTACATTTCTAGATTTTTTCCCGGGTTCGTGGGACGATCATGTTTTCGAACGCGCGGCCCCTTGGACGGGCTTTTCGGGGCCGAGTCGTGTTCTGACGGCCCGGGTGCCCTCTGGTTTGCAATGAGGATTTGTCGGGGATGTCTTCACGCGTCCAGGTCGCACAGGCAGATGTCTAGCATGAGGATGTGTTGAGGATGTCTCAACCGAGACGCTTGGTTTCACGTGACCAGGTCGCCCAGGCGGATG
>CAUYUJ010016022.1:131125-191125 GCA_963575745.1 Prorocentrum cordatum | reverse complement strand
CGCCTGGCACGTTCCCTGGCAGGTTCCGTGGCACGTCCCGTGGCGAGTCCCCCTGGCACGTCGCACGGCGCTTCCCCTGGCACGTCCCGTGGCACGTCCCCTGGCACGTTCCGTAGCGCGCTCCTTGGCACGTCCCGCGGTGCGTCCCCATGGCACGTCCCCTGGCACGTCGCTTGGCGCGCCCCTTGGGACGTTTCGCGGCGCGTCCCCCTGGCATGTCCCCCTGGCATCGCCCAATTGCATCTGCAATTGAGGTCCTGAAAAAGGGTTCTATGCTTCGCAGTTCTCAATCTCTTTCTGGGTTCGTGAGTCGATCATATTCGAAGATTTTGAACGAATCTTGGCCGCTGGAAGTCGCCCTTGGGAAGGTCCGTGGTCACGTGGAGTCGTCTTGGGACAGTCTTGGGATTCTTGGAGACACACTGGAAGCTATCTTTGGCCTTGTTCGGCTATCTTGTGCGATCTTCAAGGTCATCTGGGGCTACCTGTGGCCACCTTTGAGCCATCTTCGACGTTCTGATTGCTCGTGGCCCCCCCTCCAGACCCAGGGGGTAGGGTAGGGTAGGGGTCAAGGGGAAGAAGGGGACTGGAACAACGATCTCGTTAGACAACTCACGCTCTAAAGGGAAGGTGGGTTTTGCCAACGGGCCACTCGTGAGAGCGGCGCTCGTGTAGTGGTCGCAAACGCGGTCAATCGCAACAGCTGCGACAGGGTCAGATGATGACGATATGGATCAATATGCTAGGCAGTCACGGCCTAGGCTCGGGCTTGGGGGACGGAGACGCAACCACGGGCGGGTGAGGGAAAGAGGGGGTTGGAGTGGGGACCCAGGGCCTGGTGGAATATTGGATGTGTCGCATGGGTTGAGGGCTGTCGGCCGCGGCAGGCGTGATGCAGTGCTACTGTGCGGTTGGCCAGGCGGGGGCGGTTGTCTCTTGCCGTGTCTGCGGGCTGTCTCCTCTCTGCCTCCTTTTTTCCTGCTGCTTCCTCCGTCCCCCCCTCCGCAGCGCCACTCCCCACGACAGCTTCACCCCAGCGCCGCCTCGCCCGCATACCGCTTCGCCCCGCGACCCTGCCGCTCGCTCCAGTGTCCGCCCGCCCGCGTGCTCGGGCCCGCCCGCCCGTGCGCACCGCGAGGTTCCGCCCGCCCGCCCGACGGAGTCCGCCCGCCCGCCCGCCAGGGATTCGCTCGGCCGCTCGGCCGCCAAGGGGCCAGCCCGCCCGTCGGGATCTGCCTGCCCGCCCTGAACGGTCCACCTTGGCGCCCGCCTTTTTGGGGAACCGGTGGATCTGGTGGAGGGGGGGGTGGCGATTTTCCCGGAAAGGGCTTGGGCCTAGTCTTTTTTTTCCTGGAAAGGGCGGTGGCCAAGGGTTCTCATTTAGTAGGTTTACCTCCGGTTTTGACTTGAAGGAGGCCGGCGGATTTCCGCTCGATAAAAAACAAGGTAAAGTCAAATTCGGCGTGAAAAAATGCGTTTCGCTCGTGCCCGCTCGAGGAAAGTCGACCCCCCACCTCGGATCCTCGATAAACAAGTGGCACGCGTGCCCTGGCTCTTGCACTATGGAGCCGCGAGAGACAGGAGGCTTTCGCCTCCTTCCTCCAGGAGTATAATTTTGTGGCCGCCGGGGGGAGGACGAACGACGAACGAACGACGACGACGAGCGAAAATAAAGAGGTCCGAGCTCTAGAACACAGCTGCGCAAGATAACAAAGGGTCGAGGGCGAGGGGGACTGGGGCCAGGGCCCGGGGGGGGAGGCTGGGTCCAGGGCCAGGGCCAGCGGGGCAAGGGGGGCGGGGGGCCAGGGCCAGGGGAGGAGGCAGGGTCCAGGGCCAGGACCAGAGGGACGACGACAAACGAAAATAAAGGGTCCAGGGCGAGGGGAACTGGGGACAGGGCCGGCGGGGGGGAGGCTGGGTCCAGGCCCTGGGCCAGCGGGGCAAGGGGAGCTGGGGCCAGGACCAGGGGGGGAGGTTGGGTCCAGGGTCAGGACCGGACCAGGGACCCAGCGGGGCGAGGGGGGCTCCACGGGGCCAGGACCAGGTGGGGAGGTTGGGTCCAGGGCCAGAGTCGGACCAGGGACGACGAACGAAAACAAAGGGTCCAGCAAGGGGGGGAGTTGGGTCCAGGGCCAGGACCAGACCAGCTGCCAGGGACGACGACGAGCGAAAATAAAGGGTTGCCAGGGCGAGGTGGGCTGGGGCCAGGGCGGGGGGGGAGGCTGGGTCCAGGGCCAGGGTCAGCGGGGCGACGGGGGCTGGGGCCAGGGCCAGGTGGGGAGGTTGAGTCCAGGGCCGGGACCAGAGGGACAAACGAAAATAAAGGGTCCAGGGCGAGGGGGACTGGGGACAGGGCCGGCGGGGGGGAAACTGGGTCCAGGCCCTGGGCCAGCGGGGCGAGGGGAGCTGGGGCCAGGACCAGGTGTGAGGTTGGGTCCAGGGCCAGGACCGGACCAGGGACGACGACGAGCGAAAATACAGGGTCCAGGGCGAGGGGGACTGGGGCCAGGGCCGGGTGGGGGGGAGGCTGGGTCCAGGGCCAGCGCCAGCGGGGCGAGGGGGGCTGAGGGCAGGACGGGGTGGGGAGGTTGGGTCCAGGGTCGGGACCGAACCAGGGGCCGGGGACGACGACGAACGAACGAAAATAAAGAGGTCCGAGCTCTAGAGCACAGCTGTGCAAGAGAATAAAGTGGTCGGGGCGAAGGGGGCGGCGCGCTGGGCTGCTGGGGAGAGGGGGATGGGGGGGGGCGACGACGACGCCGAAATAAAGTGGTCGGGGCGGAGAGGGCGGCGCGCTGGGCTGCTGGGGAAAAGGACAGGGGGGGGGCGACGACGACGCCGAAATAAAGTGGTCGGGGCGGAGGGGGCAGCGCGCTGGGCTGCTGAGGAGAGGGGAGAGGGGGGGGCGACGACGACGCCGAAATAAAGTCGTCGGGGCGGAGGGGGCGGTGCGCTGGGGTGCTGGGGAGCGGCGCGTAGCGACACATGCGACACAACGCCGAAATAGGGCGACGACGACGCCGAAATGTGGTCGGGGCGGAGAGGGCGGTGCGCTGGGCTGCTGGGGAAAGGACACATGTCGACACAACGCCAAATAGGGCGACGCCGACGCCGAAATAAAGTGGTCGGGGCGGAGAGGGCGGTGCGCTGGGCTGCTGGGGAAAAGGACTAGGGGGGGGGCGACGACGCCGAAATCAAGTGGTCGGGGCGAGGGGGCAGCGCGCTGGGCTGCTGAGGATAGGGAGAGGGGGGGGGGGAGGCACGAACGCCGAAATAAAGTCGTCGGGCGGAGGGGGCGGCGCGCTGGGGTGCTGGGGAGCGACACATAGCGACACATGTCGACACAACGCCGAAATAAAGTGGTCGGGGCGGAGGGGGCAGCGCGCTGGGCTGCTGAGGAGAGGGAGAGGGGGGGGGGCGGACGACGACGCCGAAATAAAGTCGTCGGGGCGGAGGGGGCGGTGCGCTGGGGTGCTGGGGAGCGACACATAGCGACACATGTCGACACAACGCCGAAATAAAGTGGTCGGGGCGGAGGGGGCAGCGCGCTGGGCTGCTGAGGAGAGGGAGAGGGGGGGGGGGCGACGACGACGCCGAAATAAAGTCGTCGGGGCGGAGGGGGCGGTGCGCTGGGGTGCTGGGGAGCGACACATAGCGACACATGTCGACACATATCGACATATAGAGACATATATCGACACACGCACATATCGACGCATAGCGACACACAGCGACACATAGCGACGCACACATGGAGACGCATAGCAACACACAGCGACACATATAGCGGCACAAGGCACACAGCGACACATATAGCGACACATGAAGGGCACAAGGCAGCTGGGGGGGGGCGACGACGACGCCAAAATAAAGTGGTCGGAGCTCTAGACACCCTGTGCAAAATAATAAGATCGTCGGGGCGGGGGGGCACTGGGCGCGGCTGGGGAGGCCCCACTGGGGGGCGCTGGGGACCACTGGGGGGCGCTGGGGAGGTCCCACTGGGGGGAGGAGGGGTGCGTCGCGAAAAATAAAATCGCCGGGGCGGAGGGGGCACTGGGCACGGCTGGGGAGACCCCACTGGGGGGCGCTGGGGACCACTGGGGAGCGCTGGGGAGGTCCCACTGGGGGGAGGAGGGGTGCGTCGCGAAAAATAAAATCGCCGGGGCGGAGGGGGCACTGGGCGCGGCTGGGGAGGCCCGACTGGGGGGCGCTGGGGACCACTGGGGGGCGCTGGGGAGGTCCCACTGGGGGGGGGGGGTGCGTCGCGAAAAATAAAATCGTCGGGGCGGAGGGGGCACTGGGCGCGGCTGGGGAGGCCCACTGGGGGCGCTGGGGACCACTGGGGGGCGCCTGGGGAGGTCCCACTGGGGGGGGGGGGGGGTGGGGGGGAAGGAGTGCGTCTCAAAACAAAAATCTATGGGCGCGGAGGGGGCACTGGGCGCGGCTGGGGAGGCCCCACTGGGGGGCGCTGGGGACCACTGGGGAGCGCTGGGGAGGTCCCACTGGGGGGAGGAGGGGTGCGTCGCGAAAAATAAAATCGTCGGGGCGGAGGGGGCACTGGAGCGCGGCTGGGGAGGCCCCACTGGGGGGCGCTGGGGACCACTGGGGGGCGCTGGGGAGGTCCCACTGGGGGGGGGGGAGGGGTGCGTCGCGAAAAATAAAATCGTCGGGGCGGAGGGGGGCACTGGGCGCGGGGAGGCTGGGGGGCGCTGGGGACCACTGGGGGGCGCTGGGGAGGTCCCACTGGGGGGAGGTGGGGAGCGTCCCAATGGGGGCGGAGGGGGCACTGGGGCGCGGCTTGGGGAGGCCCACTGGGGGCGCTGGGGACCACGTGGGCGCTGTGAGGTCCCACTGGGGGGAGGGGGTGGCGCGCGAAAAATAAAATCGTCGGGGCGGAGGGGGCACTGGGCGTGGCTGGGGAGGCGCCCACTGGGGGGCGCTGGGGACCACTGGGGAGCGCTGGGGAGGTCTGAGGGGGGGGGGGGGGGGGGGCGTCGCGAAAAATAAAATCGTCGGGGCGGAGGGGGCACTGGGCGCGGAGGAGGCACTGGGCAGAGGTCCCACTGGGGGGCGCTGGGGACCACTGGGGGGCGCTGGGGAGGTCCCACTGGGGTGCGCTGTGGGCAGAGGTCCCACTGGGGGGCGCTGGGGACCACTGGGGGGCGCTGGGTCCCACTGGGGGGCGCTGGGGACCACTGGGGGGCGCTGGGGAGGTCCCACTGGGGGGCGCTGTGAGCAGAGGTCCCGCAGGGGGGCGCTGGGGACCACTGGGGGGCGCTGGGGAGGTCCCACTGGGGGGCGCTGTGGGCAGAGGTCCCACTGGGGGAGGGGTGCGTCGCGAAAAATAAAACGGCCGGAGCTCTAGACACCCTGTGCAAGAGAATAACGGGGTCCGCGGACTTCCGTTTTCCCTAGTGAAAAAGAGGGTGCGGGGCGTTATTTTCAGAATCCTCAAGAGAAGCCGAGGTCTGGAGCCCCGACTTGGACACGCAAAAAATGTGAACATGTTGACTTTTTGCGTGCCCTCTCGAGGATGGCGCGCCCCCCGCGCCAAAAAATTGAGGATGTCTCGAGCGAAATGCTTGTTTTACAAAACTTGAGGGACCTGGGCGCCCCAGCAAGCCCCAGGAGGCCCTGGGAGCGCCGACGCGGCGTAATCTACGAGGGATCGTTGCGTCTGGAGTAGCCCTTGGAGCGCGGGCGCAGCGTAAAATACGAGGGATCGGGGCCCTGGGGGCTCGGACGCAGCGTGATTTACGAGGGATCGTGGCCCTGGGAGCGCGGACGCAGCGTAATTTAAAAGGGGTCGAGGTCGCGGGCGCTGCCGTCGGGGTTCCCGGGGGCGCTCCCTGAGTGTTCGGAGTCAGGGATGCCCGAACCGTTCACATTCATATACATTAACATTAGGCGTAACCATGATTGCATCCATACAAATATATTCACTCGCGCACAGACTCATGCACACTCAAACTCATTCGCGCCCGCCAGGATGATTTGACCCTGATCCCACCGATCTGCGTGAGAGGTGCCACCGAATTTCAAGACATGTGGCAAATCCCATGTGCTTTTAGACCCTGACCCCGCTGATCTGCATGAGGAGTGCCACGGGATTTCAGAAATGTGGCAAATCACGTGTGTTTTTGGACCCTGACCCCGCCGATTTGCGTGATGGGGTGCCACCGAATTTCAAGACATGTGGCAAATCCCGTGTGTTTTTCAACCCTGACCCCGCCGATCTTCAAGAGGTTTGCCACCGAGTTTTAGAAATGTGGCGAATCCCTTGTGTTTTTGGACCCTGACCCGGCCGATTTGCGTGAGAGGTGCCACCGATCGGAAGACATGTGCCACATTCTTTTTGTTTTTGGATCTTGACCCCGCCGATTTGCATGAGAGGTGCCACCGATGTGGCAGATCCCGTGTGGTTTTATACCCTGACCCCGCCGATCTGCATGAGGGGTGTTGCCGAATTTCAGACATGTAGCAAATCCCATGTGTTTTTCGACCCTGACCCCGTCGATCTGCGTGAGGGTTGCCGCCGAATTTGAAACATGTGGCAAATCCCGTGTGGTTTTCGACCCTGACCCCGCCGATCTGCGTGAGGGGTGGTGCCGAATGTGAAACTTGTGTCAAATCCCATGTGTTTTTCGACCGTGACTCCGCCGGTCTGCGTGAGGGGTGCCGCCGAATTTGAAACATGTGGCAAATCCCATTGGTTTTTCGACCCTGACTCCGCCGATCTACTTGAGGGGTGTCAAGTTGGACCCCCCCAGAAACTTTCAGACCCCTCCCAGGAGACGGTAACCAGGTTGATTTTCGGCTCCCACCCCTCGTGGTCGACATCAAGGAACAATAATATAATAAAAAGCAAACCTATCACATTGGAAACTGGAACCTGCAACTGGTGCAGGGAGCATTTTATGGTTTCGGAGACGCGAACATAACGTAATTTACATGGGTTTCTGGTTTCGGAGATGCGAACATACGTAATTTACGAGGGTTTCTATGGTTTCGGGGACGCGAATATTGCGTGATTTGCGGGCGTTTGTGGCCTCGGGGACGCAAGTTTGTTGTAATTTGAGAAGGTTTGTGGCTTCGGGCACACGAATAGGGGGTATTTTGCGAGGGTTAATGCTTTCGGGGACGCGAATATTGAGTAATTCACGAGGGCTTATGGTCTCGGGGACGCGAATCTTGTGTAATTTACAAAGGTTTATCGCCTCGGGGGCGCGAATTTCATTTTATATTTTTTTTTGTTTTCCCACGACCCCCCCAGGAATTCAGAGCACGCGATTCGGGTGTGGTAATCGGGACGCTTTTCGGCTCCCCCCCCTCGCGCGTTCAGTTACAAGAAAGTGGAGCTATCACATTGGAAACTGGAACCTGCAACTGGTGCAGGGAGCAGCAAACCTTTGCCCTACAGCCTTGTGGCCCCACAAGGGGGCCGGCGGATTTAATCGCTTCGCTCATTCCGCCGGCCCATGTTGCCTCGCCGCTGTCGTTTGTCGGGGTGTTGTTGTCAATGCGGTACTGTTTGGCGGCTGCCATTTTTCGGAGGCGGTGGGTGGCGGGTCAAAGACCTCATGGATGTTGGTTGGGCTCTCGTGGTTGGCCTCTCAGGGGCAGTTTTGAGGCCTCTTGGGGGCCGTGTTGGGGCCTCTTGGGGCCTCTTGGGAGCCTCTTGGGGCTTCTTGGGGTGCTTCTTGGGGGCCCCTTGGAGCCTTTTGGGGGCCTCTTGGGGCCTCCTGGGGGCCTCTTGGGGCTGAAGGCTGGACTCTTGGGTTCCTGGTCACCTTCTTGGGCCATTCTTGGGGCTGTTTTGGGGCTCTCTTGGGCTGTCTTGGGGTCCTCTTGGATTCTCTTGGGGCGATCTTGAGAGCCTCTTGGGCCATCTTGGAGCGTCGGGAAGCCGAAAAAGGAGAAACCCCAAGATGTGTCCCAAACTGAAGGAAAATCAATTATTTGTGTCTCTTGGGGCCCTCGTGGGAGTGCTTTTGGATGCCTTTTGGGGCGTCTGGAGGCCATGGTGGGCGTCTGGCAGCGAATCTTGTGGCATCTCGGAGCCCTCAAGCCTTCTCTTGGGGGCGTCTTGGGAACTTCTTGGCTCCTCTTGGGGCTGTCCGGAGGGCGTCGAGGGCAGCGGCCAGGAGAAAATGGGCCGTCTGAGGGGCCTCCAGCATCTCTGACGGGCACTTGCCGGGACTTTGGCGGGGTACTTGTCGCGTCGGGGCCCCCAGGGGCCGCCTCGCGCGCGCGAACTTGTTAAACTGTTAACTTGTTACCGGAGATCTTAGCACGTCTCTGGCCCGTTGTGCCAGCGATTTTTGAGGATGTCCCGAGCGAAACGCTTGCTTTTCAGAATTTGTTGAGGATGTCTCGAGCCAAACGCTTTTTGTGTGTAGTATAGATTTTTCCTTTCTTGGGGACAAGAATTCAGTGGATGTCTCAGGTGAAATGCTTGTTTTCGCGTGCTCAGGTCTTGAGGATGTCTCGAGCGAGACGCTTGGTTTCACTTGTCCAGGTTGCCCAGGCAGATGTCTGGCATGAGGATTTGTTGAGGATGTCTCGAGCGAGACGCTCGTTTTCGCGCGTCCAGGTCGCCCAGGCGGATGTCTAGCATGAGGATGTGTTGAGGAAGTCTCGATCGAGACGC
The DNA here is from genome assembly GCA_963575745.1 of Prorocentrum cordatum. Lineage (NCBI taxonomy): Eukaryota > Dinophyceae > Prorocentrales > Prorocentraceae > Prorocentrum > Prorocentrum cordatum. The sequence goes on along the minus strand of CAUYUJ010016022.1, from coordinate 182,475 downwards.
TTGTTTGCACGTGTCCAGGTCGCCCAGGCGGATATCTAGCATGAGGATGTGTTGAGAATGTCTTGAGCGAAACGCTTGTTTTCACGTGCCCAGGTCGCCCAGGCGGATGTCTAACATGACGATGTGTCGAGGATCTCTCTAGCGAGACGTTTGCTTTCACGTGTCCAGGTTGCCCAGGTGGATGTCTATCATGAGGAGCTGTTGAGAACGTCTCGAGCGAAACGCTTGTTTTCACGTGCCCAGGTCACCCAGGCGGACATCTAACATGTGTTGAGGATGTCTCGAACGAACCACTTGTTTTCACGTGTCCAGTTCGCCCAGGCGGATGTCTAGCATGAGGATATGTTGAGGATGTGTTGAGCGAAACGCTTGTTTTCACGTGTCCAGGTCGCTCAGGCGGATGTCTAGCATGAGGATTTGGGCAGGATGTCTCGAGCGAAACGCTTGTCCCCAGCACGTTCCGCAGCGCGTCCCCTTGGCACGTCCCGCGGTGCGTCCCCATGCCACGTCCCCTGGCACGTCGCCAGGCGCGTCCCTTGAGACGTTCCGCGGCTCTAGGGCAGCTACTGTGTGCTCAGACAGCTCGATCTTAAGATCCATGTCAGTTCGGTCAGGACTCGGATGCAAAGGGGGACTCGATCCACAACGCTATAGAGTACAATCGCGGCATGGCACATCGCAATTCAGCACGGCGCAGCACAGCACAGCCCTCGGCACGGTACATCAAGATCGATACACTCTAAATTGTTACCTGGCACGTTCCCTGGCACATTCCGTGGCGCGTCCCGTGGCGAGTCCCCCTGGCACGTCGCGCGGCGCGTCCCCTGGCATGTCCCGTGGCACGTCCATTGGCACGTTCCGTAGCGCGTCCACTTGGCACGTCCCGCGGTGCGTCCCCATGGCACGTCCCCTGGCACGTCCGCTGGGGCGTCCCTTGGGACGTTCCGCGGCGCGTCCCCCTGGCATGCTTGTCTGGCATCGCCCAATTACATTTGCAATTGAGGTCGTGAGAAACGGTTCCATGCCTCGCAGTTCTCAATCCCTTCCAGGGTTCGTGGGTCGATCATGCTTGTGCAGTCCCCGAGCAGGGGGGGTGAAGGGGCGACGGGGGGGAGGTGGACGAGGGCAAGAGGGTGAGAGGGACGAACAGGGGGATGGCAATGGTGCAGTCCACTCGACTGAAGGCTGGAGACAGGCAGGCTGGAACAGAGGCGATGCCGCCAAGGAGCGGACTGGGCGGTGCTTGTTTTTTTGCTGCTGCTGTTCCTTTTGCTGCTGCTGCTGCTCCTCCTCCTTCCGCCTCCTCCTCCTCCTCCGCATCCTCCTGTTCTTGATCCTGCGCCTCCCCCCTTCCCCATGTCCCTGTCCCTGTCCTCCGTCTCCCCCTCCTCCTTTTCTCTCCCCGTCTTCCCTCGTTCTCTCTTTCCCCCTTGTTATCTTCTCCTCTCGGTTCTCCCGCTCTTCCCCATCCTGCCCGTCCTCCGCCGTCCGCCCTACCCGTCCTGCCAGTCCTCCCCTCCTTCCCTTGTTCCTCCTCATCGTTATCTCCCTGCCCTGCTCACTTCATCTTTCTCCTTTTCCTCCTCGGGGTCGAGGAAAGGGGGAGGTGCTGAGGCAGCATTCCTGCTCGCTTGGGCAGTTCGCCGCGGTGTTGCAGTGCTACGTGCAGGCCAAGGCAAGAGGGACTCCTCCCCATCCCGCCCATGATGTTGTTCCTGCTCATCCCGCCTTCCTCAACCCACCATGATGTTGTTCCTGAGCAACGTCATGGCCACCCTCCTCATCCCGCCCATGATGTTGGTCCTGCTCCTGCTCTTCCTTCTTGCTCACCTCTTCCTGCTTCCTATTCGGCTCCTCCGCCTCTCCTTGGGTATCGCCTTCGGAGGTGGTGATCGGGACAATTTGTTGGGCAGGGTATCGCGGATTATCCAGACGAGCGTATTTTTGTTGCCGTATACATCTACACACGTATACACATATATATGTATACACAAACATATATGTACACAGTACAGACGACACGTGTGTGCCCAGACTCATACAACCAGTTGGCGGGGAGATGCCCATTCCCGTGAGCACCCTGGCGGGACAGTCAAGAATGACGCCGTCAGGTGTTCAGGATGCGGCGGAGCAGCGGAGGCGCGATCGAGCGCAGGTGGGGCTGTCACACCCTGCGACGTGTGCGGCGCAGGCAGGGTTTCCATACCTTGCGGCTGCCGTTGAGACAAAGCGGGGGGTCAACGACGGCGTTGCCGCGGCCTGCGAATGGACGCCAGTGTGACAACCATTAATGGAATCATGCGAACGGCAACACATTCAATATTCAAGTCTGAGAACTACACTTGCAACCAATCGGACGTGTGCCCAGAGGTGCCCGAGGTGATGATGATGATGCTGCTGATGATGAGGATGCTGATGATGATGATGATGATGCTGATGCTGATGATGATGATGATGCTGATGATGATGATGATGCTGCTGACGACGACGATGCTGATGATGATGATGCTGATGATGATGATGATGATGATGACGATGCAGGTGCGTTTGGTGAGACTCGACAGGTGTATCCCAAGGCGCCCTGCGATGCCACCGTGGTGCCGTATGGTGAGTCACCTGGTTAATCCCAGTTGAGGGACATTTCGGGTGTATCCCAAGAGGGTCCCAAGAAGCACGTGGCGCACTTGAGCGCAGATGGCTTTCCCACACCTTTCGATTTGCATGTTTGCCGATGGGGTTACCACAACTTGCGGTTGTACGAATTGTTGAGAGGCACTTCTGTGGGCATGGGGAATCGAAGGTTGGACCGTCGTTGGGCACATCTGGTTCAAACACCTGAACGTTTCTTGGTAGTTGTAGAACTTATATGCGTGGCCATGGTACACTACTTTGTTTTTTGATACTGCATTTTGACGGTTGAAGAGCCATTGTGTTTTTGGACAGTGACGTTGCGATTTTCGTGAGGGGCGCGTCCCGTTTTCAGGACTTGGAGGATGTCCCAAACGAAACGACCGTAGCAAAAACGCGGACGATACGATCATCGTCTCAGAGCCCTACTCCCACGTAGACAGCCAGCCAAGCCCGACGCTCATACGGCGCTTTGGCAGAACAAAAACGTTACGCAATTTCAACTTCACGACGCCACGCTGGGCAAACCCTTAGATAAGTGTGTACGATAACATGGTTTTATACAGAGAGCGAGGGCGAGAGAGAGAGAAAGAGAGAGAGAAAGAGAGAGGGAGAGAGCGATAATGTGATATCGATGGAGAGAGAGAGAGAGAAACAGAGAGAGCGAGAGGGAGAGAGAAAGAGAGAGCGATAATGGTAAAACGAGAGAGAGAGAGAGAGCGAGAGTGAGAGAGAGAGAGAGAGAGATAGAGAGAGAAGCCACAGAGAGAGAGGCAGATATACAAATGATGAGAGCTAATTGCTCGCATCCACGTGTTGGCACTGTGCGACGGTATACAGGGCTGAGGCGGAAATGGAATGGACAGCTGATGAAGTACCACTTGCCGCGCGTGAGTGAGGATAAGGGGCGAGAGAGCACTGGACGTTGTGGCTCTTCCTGGTTCTCTCTCGCTCTTCCCGGAAAGGGCGTGGGCCCAGGGTTCTCTTTGAGTTGGTTTTACCCTTGGGGACGACTTGGGGCGGGTCAGCGGAATTATGTGCGATAAACATACAGGCAAAGCTGGCTTTTTCTGCAGACGTAAACTCGTTTAGTGTCTCGGAAAATTCGTTGGGAAGGGCCGCTGTTCATATTGATTCTATTGTGGCCTTACTTGGTGTTGTCCCCTCGGGCTGATAAGGAGGTCGGGTTTGCTGGTTTTCGAAACTCGATTCCTTTGGAAGGGATCTGGTTGGGGTCCCGTGCCCGGGACTTCCGATCCTGTGGCTGCCACGTGCGCGCGTTCGCTTGCAGCTGTTGGGCCCAAAGGGCCCCTACAGCCCGGCAGGGAGTCGGGGTTTCATCCCTCGATTTCCCCACCCGCCCATCCCCCTTTGGGCGTATGCCAGGGGCTGGGCTTCTGAGCCCGAGGCACTCACATAGCGATGCCACAGGTCGGTGCGGGCTCTTGTGGCCCGTAGGGCTGTCCCTCCCCGCTGCTGCCGGCGCGGCCCTGCCGCCGCTGCCTGAGCCGCAGGCGCCGCGGCCGCTTCGCTGCGCAATTTTCCCGGAAAGGGTGTGGGCCCAGGGTTTTTTTTTCCCAACCATCCTGTGGTGTTGGGTTCTCGTTTTGAAGAGACGGTCCCCGCGTCCTCCTCTCCTCTCCTCTCCTCTCCTCTCCTCTCCTCTCCTCTCCTCTCCTCTCCTCTCCTCTCCTCTCCTCTCCTCTCCTCTCCTCTCCTCTCTCTCCTCTCCTCTCCTCTCCTCTCCTCTCCTCTCCTCTCCTCTCCTCTCCTCTCCTCTCCTCTCCTCTCCTCTCCTCTCCTCTCCCTCTCCTCTCCTCTCCTTCCTCCTCCCCCCTCCTCCCTCTTCCCCTTCTCCCTGCGTTTGCATCCACCCAGTACAGCGTTTCGTAGCCCCATAGGAGCTCCGCCGAAGGCCCCAGTGCTGCCGCCCGCATGCGTCACCCACACCCAATTCGGCACACCCCTCACACGTTTCGTGGCCCCATAGGGAGCTCCGCCGAAGGCCCCAGTGCTGCCGCCCGCATGCGTCACCCACACCCAATTCGGCACACCCCTCACACGTTTCGTGGCCCCATAGGAGCTCCGCCGAAGGCCCCAGTGCTGCCGCCCGCATGCGTCACCCACACCCAATTCGGCACACCCCTCACACGTTTCGTGGCCCCATAGGAGCTCCGCCGAAGGCCCCAGTGCTGCCGCCCGCATGCGTCACCCACACCCAATTCGGCACACCCCTCACACGTTTCGTGGCCCCATAGGAGCTCCGCCGAAGGCCCCAGTGCTGCCGCCCGCATGCGTCACCCACACCCAATTCGGCACACCCCTCACACGTTTCGTGGCCCCATAGGAGCTCCGCCGAAGGCCCCAGTGCTGCCGCCCGCATGCGTCACCCACACCCAATTCGGCACACCCCTCACACGCTTCGTGGCCCCATAGGCTCCACCACACCCAATTCGGCACACCCCTCACACGTTTCGTGGCCCCATAGGAAAGGCCCAGTGCTGCCGCCCGCATGCGTCCCCACACCCAATTCGGCACACCCCTCACACGTTTCGTGGCCCCATAGGAGCTCCGCCGAAGGCCCCAGTGCTGCCGCCCGCATGCGTCACCCACACACAATTCGGCACACCCCTCACACGTTTCGTGGCCCCATAGGAGCTCCGCCGAATGCCCCAGTGCTGCCGCCCGCATGCGTCACCCACACCCAATTCGGCACACCCCTGACACGTTCGTGGCCCCATAGGAGCTCCGCCGAAGGCCCCAGTGCTGCCGCCCGCATGCGTCACGCACACCCAATTCGGCACACCCCTCACACGTTTCGTGGCCCCATAGGGAGCTCCGCCGAAGGCCCCAGTGCTGCCGCCCGCATGCGTCACGCCACACCCAATTCGGCACAATTCGGCACACCGAAGGCCTCCGCCCGCACACGTTCGGCACACCCCTCACACGTTTCGTGGCCCCATAGGGAGCTCCGCCGAAGGCCCCAGTGCTGCCGCCCGCATGCGTCACGCACACCCAATTCGGCACACCCCTCACACGTTTCGTGGCCCCATAGGGAGCTCCGCCGAAGGCCCCAGTGCTGCCGCCCGCATGCGTCACGCACACCCAAGTCGGCACACCCCTCACACGTTTCGTGGCCCCATAGGGAGCTCCACCGAAGGCCCCAGTGCTGCCGCCCGCATGCGTCCCGCACCCTCATTTCGGCACACCCCTCACACGTTTCGTGACCCCATAGGGAACTCCACCGAAGGCCCCAGTGCTGCAGCCCGCATGCGTCACGCACACCCAATTGGGCACACCCCTCATACGTTTCGTGGTCCCATAGGGAGCTCCGCCGAAGGCCCCAGTGCTGCCGCCCGCATGCGTCACGCACACCCAATTCGGCACACCCTCACACGTTTCGTGGTCCCAAAGGGAGCTCCGCCGAAGGCCCCAGTGCTGCCGCCCGCATGCGTCCCGCACATTCATTTCGGCACACCCCTCACACGTTCCGTGGCCCCATAGGGAGCTCCACCGAAGGCCCCAGAGTGCTGCCGCCCGCATGCGTCCCGCACACCCTTTTCGGCACAACCCTCATGCATTTCGTGGCCCCATAGGGAATGCGTCCCGCACACCCAATTCGGCACACCCCTCACACGTTTCGTGGCCCCATAGGGAGCTCCACCGAAGGCCCCAGTGGGTGTGCCCGCATGCGTCCCGCACATCCATTTCGGCACACCTCTCACGCGTTTCGTGACCCCTCACACGTTTCGTGGTCCCATAGGGAGCTCCACCGAAAGCCCCAATGGGTGTGCCCGCATGCGTCCCGCACACCCATTTTGGCACACCCCTCGCACGTTTCTTGGCCCCGTAGAGGGGCTCCACCGAAGGTCCCAGTGCTGCCGCCCGCATGCGTCCCGCACACCCATTTCGGCATACCCTTCACACGTTTCGTGGCCCAAAGGGAGCTCCGCCGAAGGCCCCAGTGGGTGTGCCCGCATGCGTCCCGCACCGTCATTTCGGCACACCCCTCACGCGTTTCGTGACCCCTCGCACGTTTTGTGGTCCCATAGGGATCTCCACCGAAGGCCCCAGTGGGTGTGCCCGCATGCGTCCCGCACACCCATTTCGGCACACCCCTCGTACGTTTCTTGGCCCCGTAGGGGCTCCACCGAAGAAGATATTCACAACTGCTGTACTCACAATTGCATATGGTTGGGTCCTTCGCCAGGATAATTGTCTGTAGGTAAACCTGTCCCCGGCGCCAAGTTCGAAGAGGGCTGGCGGATTCTTTCCTTGATCAATATCGAAGCCGAAGAGGGCCGGCGGATTAACATTTGAGGACGTCCCCGAGCGAAACGCTGGTGTTTGAAATTCCGATAGATCAGACATAGGGCAAATTAAGCATTTTCGTTTTTTGCGGATGTCTCTAGCGAAACGCTTGTTCTGTATAATTTGTTCAGGATGTCTCGAGCGAAACGTTTGTTTGTGCTATAGATCGTTCCTCCCCTGGGGACCAGAATTCAGAAGATATCTCAGGCGAAATGCTTGTTTTCACGTGCCCAGGTCTTGAGGATATCTCGAGCGAGACTCTTGGTTTCACGCCTCCAGGTTGCCCAGGCAGATGTTCAGGTTTGTTGAGGACTTCTCGATCGAGACGCTTGTTTTCACGCGTCCAGGTCGTCCAGGTAAATGTCTAGCATGAGGATTAGTTGAGGATGTCACGAGGGAGACGCTTGTTTTCGTGTGTCCAGGTCGCCCAGGCGGATGTCTAGCATGATGATGTGTTGAGGATGTGTTGAGCGAAACGCTTGTTTTCACGTGTCCAGGTCGCATAGGCGGATGTCTAAGACGAGGGTTTGTTGAGGTGTTGAGGATGTCTCGAGAGAGTCGCTTGGTGTCACGTGTCCAGATCGCCCAGAGGCGGATGTCTAGCATGAGTCTGTGTTGAGAAAATCTCGAGCGAAACGCTTGTTTTCACGTGCCCAGTTCGCCCAGGTGGATGTCTAACATGAATATGAGTTGAGTATGTCTCGAGCGAACTGCTCGTTTTCGCGAGTCCAGGTCGCCCAGGCGGATGTCTAGCATGAGGATGCGTTGCGGATGTGTTGAGCGAAACGCTTGTTTTCACGTGCCCAGGTCGCCCAGGCGGATGTCTAACGTGAATATGTTCGGAGGATGCCTCGAGCGAACCGCTCGTTTTCGCGTGTCCAGGTCGCCCAGGCGGATGTCTAGCATGAGGATGTGTTGAGCGAAACGCTTGGTTTTATGTGTCCAGGTCGCTCAGGCAAACGTCTAGCATGAGGAGGTGTTGAGAACGTCTCGAGCGACACGCTTGGTGTCACGTGTCCAGGTCGCCCAGGCGGATGTCTCACATGAGGATTTGTTAAGGATGTCTCGAGCGAAACGCTTGCCGCAGTAGAGTGCGTCGCAGTCCAACCCCGCGCATCCGTAGGGCGTCTCCTGGCGTCCTGGCGCGCCCCTTGGCGCGCCCCTTGCGCCTTTTAGGCGTGATGTGCCCTGGCACGTCCCTTAGCACGCCACTCGGCGTGGCACGTTCCCTGGCTCGTCCTTTGTCGCGTTTCCTTGCTCGTTCCTGGGCGTTTCCCCTGCCCGTTCCGTGGCGGGCCCCTTGCAACGTCCCTTGGCATGACGTCCTCTGGCCGCCCCATGGCACGCGCCTTGGCACGTCCCGTGGCAGGTCCCTGACACGTCCAAGGCACGTCCCCTGACGCGTCCCCTGACACGTCTCCTTGCGCATCCCCTATTGCGCCCCTGGCACATTCTGTGGCGCGTCCGTGAGCCTGTGCCCCGTGTCATGTCGTTCCTTTTCGGAGCTGAGTCGGATTTTGAGATCGAGGTGATTGAACGTCCTGCACGTTTCCACTTCAACTAGCTTTGGGGCGGCTACTATGCGCTCAGGCAGCTCGAGCTTACGATCCAGATCAGTTCGGTCAGGAATCGAATGCCAATGAGGACTCGATCCACAATGCTATAGACCACAATCACGGCATGGCACATCGCAGTTCAGCATGGCACAGCACAGCACAGCCCTGGGCACGGAACACCAAGATCGATACATTCAGCATTGCAAGTGTTTGTCGCCTAATCAGGTGTCTTGAACACGTTGCCATGCTTCACATTTCCAGATCCCTTTCCGGGTTCGTGGGGTGGCCCAGGGTTTTCTTGTGGTTGGTTTTACCCCCTGAGACGATTTGAGGTGGGCTGGCGGAATTATTTGCGATAGGTAGCGAAGTAAAAACTGATTTCGTTCTGAAATAATGTGTTTCGCGCGTGCCCGCTCGAGGAAATTATGTCCCTACATAACAGGGTCCGCAGAGACGCGTTTCCCTTCAAAATTAGCCTGACGAGGGACCCAACCATATGCAGGTGTGAGTACCTCAATTGTGATTCCCTTTTTCGGTGGTGATCCTTATGAAGCAACGAACCGTGCTAGGGGTGTGCCGAAATGAGTGGCGTGGTACACAACGCGAACGAAAACGATTGATCTGAGTACGTAGGGGGGGCTGAGCGCGGGTGAATCTGAGCGCGAGTGCGTCTGACTGTGAATGAATCTGCGTACGAGCGAGTCTACGTGCATGAATGCGAGTATGACAAAGCATAGTGCGATTGTATATGAATGTCAATCGTTTGAGAATGACTGCCTCTGAATACTCGTGACGCTGGGCGTGGCCGCCGCAAGGAGCTTCCCCGGGACTCCCGGACGACATCGCCCGCGCGCCGCGACGCCACCGCGATGATCGCGCCCGATTCCTCCCCTTCTTTTACTCCCTCTTTGCCCGCGCACTCAACAGTCCAAGGCTGCGGGCGCAGCGCAGCGCGGAGTCCCAGCGACGCGCGCAGGTCGCCCCGGAGGGGTCCCAGCGACGCACGCGGGTCGTCCGCTGCGCGCAGCAAGGAGAGATAGCTGGCTGGCTGATAGCGGGCAAGGCTTTTGCCGCTGGGCAGAGCGACGACGGGCGAGCGAGGCGCGGAACTCCGACGGCCGCCGACGGAGGTGTACTGGGTGGGGGGGACGCATGCGGACTGCGCCACGGGGACCTTCGGTGGAGCTCCCTATGGGGCCACGAAGCGCGTGAAGGATGTGCCGGAATTGGTGCGCGGGACGAATGCGGGCACACCCAGTCGGACCTTCGGTGGAGCTCCGTATGTGGCCACGAAACGTGTGAGGGGTGTGCCGAAATGGGTGTGCGGGACGCGAACGGGCACACCCACTGGGACCTTCGGTAGAGCTCCCTACGGGGCCACGAAACGTGTGAAGGGTGTGCCGAAATGGGTGTGCGGGACGCATGCGGGCGGCAGCATTGGGGCCTTCGGTGGGGCTCCCTATGGAGCCACGAAGCGTGTGAGGGGTGTGCCGAAATGGGTGTGCGGGACGCATGCGGGCGGCGGCACTGGGGCCTTCGGTGGAGCTCCCTATGGGGCCACGAAACGTGTGAGGGGTGTGCCGAAATGGGTGTGCGGGACGGATGCGGGCGGCAGCACTAGGGCCTTCGGTGGAGCTCCTTATGGGGCCACGAAGCGTGTGAGGGGTGTGCCGACATGGGTGTGCGGGACGCATGCGGGCGGCAACACTGGGGCCTTCGGTGGAGCTCCCTATGGGGCCACGAAACGTGTGAGGAGTGTGCCGAAATGGGTGTGCGGGACGGATGCGGGCGGCAGCATTGGGGCCTTCGGTGGAGCTCCTTATGGGGCCACGAAGCGTGTGAGGAGTGTGCCGAAATGGGTGTGCGGGACGCATGCGGGCGGCAGCATTGGGGCCTTCGGTGGGGCTCCCTATGGAGCCACGAAGCGTGTGAGGGGTGTGCCGAAATGGGTGTGCGGGACGCATGCGGGCGGCGCACTGGGGCCTTCGGTGGAGCTCCCTATGGGGCCACGAAACGTGTGAGGGGTGTGCCGAATTGGGTGTGCGGGACGCATGCGGGCGGCAGCACTAGGGCCTTCGGTGGAGCTCCTATGGGGCCACGAAGCGTGTGAGGGGTGTGCCGACATGGGTGTGCGGGACGCATGCGGGCGGCAACACTGGGGCCTTCGGTGGAGCTCCCTATGGGCCACGAAACGTGTGAGGAGTGTGCCGAAATGGGTGTGCGGGACGGATGCGGGCGGCAGCATTGGGGCCTTCGGTGGAGCTCCTTATGGGGCCACGAAGCGTGTGAGGAGTGTGCCGAAATGGGTGTGCGGGACGCATGCGGGCGGCAGTTGCGGGCGCACCCACTGGGACCTTCGGCGGACCTCCCAATGGGGCCACGAAGCGTGTGAGGGGTGTGCCGAAATGGGTGTGCGGGACGCGTGCGGGCGGCGGCACTGGGGCCTTCGGTGGAACGCCCCATGGGGCCGCGAAGCGTGTGAGGGGTGTGCCGCAATGGTGTGCGGGGCTGCGGGCGGCAGTGCTGGGGCCTTCGGTGGAGCGCCCCATGGGGGCCACGAAGCGTGTGAGGGGTGTGCCGACATGGGTGTGCGGGACGCATGCGGGCGGCAGCGCTGGGGCCTTCGGTGGAGCTCCCTATGGGGCCACGAAGCGTGTGAGGAGTGTGCCGAGATGGGTATGCGGGACGGATGCGGGCGGCAGCACTGTGGCCTTCGGTGGAGCTCCCTATGGGGCCACGAAGCGTGTGAGGGGTGTGCCGAAATGGGTGTGCGGGACGCATGCGGGCGGCGGCACTGGGGCCTTCGGTGGAGCCCCCATGGGGCCAGGAAGCGTGTGAGGGGTTTGCCGAAGTGGGTGTGCGGGACGCATGCGGGCGGCAGTGCTGAGGCCTTCGGTGGAGCGCCCGATGGGGCCACGAAGCGTGTGAGGGGTGTGCCGAATTGGGTGTGCGGGGCGCATGCGGGCGGCAGCGCTGGGGCCTTCGTTGGAGCTCCCTGTTGAGCAGCGAAACGCTGTACTGGGTGGGTGAAGCGTAGGGAAGAGGGGGAGGAGGGAGGAGGAGAGGGCAGAGGAGGAGGAGGGGAGAACGCGGGGACCGTCTCTTCAAAACGAGGACCCAACACCACAGGATGGTTGGGCAATATTCTGGCGAAGGACCCAACCATATGCAGTCGTGGGCACCGCGATCGTGAAGATCTTCTTCGGTGGAGTTCCCTTTGGGGCCACGAAGCGCAGCACTGGGTGGTGGGGGGCGCATGCGGGCGGTAGCGCTGGGGCCTTCGGCGGAGCTCCCTCTGCCACGAAGCGCTGTGCCCTGTGTGTGTGTGTGTGTGTGTGTGTGTGTGTGTGTGTGTGTGTGTGTGTGTGTGTGTGTGTGTGTGTGTGTGGGGGGGCGCATACGGGCGGTAGCATTGGGCCTTCGGTGGGGCTCCCTATGGGGCCACGAAGCGCTGTACTGGGTTGGGGGGGGGCGCATGCGGTCGGTAGCGATGGGGCCGTTGGTGGAGTTCCCTACGGGGCCACGGCGCGCTGTTCTGTGTGTGTGTGTGTGTGTGTGTGTGTGTGTGTGTGTGTGTGTGTGTGTGTGTGTGTGTGTGTGTGTGGGGCGCGTGCGGGCGGTAGCGCTTGGACCTTCGGTGGGCCTCCGTATGGGGCCACGAAGCGCTGCGCTGGGTGGTATGTGTGTGTGGGGATTGTCAATATATCCCCCGTTCTACCAAGTTATGTATACGTTGCCTTATGTATTAGCACAGCTCATCAGTTTCGGCATAGCATGATGTGTTGCAAGTAGCTGCTTCACAAATGTGTGTACCATTGCCATTTGATGTTCAGGGGCCCCTGGGTCAGGTAACAGGTTGCGTATCCTACGAACTGGTGCGGTTACCAAAATAATATGTTTCATCGAACGTATCACGAGGATACTTCGTGTGCTGCCATCGGCGGATGTTGGTAATGGAGCTGGGGGTCCATTTTCTCTGGTTCCTCCGTCGCCGCCATGCCAGACGGCGCGCCTCGCGCGCCGCCCCTGGCCAAGCCGCCGCGCCCGCTGGCAGCCTCTGCCGCTGCCCCCGCCGACGCTGGCGCGGAGGGCAGCCGCGTCCCCCCGAGCAGCGTGGATGGCGACGAGGCCAATTACACGGACTGGAATGGCTGGCGGGGCTGGTGGGCCCGACAGGAGAGCTCCACTTGGGACGGGGGAGGGCGACGCCGAGGCGCAGGCCTGTCCAAGACGGCGCCGAGCGATGAGTTTCGGAGGACCGACGGCTATCGAGCATTCGACGGAAGCTGGAGGTCGTCGAGCGTTGCTGCAGGAAACGGAGCACCACCGCAGTAAGCAAGGGAGCGTTCTTAGTCATGAACTTTTTGCGGGGTTAGGCCGCAGAGGCTACGGGGGACATCGACTTGGACTTGCTAGAGACAAAAGAAGCTTTCAGGCCATTGTTCCAGGTGCTGGACGAGTACCACAAGTTCGACAACCAGACCGAGTTTTCGCCACGAGGAGGAAGCGATGAAGCTGTGCTGCCTTCGCCACAGGAGAGGGTTCAGGAGGCTCAATCACGGAGGTTGGGATAGAGATCCCAGGTGTGCTGGCGGGCTGGCACCTCCTCGCGCGAGTGGCTGTTCCCCCGTCGGGCGCCGTCCAGGTTCGTAGTCAATGCGTGGGCGGCCTCTGGCTGGACGACAGTGAAGAAGGCCCTGCTGGGCGCGTGCGGGGCCGAAGCTATGCCCGACAAGCGCGACGTGAAACGAGTGGAGAAGATGCTGGTCGGTCAGAGCTTAAAGGGCGACGTGAAATGCACGGGCGATTACGAGTGGGGGCGAGGCCTGGGCTGCGAAGTCTCGTACCTGGAGGAAGAAGAGTATGAGGGCGACCAGGGGTGCGACTACGAGGGGCACGACGAGGAGGCCGACGTCGCGGAGGAGCTGCCGCAGGTGGTCGAGGAGGCCCGAGTGGCGCGCGACGAGGCCTACCTCAGCTTCGCGGATGCGAAGAAGCGTCTGGCGGAAATCGCCAAATCCAGAGGTTTCTGTCCGATCATCGCCCTCGTGCCCGGGAACAACTGCCAGCGCGACGGCCGCGCGAGGCCCGCGAGAGCGACGATGCCAGGCGCTGGCGAAGGCAAAGGACGTGGCACATGTAAAGGACGCGGCAAAGCATTTGGCCCAACGCGACGAGAGGCTTTCCAGTTTCAGACGGGAGCGTTTGGCAAGGGTGCGCCATCATCGTCGGCGGGGTCGACTGCGTCGGGTGCGACCCAGCAGCGCGGCCCGAGGTTCAAGCGCTTCAGGCGCGGAGGCTTCGCCAGGCCCGACGACGAGGCACGCGTGGTGGGGGGTGCTGAGACGCTGAAGTGTGCCAACTGGACCGAGGAAGTCTTCCTGCTGACCATGGGCGAAAGCATCAGCGATAGAGGCGCCGCGCGGCCCGTCGCGGGCGACGAGGTGTGCGCGGGCGCAGTGGGAGGAGCTACTTCGTTCGAGGCAGTTGTTGCGTGAGGTCGAGTGCAGCAAGGGTGATCGACGCAAGACGGTAAGACGCATTTGCTGCGTGAGGTCCGGTTCGGAGATGGCAAGACGTAAGCAAGCGGTGGCGCTGACGGTGTGGCCGTTCGGCGCCAAGAAGCAGATCACGCTCGATGTCGTCGAAGGTTGGGCGCCGCTGCTGATCGCGCGACACTGCGTGGAAGAGTGGGGCTTGATCCAGGACTGCCGATCCGGAGTGTTCGCGATGAGGGATCTCCCCAACAAGGGCTGGATGAAGCACGAGCGTGACGAGATGGGTCATTTCATCATCGACCTGTTGGGTGGAGCTGGGCGCGACGCCGACGGCGCCGCGAACGAGGGGGCCCCCGCCGACGGCGAGGACAGGAGCAGCGACTCGACGGACAAGGGCACTGAAGGAAACTCGTTTAAGGGCGACGACGGCGACGACGGGGGCTCGTTGGCGCCTGACCCCGGCGCCCCTTGCCATGAGACGCCGACGGAGTTCTACGAGATCGGCGGCGACGACGAGACCCTGGCCGCGGAAGATGTCATGGGCCCGGGGCCCCACCTGATGGACGCGGGCACCTACTCGGACCTGATCCTGGCGCTGGAGCAGGCGGCGCCTGGCATGAAGGACGCGCTGCGCGGGCCGCGCAAGAGGCAGGTCTTTGTTGATAGGGGTGTTGTGTCGCAGGAGCTGCTCGAGGTGTCCGCAGATCGAGGTGGTCCAGTTCAGGATCGAGGACGGTTGGGGCGTCTCCAAGCCTGCCGTGATCCACGATTTCCTGAGCAAGATCGACAACGACGAGGCCGTCGATATCTGCTGCGCTCCCCCGTGCAAGCACTGGTGCTCCCGGCAGCGCGTGAACGAGGAGATCAGAGGGGCGCGCTAAGGGGGTCAATTGTGCCGAGGGGCGAGAAGAGCGGACATCTCTCGAGATGATTCTGACTGCGTTTGTGAGGCAGCGCAACGGAAACCGACGCGCGCGTGTAGAAGGCCCATGGCAGGGGCTACGCTAGCGGACGAAGACACGGGAGGAGTTGCCAGGATATCACGTCAGGCTCGACCAGTGCAGGTTAGGAGAAATGTGCGCGATCCAGGAGAAAGACGTGCCATGCCAGAAGCCCGCGAGACTGCAGTCGACCAACAAGGAGTTCATTCAGCGCATGATCCTGGCATGCGCGCGTGCCGGTGACCGCGTGATCCCGCGGGGCAAGCTCGCCAAGCAGGCTCAGAACTTCCCGAGACCGATGGCGAAAGGGATGGCCTACCTGATCGCGTGCCAGGGCATTGCCGACGACGTCAGCGACGTCGGCGCGGCCGAAGAGGTTCACGAGGACGTCGACGCCATCGAGTGCGCCGACGTGATTCAGGAGCTGATGAGGCGGTTCAACGCGTCGACGATCCGAGCAGTCAAGCGTGCCAATGTCAGCCTGGGCCACCCTTCGAACGCAGCGCTGGCGGTCGCCATGCAGCGCGGGGGTGCCCCGGCAGGATCGAGCGCGCCGGGGTCTTCCAGCGCGAGATCTGCCTGGGCAGGCACAGGTCCGAGCGGTTTGCGTCGCAGTGTTGCCGAGGGCCGAGAGTTTCGACGAGGTGGTCTGCGCCGACGTGTACAACGTCGCGTGGAAGAAGAAGGATATACATATCCTGGCCATTATGGGCGAGTTCGCGCGCGACGAGGTCGACTGCCCGATCTCGAGGCAGACGTTCCTGAAGGAGACGAAGCTATGCGGGGAACTCAGGATCAGCTGGGCCGGCAATCCTGAGGCGATGCGCAGGGGCGTGGGGGTTTTACGCGCGGCCAAGCGCGCGCGCGCCTTGATGGGCAAGCGCGGCGTCAAGCTCGACCTGATCCCGAAAAGTGCGCGCCGCAGGTTCCACAGGTTAGGCCTGGTGGAGCGGAGCCGCGCGATCAGGAGGGAACGGCTTTGCGAGTGCCACCTGCAGTTCGCCGACGACTCGCTTAAGGCCGCCGCGGTGGCGCGGGCGGCGGCCGCCGGGCATCTCGGGCCCCCCCGCGCTCCGCAGTGGGGGCCGCTGTTTGTGGCCGCCCGCGTGGGGCACCAGCGCGTGCCGCCGATGGGGAAGGCCGTGGTGGCCACCGCATGGGTCGCGGCGGCCTCGCCCGGTGGCAAGGGGGGCCCGGCGCGCGCGGGTTTCTCCGTGACAGTGAGTGGAGCGGGGTGAGAGTTCAAGCCGCTGCGCGTCGTCCGGGGGGGCCGACCGCGCCTCCGAGGGCGGCGCCCCGCTCGCGAAGGCGGCCCGTGGAGCGGTGCCAAGATCCCCGCAGGGCCGCTGCGAGGGCGCTCGCGGACCACCCCCGCGGCGCGCCAGGCGCCAGTGCGCGCGAGCCCAGGGCCGCGCCCAAGCATGGCCAGCCCGGCTGAAGGGCGACGCCGCCATGTGGGTGGCGCGGCGGTCCAGGTGCGCCACCAGTGCCAGTGCTGTCTTGACTGAGCAACCGCGCGCGCGGGAGGACTCGCCAGCCGGATTCCGCGTCCTCCCCGCGTTGGTCTGCCAAAACGTCTCGGACGAGCTCTGGTGCCAGGCCAGTGATGTACAGGTCGCCACTGTTTTCCATTATGTTGACGGGGAGGTCCGCGCGCGTCTCCGCCGCGCCGCCAGAAGGGCCCCCCAGCAGGGGCAGGTGCGCGCAGGAGTGCGCCTCGACGCGCAGGCCCGCCGCCCAGGAAGCGCGCGCCAGGTGGGGGGGCGCCCGCAGGGCCTGGCGGGGCCGCGCCACGAGGCAGGCGGCGTCGTCCATGAAGGGTGGTGCAGTCCCGCGATGGTCGGGTCGAAGCAAACATCCCGCATGAGTGGCGAAGCGGTCCCGCCCATGCCGATGGGCCATCTGGGGCGCATTGGGCCCCCCCTCCCCGCCATCCCGGAGGGCGTCGACGCAGCGGTCCACCGCGAGATCTACAAAACAGTTGGTGGCCTGGGCTGGAAGGCGCCACCGTTCGATTACTTCCCGGAGCCAGGCCCAGGACACCCGGCTTTGGATAGGTCCGCGCATGGCACCGCGCTTGCCAGACGATGGTCGCCCTCCCCCACCTCGGCGCTGGCGTTCGATCGCCGGCGCGTCCGGCCCTCGCAGGGCCTGCCAGGGTGGGCCGGGCGGCGAGGCAGGCGGCGGGGCCAGGTCCTCTGGGTGTCTGAAGGCAGTCGCAATGTTGGGGCCGCGCGAGCCGCCCGCGACCGCCGCCTGCCCGTCGGCGAACTGGGATTCGAGGGCGGGGCCTGCGTCCGAGGCCAGCGTGGCGCCGTAGAGCCTCCGAAAGCATGTCGGCAGCTGGAGGTGCTGCGTGTCGCTCGCATGCTCCCCATCTGTCTTCTTCAGTATCCAGGTGAGCAAATCCACCGATGGGCCCAGCACGGTGGGAAACGCCAAAAGCGCAGTCACCAAACGCTCGCCAACGTGATAGCACTCGTAGGGTTCGGCGTCGAGGCCGGCCGCGGAGTCAGAAGGCCCATGCGCCAGGGAGGCGAGGCGTCGCCAGCGCGGCCGCGGGCGCGCTGGCAGATCCACCGCGCGGTGCAGGAAACAATCGTCGAGCAGCGCAGAAATCTGGGAATGCGCGGGCGGCGCCGAGCCCCGCAGCTCGGGTGTTGCTGGAAGTGCCCCTGGCCCAAGGTGCCCCCGGGATTCTTGGGGTGGCCGAGACGGCCTCCAAGGCGCCCCCCCACGAGGCCCACAGGGGGCCAGGGTTCAAGAATGAGGCGAAAAGCTGGGGGCACTTTGGGCCGGGAACACTTTTAGCAACGCCCGAACAGCGGCTCCCAGTCCTCCCAGAGGACCGCCCCCACCTCGGCCCCCACCTTAGCCGGCTCGTCGTGCCTGCGGCCGTCGGCATCGCGGGCGCCGCGGGGCGGGTGGGTGCGATTGGAAAGCTGGCGCTCCATGCGGAAGGGCTCGGCGAGCGCAGGCCTGGCCGCCGAGGCGCCGCGCGCCCGCGGCCGAAACCACGCTCTGCTGTGGCGTTGCTGCTCCCGCTGCCACAGGGCGAGCCAGACGGCGAGCGCCTCCTGCTCTAGCGGCCGTCCCGCCATTTGGCCTGGAAGGCGCGTGGGCTCCGCCGCGGGCGGCAGCGCGGGCGTGCTCTTGTGCCCGGGGCCGGCAGGGGGCGCCTCCCGCGCCTGTCGTCGCGCAAGCTGGCCTGCATAGCCGAAAGGCCGGCGCGCCCGTGCCGTATCAGGGCAGGGAGGATGGGAACCTCTTGGCCCGCGCTGTAGATGTCTTCGTTTGGGCCCGCTTGGCGGTCTCCTCACGCGGCAGGGCGCAATCCTGAGAGGTCGACGTCTGGGAGGTCAAACGGTTGCCCCAGCAGCGCGTGCCGCCTTCGCAGGTCCATCAGGGCCTCCTGGGTGGTTTTGAACGTGGCCGGTGTTGAAGCCCGCGCCGCCGTGCCCTGCTGCATCTCAGGACCTGCGAGGACGGCGGCGTGGTCGGAGAGGGACAATCTCCATGCCAAATGGGGTCGCCAGCGCTACGCCTTTCGCAGCGGCGCCGCCGCGAGGTCGAGCTGAGCCGTGCCACCGCGCATTCCGCTTCGCGTGACCGCGGCGCCCGTGACCGCGGTGAGGCCGTGCGAGAAGAGGAAAGCATGGAAATCTGCAGCCAGCTCCTCTTCCCCGTCCCGCGGCACGTGCAGCTGGAAGTTCACGTCGCCGTCGAGGCAAGTGGCCACCCCATGGGCTGCTGGAAGAGCCGCCCGTGCCGCCGCTAGCGTGGCGCGCTGCTCTGGGGGGCAAATCGATGATATCGACGCGGGCCAGGGAACCGCCAACCACCGACTGGACGGCCAATGCGCACCCAGGCACCAGCTCCGTCACGGTCTCGGGCCAGACGAAAGGGGGGGATAGGGAAAGGGGGGGTTACAAAATCTGCTGCGTGCAGCTGGTTTCGGCCCCAACGAGGGGCCCGTTCCTCGATACATGGCCGCCTCCGACGCCGGGAGGCGCCGGGAAAATCAGCTACGTGAGCTGATTCTCAACCCCCCCCCTTTGCTATCCCCCCCTTTCGCCCGGCCCGACGGTCGCCGCCTGCAGCTCCGCCGGGAGCAGCACAGTAACGCGTCCGGCAGCTCCGCCTCCTGGCCCGGGGCTGGCCGAGTTCGGGCTGCCCTGGAGCGCGTGCTCTTCCGCGCTCCGGGGCGTCTGCCCGAGCAGGGCGATGCGCTCAGCGTCGAGCCGCCGAGGCGGAAATTTATGCATGACCACCGCCTGGAGGGTCAGTTTTCGGAGCCTGGGCAGGCGGGTGGATATGGACGTATTCGTGCCCCAGGGGCTGCTATATACATACACACATGTATGCATGTATGTATGTATGTATGTATGTATGTATGTATGTATGCATGCATGCATGCATGCATGCATGTATGTATGTATGTATGTATGCATGCACGTATGTATGTATGTATGTATGTATGTATGTATGTATGTATGTATGCATGCATGTATGTATGTATGTATGTATGCATGCATGCATGCATGCATGCATGCATGTATGTAATGCATGCATGCCAGCATGCAATGCTTGCTTATGTATGCATGTATGTATGTGTGTATGTATGTATGTATGTATGTATGTATGTATGTATGTATGTATGTATGTATGTATGTATGTATGTATGTGTGTATATATGTATGTATGCATGTATGTATGTATGTGCATGTATGTATATATGTATATATGTACGTATACATGTATGTATGTATGTACGTACGTACGTACTTCGCATGTATGCATGCACGTATGTATGTATGTATGTATGTACGTACGTACGCATGTATGTATGTATGTATGTATGTATGTATGTATGTATGTATGTATGTATGTATGTGTGTCTGTGTATGTGTATGTGTATGTGTATGTGTATGTGTATGTGTATATGTATATGTATATGTATATGTATATGTATGTGTATGTATCTATATGTATGTGTTTGTATATATATATATATATATTCATATCCCCGCCTGCGGGGCCCTGAGAACTCGGTTCCCAAGGCGGTGGATATGGAATAAATCCTTGCCTCGCAGAGCCCTTCCTGGACCATCGGGCTCTTGGCCGAGTCAATTCGTGGCGCGGGAGGATCGACCAACCAGCCAGACCCCCTAAGCTTGTGAGGACGATCGATGGAGAGGAAGCATGTTGCCAACTAATTGCCAGATGTCCAAAACATGTGTTCAACATGTTGTAAACATGTAAACACATGTTTTCAACATGTATAGAACATTCTCCGACATTTTAAACACATGTTTAAATTCAATGACAGGTCTATTAAGGGTGTCCATGGTCGTGGCATCCACACCGGGACCATGCGCTCTGGGCCGGAGTCATTCGTGGGCGCGGGGCATCGCCAACCACCTGGTGTGTCCAGCGGCCGCGGCGGCGACCGCGCCCTCGCGGCCCTACGCAGCGCGAGTGCTTTGAGGCAGAGCTCTCGGCCTCGCGGAGGTCTTCCCAACGTGGCGCCGGCGGCGCCTGGACCTGTGGGGGGCGGCAGCGAAAGCCACCGCGAGCCTTTCCGGGACTTCTGCCCATGCACGCCGCGGGCCGCGGGGTCGGGGGGAGGGGGGCAAAAAAGGGGGGTTGATGACTAGGGGGGGGTGGCTATCATGGCGGGGCCCATGATATTTTCCCAGATTTCAGGGCGCCTCTTCTTATTTCATTACCTTCCTGACCCCCCCGCTGGGCCGCGCACATGCCGCCGGCCATGATTTGCACCCCCCCCCTCTTGGACACCCCCCTCTTGGCCGCTCCCGAGGGGAGCAGGGCGCCCCGAGGCGGCCGCCCGAAGGTGTCCACCACTGGGGGCGGCGGCCGCCTGCGGCCTGCTGGGGCGCGTGTGTGCTGCAGCAGCGTGCGCCCGGCCGGAGGCAGGCAGGCCGGCCGCGGCCGCGGGCGTGGCGCCCGGCGCGGGTGCGGGCCCAGAAGAGTCAGGAGGGGAAAAAACACAGACACAATTAATCGTCGATCCCCAGGAAAATACGGGAAAATATGGGAAGTGGGGGGGGGAAGACAAAAAAAACAGAAAATGTAGGAAAATATGGGGGATCATTTTATTTGTGTGTATTTATTTGTGTGTCCTGGGGCCCCTTCAAAGAGGTGCGAGTCGTCGCCGCTTGGCCCTCGGCGGCCCTGGTGCGGACCCGCGCGATGCAGCTGCCAGGTTCGCCTCCGTGTGCTGCTTCGCCCACGCCTTGTCTCTTTCCCGGCAAGGGCGTGGGCCTGGGCTTTTCTCTCTTCTGATAGGAAAACTTGTCCCCCGTGTCAAGTTCGAAGAGGGCTGGCGGATTAATGTGCGATGACTAACGAAGTCGAAGAGGGCCAGCGGATTAACATTTGAGGATGTCTTGAGCGAAACTCTGGTTTTTGAAATTCCAATCGATAAAACACAGGGTGAAGTAAGGATTGTCGTTTGTTTTGGATGTCTCGAGCGAAACACTTGTTCTGCAAATTTGTTGAGAATGTCTCGATCGAAACGTTTGTTTTGTTTTATAGATCGTTCCTCTCGCCTGTGGACCAGAATTTAGAGGATGTCCCAGGTGAAATGTTTGTTTCACGTGCCCAGGTCTTGAGGGTGTCTCGATCGAGACGCTTGGCTTCACGCCTCCAGGTTGACCAGGCAGATGTCTAGCGTGAGGATTTGTTGAGGATGTCTCGAGCGAGACGCTTGTTTTCACGCGTCCAGGTCGTCCAGGCAGATGTCTAGCATGAGGATTTGCTGAGGATGTCTCGAGATAGAGACGCTTGTTTTCGTGTGTCCGGGTTGCCCAGGCGGATGTCTAGCATGAACATGTGTTGAGGATGTCTCGAGCGAAGCGCTTGTCTTCACGTGCCCTGGTCTCGCAGGCGGATGTCTAACATGAGGATTTGTTGAGGATGTCTCGAGCGAGACGCTTGGTTTCGCGTGTCCAGGTCGCCCAGGCGGATGTCTATCACGAGGATGTGTTGAGAAGGTCTCGAGCAAAACGCTTGTTCTCACGTGCCCAGGTCGCCCAGGCGGATGTCTAACATGAAGATGTGTTGAGGATGCCTCGAGCGAGACGCTTGCTTTCACGTGTCCAGATTTCCCAGGCGGATATCTAGGATGAGGATGTGTTGAGCAAAACGCTTGTTCTCACGTGCCCAGGTCGCCCGGGCGGATGTCTAACATGAAGATGTCCGGAGGGTGTCTCGAGCGAACCTCTCGTTTTCGCGTGTCCAGGTCGCCCAGGCAGGTGTCTGACATGAGGATGTGTCGAGGATGTGTTAAGCGAAACGGATGGTTTTCACGTGTCCAGGTCGCTCAGGCAGATGTCCAGCATGATGAGGTTTTGAGATCGTCTCGAGCGAGACGCTTGTTTTCACGCGTCCAGGTCGCCCAGGCGGATGTCTAGCATGATGATGTGTTGAGGATGTCTCGAGCGAAGCGCTTGTCGTAGTAGAGTGCGTCGCAGTCCAACCCCGCCCGTCCGTGGGGCGTCCCCTGGCGCCCTGGCGCCCCCCCTGGCACGTCCCTTGTCACGTTCAGGCGTGACGTGCCTTGGCAAGTCCCCTAGCACGCGACTCGGCGTGGCACGTTCCCTGGCTCGTCCTCTGTCGCGTTTCCTTGCTCGTCCCCAGGCGTTTCCCCTGCCCGTTCCGTGGCGGGCCCCTTGCACCGTCCCTTGGCATGACGTCCTTTGGCCGCCCCATGGCACGCGCTTTGGCACGTCCCGTGACAGGTGCACGTCCCGGGCACGTCCCCTGATGCGTCCCCTGACACGTCCCTTGGCGCATCCCCTATTGCGCGCCTGGCACATCCTGTGGCGCGTCCGTGAGCCAGTGCCCCATGTTGTGTCGTTCTTTTTCGGAGCTGAGTCGGATTTTGAGGTCGATTTGATTGAAGATCCTCAACGTTTCCACTTCAACTAGCTCTGGGGCGGCTACTATGTGCTCATGCAGCTCGAGCTTAAGATCCAGATCAGTTCGGTCAGGACTCGAACACCAAGGAGGACTCGATCCACAACGCTATAGAGCACATTCGCGGCATGGAATATCGCAGTTCAGCACGGCACAGCACAGCACAGCCCTGGGCACGGTCCCGCTACACCAAGATCGATACATTCAGCATTGAAAATGCCCGTCGCCCGATCATGGTGTCTTGAAAACGTTGCCATGCTTCACATTTCCATAGCCCTTTCCGGGTTCGTGGGTCAATCATGTTTTCCTTGAAAGCGCAGAGGGCCAGGGTTCTCTTCTAGGGTGGTAATCGGTTCCCGGTGCCAATTTCGAAGAGGGCCGGCGGATTGATGTGTGAGAGTTAACGAGGTCGAAGAGGGCCTGCGGATCAAAGAAACGCTGTTTTATTTTGACATTCCGATCGATAAACATATGGTGAAGTGAATATTTTCCTTTGTTGCCGATGTCTCGAGCGAAACTCTTCTTTTGCAGAATCTGTTGAGGATGTCTCGAGTGAAGCGCTGTTTTTGTCCTACGGATTGCTCCTCTCCTGGGGATCACAATTCAGAGGATGTCTTAGGCGAAATGCTTATTTTTCACGTGCCCAGGTCGCCTAGGGAGGTGCCTAACATGGTTGCTCCTAGATGGAACTCGTTTTCACGTGTCTGGGCCACCCAGGGGCCAGGCCACCCAGCTGTGTCTCTAACGTGGTGGCCCCGAGCGTTTCTCTCGTGTCCAGGCCTCCCGGGGGTATCTAACCTGGTTGCTTCGAGCTGGAACCACGTGCTTTTCTCGTGCGCGGGCCGGGCCACCCCATGAGGGGGTGACACGTGGTCGTCAGGGAGCCCCCAGCGTGAAGGAGGTCCCGCACGAGCCAGACGACATCAATCCGCCGGCCCCCTTGCGGGGCCACTAGGCTAGGATTATGTCGTGCGTGTCCCCCAACAGGGGGATTTTCGACGAGCAAAAAAAATACCCCAAAAATACCCCACGAAGATCCAAAAATATTCCAAAAATAGTCCCCAGACTATTTTTGGATTATTTTTGGATTATTTTTGGATTATTTTTGGGGTATTTTTTATTTTTTGTCGAAAATCCCCCTGTAAGGGGACAGGCCCGACTTAACCCTTGCGGGGCCACCAGGCTAGGCCGGGAATGTGCTGCCCCCTGTACCAGTTGCAGCTTCCTGTTTCCACTGTTACAGTTCTGCTTCTTGCCGCTTACTGCTCTTTGTTGATGAACGCGCGAGGGGGGGAGCCCAAACCAGCAGAACTACCACGCCCTGGGAGGGTTCTCAGAATTTTTTTGGGGGTAAGAATTGGCACCCCTCACGCAGATCCGCAGGGTCAGGGTCCAAAACGATAAGGGATTTGCTACATTTTTGAGCTTCAGTGCCACCCCTCACGCAGATCGGCGCGGTCAGGGTTAACAAAACACATGGGATTTGCCACATCTTTGAAATTGGGCGGCACCCCTTACGCAAATCGGCGGGGTCAGGATCCAAAAACGCAAGGGATTTGCAACATTTCTGACATTGGGTGGCACCCCTCACGCAGATCGGCGGGGTCAGGGTCCGAAAACACGGGATTTGCCACTTTTTTGAAATTCGGTATCACCCCTCACGCAGATCGGCGGGGTCAGGGTCCAAAAACAAATGGGATTTGCCACATTCCCTCACGCAGATCGGCGGGGTCAGGGTCCAACAACACGGGGGATTTGCCACATTTTTGAAATTCGGTGCCACCCCTCACGCAGATCGGCGGGGTCAGGGTCCAACAACACATTAGATTTGTTACATTTTTGAAATTCGGTGCCACGGGCCCCGAGCTGGAACCACGTGTTCTCATGTGTCGAGACCACCCATGGTGGTATCCAACGTGGTGTCCCCGAGTTGGAGCCCAATGTTTTTACGTGCCCAGGCCGCCCAGGACGGAGAGATACTTACGATGGTTACATCTTGCCCCTCGCTGGAACCACGCGTTTTCATGTGTCCAGGCCGCCCATAAGGGTATCTAGCATGGTGGCCTTGAGCTGGAGCCACGTGTCTTCACGTGTCCATGCCACCCAGAAAAGGGGTATCCAACATGCTGGCCCCGAGCTGGAACCACGTGCTTTTACGTGTGCATGCCACCCAGAGGGGTATCTAACATGGTGGCCCCGAGCTGGAGCCATGTGTTTTCACGTGTCCAGACCATCCAGGGTCATCCAACATGTTGGTTCCGAGCTGGAACCATGTGTTTTACGTATGCGGGCCAATCACGGTGCCCCCAGCGCGGGGGCCCACGATAGCCAGACAAAATCAATAGATCGATGCCGATTAACGATGTACATGCAAATCTGACCGAGTTTCATCGGCTGGTGGTTTTCCAGATTTCTCCGTGGGGTTCTAACATGGTGGTCCCGAGCTGACGCCACGTGTTTTCACGTTTCCTGCTACCTGGACGTGGATAGGACTACCACCCCAGGCCGCTACTGACCACCCGGTGGCACAACGTTGCACATCGACTTCGTGGTCGTCCGCATCTCCTGGGCCCCTCCGTGCCAGTCGGTGGCACCTGGTGCACTTCGCCTTCCTGGTTTTCCTCTTACTTCGCGGACGTTGACTTGCTAACGGCCCTCCTCACGCATCACTCGAGGATGGTGTTCGTGGCGCGCCGATGACGGCAACACCAATCCACTCCCCCTCTGGGACCGCGCCCCCTGCTCCAGTCCATGGCGTACCTTATCCTGTGCATGTTCTTCGGCACCGCCTGTACTCTGAGCCGTGCGGCCGCCTGTGGCCCTGCCCGCCCGCGCCCTGTCTCCCCAATTAGGGCTACTCGCGTCCCGTTTAGCTCTTGACCGGAATGGGGCCCGCTCCCGACCCGCAGACCAAAAAGTGTTTTCACGTTTCCAGGCCACCCGGGTGGATGTCTAACATGGTTGTCCCGAGCTGACGCCACGTGTTTTCACGTTTCACAGCCACCCGGGTGGATGTCTAACGTGGTGGTCCCGAGCTGGAACCGCGCGCTTTCACGTGCCCAGGCCACCCAGGGCGGTACCTAACCTTGTGGTCCCGAGCTGGAGCCACGTGTTTACGCTTGTCTAGGCCTCTCAGTGCGGTGTCTGACATGGCTGCCCCGAGCTGGAACCACGTCTTCACGCGTCTGTCGGAGGTGGACAGGCCTCCTACCCTGACACGTCGATTGAGGAATTGGCCGTTATCAGTTCGCGAGAGGGCGCCGCGGCCATCATTTTTGCGGGTCCAAGTCCGTCGGTTTCGGTCCCAGGCCGTTTTCACAAGGGGGAGGTTTATTAAAAAGGGAGGCTTGTCCACCGCCGAGTCTAGGCTACACAGGGGGATACAACATGTGGTCGTCTGGCTCTATCTCCGGGTGCCTCGAGCGAGGGCTGCGGAATCGAATCGGATCTTGAGCTCGAGCTGATCGAGCGCCCCGCGCGGTTCGATTGCAACTCGCCCGAGCTATGCATTCAGGCAGTTTGAGCTTGAGATCCAAACCACTTCGGTCAGGATTCTGACGCCAAGGGCGGCTTGACCCACAATGCAATAGCGCACGGCACAGTTCCACGCGGCATGTCCCCTGGCGCGTCCCCTGTTACTTCCACTGGCACGTTCCGTGGCGCGTCCTTGGCACGTCACTATGCGGCGCGGCGCAGCGCAGAGCAGCACAACACTGCCCTTGCCAGAGTATCATCGTCATTGATATTTTCAGCATCGCCACTGCCCATGGTCCAAGTGAGGTGCTTGGCAACATTCCCATGCCGCACAGCTCTAAATCCCTTTCCAGGTTCGGGGGTCGATTATGTCCATCTTCTTGAACTGATTTTCGATGATCCTCAGGACGTGTGATGCCCCAATTTGTGTTTTATTGTAGTGGCCTTCGGCCAGTGCCGCCGATCCGGGGCGCTCCGACTGATGTGATCCTTCTTCGCCCTCGTCCCTCCTCTCTTTTTCCCTCCCCTCCTCTCACTCAGCATTTATCCAGTGGCCGTCGGCCTATCCCGCCACCGTGCGTGGGTGGTGGGTCAGAGGCCTCATGATGCTGGTTGGGATCTCGTGGTTGGCTGGGACTTCTGGGGGCCTCTTGGGCGCCTCTTGGGGCTTCTTGGGGCAATCTTTTGTTGAGGTGGTGGGTGGTTGGGGGGTGTTTGCTCTTGGGTGGTTGTGGTGGTTGTCTTTTTTTGTGCTTGTTTTTGTTTGTTTTTTTTTTTTTGTGTGGGTTTTGCTTTTTTTGTTTTTTTTGCGCCTCTTGGGCCACTGGAGGGCCTCTTGGGGGTATCTTGGGATCCTCTTGGGGCGTCTTGGGGGCCTCTTCTGCGCCCCTTGGGCCTCTTGGAGGCCTCCTCGGAGCCTCTTGGTGCGGGAGGGGTGTACTCGAGTTCGGAACCCCCTCGGAGGCCACGATCCTTGTTAGGGTGTCAAAAAAAACGCATCCGCCGAAAACCCCCCCCCCCCACCCCCCCTTCCCGACAGAGCCACCCCGGCAACCCCCCCAGAGGCTGAGGCTCAGCCTCGAGGCTGTAGCTGAGACTCCTTGAAACTCACACGCCGGATCGGCGGATTTCGTTCAGTTCCGCCGATAGCACGCAGCCTGCCTCGGCCCTCATCACACTTCCCGCGTCGTATTGAAGGGCTTCGGTGGGTAAGCACGCCTTGGCGCTGACACACGCTCCGAGGATCACCAAATCTTGTACCATCACTTTCCGTCGGTGCCTGCCGCGTGGCTGCGACCTCGCACGCTCTGTCCACACGGGCACGGACACCGTCGCCACACATCGGCGCCCGAGCCGACTGCAACCTCGAGGCCACGCTCCGCCTCGGCGTTGACCGCACTCTCTATCTCCGCCCGTGGGGCGAGAAGGGGAGGGAAGGGGAGGGAAGGGAGGACGGCAGGAACGGCACCGGCAAGCTCGAGCTGTGCCCAGCATCGGCGCCACACGTTCGCTCGCTCGCTCGCTCGCTCTGGCCCCCCCCGGGGCCCTCTGCTCCTCATGCGCCCCGCTCCGCCCTCCTTCCTGTCTCCTCCGTCCGTCCTCCTCCTCCTCCTCCTTCTCCTCCTCCTCCTCCCTCCCTCCCTCCTCCTCCTCCTCCTCCTCCTCCTCCTCCTCCTCCCTCCTCCTCCTCCTCCTCCTCCTCCTCCTCCTCCTCCTCCTTCCTCCCCTCCTCCTCCTCCCTCCCTCCCTCCCTCCCCCCTCCCTCCCTCCCTCCCTCCTCCTCCCTCCTCCCTGTTACCTCCTCCTCGCCCCTCCCTCCTCCTCCTCCCTTCCTCTTCCTCCTCCTCCTCCTCCTCCGCCTCCTCCTCCTCCTCTCCCCTCCTCCTCCTCCTCCTCCCCCTCCTCGCTGTCTCCGTCCTGATCTTCTCCCGCCGCCGCGTTTTCGTCCGCCCCCAGTCTCGCATGTGCAGAGGAAATGTCGAGCATGGGTGTCGTAGGGCTGGCAGGAGTCCACGAGCAGCCCCGATATGCTGGATGCGTTCGAAGGCGAGAGCGGGCCGGCTTTGCAAGGGGGAGGAGGAGAAAGAGGAGGAGGAGGAGGAGGAGGAGGAGGAGGATGAGGAGGAGGAGGAGCAGGAGCAGGAGGATGAGGATAATGGGGGAGGAGGAGTTGCATTTCTAGCGCACAGCGCATGGCGACTTTCAGTTTGAACATATGCAGACCACCTTTCAATCAGGAAGTCGTATCACTGGTTTGATCCTGGTGAGTAGCCACTTGCGTTCGAACAGGGGTCAGCAGCTTCGACTACAGCGAAGAATAGCGAGCTCCGTGCTAGCGGGTAGCAGGTACTGCGAGTTATCTCTTCACGGCCAGAGGGATAGAAAGAGAGAGGGAGAGAGACCGAGAGTGAGGGAGAAATATAGAAAGATAGAGACAGAGAGAGATAAAACACATAGAGAGAAATAGAGAGGGAGAGAGAGAGACACACAACAAAGAGATATAGTGGGGGAGGAAGGGAGAGGGAGGCATGAGGAGTAGGCCCTCCGCCTCCCTTGTTTGCCCTGTCGCCCCGCTTTAACCGCATTTCCACCTCTTCCTCCTCCTGCGCTACAGGGCACGGCGCCTGAGTCAACATTGCCAGGTCACTTCAGCGTGTCGTGCTGCGCGCCTCATCATACACTGCAAACCTGCATGTGCAGGAAGTATGGGCTACCAGATATGCAACCGCTCCCCGATTCTTGCAGAGCACAGCACCATGCCAAGGCCTCCAATCTGCAGCTCGAGCTAGATCGCGCTTCGAGGGAGGATACTTTTGAGTGAGATGTCGGGTTGAGCACACTGCAGGGGCTCGCGGCCTACCAGGGCCACCGTCCACATTGACACCAGAACGCCACGTTTTCCAGCGCATGCTCCATGATTTGCTCCCAACGCCACAGGGTCAGAACAGTTGCTGATACCTTTGTACATTTGCACGCAGCGCCCCCTTCCCCTGCCTTCAGTCACGTTTCCTGCTGCGGGGGGTGTCGGTCCAGCCGAAGCAGGAGCTTACACCAACATTCGGCGTTGTAGCCCTGGCGCTCGTGGTGCCGAGACCCACCCAGTGTGCAGCACTGCTGCTGTGCTTTCGTGCCCTCGAAGTCGTTGTTCCTCTGGCCTCTCGCGGAGGGGACGCGCACATGTTCAGCCTCGCCGCGGCGATTTTCTTGGACTTGATGCAGGGCGCGCCTGCCATGGATGCAGCGGCGGTGTGTCAGGAGGGGCTTCGGGGGCCTCACTCGCTCTGGGAGGGAGGGGGGGCGCCGCTGCTGGCCCGCCTTACAAGTGATCGTTCCTTCCCTGCCCCTCCCCCCCTTTCCCTCCCGCTCCCCTCCCACATAGGAGGGCCCAGTTCGATGCGATCGGACCTGCCCCAGCCGATTCGATTCCGATTTTCGGCCGATCCGATGCTGCCCGATGCCTGCATGGCGGGCGCTGCTGTACATCCTGGCGTGGCCGGTCCGATTCGGTGCAGGCTCCGGGCCGATGCGGCCCGATCCGATGCTTGTTCTGGTGCGACCCGAATTCCCGATTCGATGCCCTTGCGTCCTGCATGGTGCACGAGCATCGCGGCCAGTAGCTCAGCGGATGACGCACTGGACCACGAAGTACAGCCGTTCATTCTTCCCTCCTTCTCCGACCGTGTATATTGGTGGAAATCGCGTCATGGAGAAGAAGCATGCCGCCAAATAATTTCCAGATGCCTAAGACATGTTTCAAACATGTTCTAAATATACAAAGACAGGTGTGAAACATTTCTGGAGCATGCTTGTACACATTTGAAACCCACGAGTGATCCAACGATGAGGACTGTCAGAGTGCCCACTGCCATGGCATCCACAAGTGCATATGCACATCGTACACCCAGCTTTATGATGCTCCAACCTACTTTAGCCTTGATCACCAGAAAGAATTTCGAGCGCCAGAAAAAGTACCGCAACTACAGGGTTTTTCACGTGTCGGGCCCTGGGAGACACTCGCCCGACACTGTCTCGACACTGTTTCGACACTGTTTTGACACTCTTCCGGGTGCTCGAAATCATTTCTGGGATGTGGTCCTTATGTAAGCTGGGAACAACATAAACCCAGCTTCTGGCCTGAGCGTGGCTCTCCTTCCCCCCTGGACCCTTCGGCCCCCCTCCGCGCTCCGCGCGCGCCTACCCCCCGGCCTCTCGCGCCTCACTCTGCCAGCCGGCGTGCCCCACCGTGGCCCCACCGCCGCCGGGTGCCCCCTGCGGCCGCAGACCGAAGACAAAACTTACATCCAACTTCTGGCCTCCTCCTCCTCCTCGTCGTCGTCGTCCTCCTCCTCCTCCTTCTCCTCTTCCTGCTCCTCCTACTCGTCGTCCTCCTCCTCCTCGTCGTCGTCGTCCTCCTCTTCCTCCTCCTCCTCCTTCTCCTCCTCCTCCTCCTCCTCCTCCCCCCCCGCTCCTCCTCCTCTCCTCCTCCTCCTCCTCCTCCTCCTCCTCCTCCTCCTCCTCCTCCTCCTCCTCCTCCTCCTCCTCCTCCTCCTCCTCCTCCTCCTCCTCCTCCTCCTCCTCCTCCTCCTCCTCCTCCTCCTCCTCCTCCTCCTCCTCCTCCTCCTCCTCCCTCCTCCTCCTCCTCCTCCTCCCTCCTCCTCCTCCTCCTCCCCCCTCCTCCTCCTCCTCCTCCTCCTCCTCCTCCTCCTCCTCCCTCCTCCTCCTCCTCCTCCTCCTCCTCCTCCTCCTCCTCCTCCTCCTCCTCCTCCTCCTCCTCCTCCTCCTCCTCCTATTTCTGCGTCTCTGCTGCCCTGGTCGATTGGATTCGCGGATGCGAAGTCGGAGTGGCAGCGACTTTCCCGCATCAGCCTGTGCAGTTGGGGTTTCAGTACTGCGCACATGAGCAGTGGGCACGCGTCCCTGTTACACCACGTCCACTCCCGACGGTGCCGAAAGTGGGCTGTGCCAGGTTCCCACCCACACGGCAATGGGCACGGGTGCAGCAGCTCATTGATCAAGCTTCAGACGGTGTGACTTTGGCTGCGGCGTGGGATGGGGTTATTACCACTATGGAACACGAGATCCTCAACCGCAATGACATAATGGACATGACGCAGCGGGGACTTCATCACGGCCGAGCTGGTCCCGACCAATGGGTATGGAAGCGGGTACAGGCCCTCGTACCACCGAGGCCCAAGCGGTTGAGCGCCTACCAGCAGTATGGCAAATGGTGTCGGCATCTGCGCTCCACGCACACACGCATGCTTACGGCCCTCCAGCGCATAATGGAGGAGGCAGATGCGAACCGTTTCCCTGCAAGGCTTTTGCCAGACATTTACGGCCAGCACGGGCAGTACGTCAACAGCCTAGGTAGCCCAGTCCAGGGTCAGTTCAAGGAGCAGCGGTTGTTGGCACAACTCAGTCGGGATCTTCAGGGTTTCTTCGCGCGAGTAGTACGTACTGGCTGGGTTGGGCCGCTGCTTGATTACGAAGATCGACTCCAGCTCCACAGTTACCACGACACGTTTTATGAGCCTGACTTCCTAGACAGGATCGACCGAGCGCTTGACAAGGTGAGTCGCGTGACGGAGGCCATACGCAAGTATGCTGGCATTGAATGGGCGCAGTGGGCCAAGCAAGCGTTTCAGAATGGGGCTGGCAAAGCGCACAGATACACTAGAGTGCGTGAACTACAAGAGACGTTGCAGTATGCCGAGAAGGACCGTGGCCAACCGCACCACATGGCTGATGAATGCTTGGAGTTTTGGAAGGGTGTCTGGACCATTCATGAGGATCGAGCTGTCGCCACGCCGGCAGTTCAAGCAGATTGGGAGGAGCTACCCGAGATCACAATCGACGACATTCGTAACACCCTCAGACGATTCAAAGCCACCACGGCGCTTGGGCAGGTATCGATTCAACCGCGCGCATTGACCCAAGTATCGGACATGGGATTGGGCGTCCTTGCATCTCTCTATCAGCAATGCGAGAAGTTGGCGTGTTGGCCGACGCAGAGGGTCACCACGGTGCTAGTGAGGCTTCCCAAGCCCACGGGGGGCCACCGCCTCATTGCGCTCATCAATACTGTGGTCCGCATTTGGAGCCGATTACGACGACGGATCTCTAAGCAGTGGGAGCTCGCCAACCCTTCTACCGCCTTTTGGGGCACGAGGCCTGGTGCGACTTCTACCGATGCTGCGTTTCAACACAACATAGCTGCGGAAACGGCGAAGCTCAATGGCATGCATACGGTCAGTGCACTGATTGACATGTACAAGTGTTTCGAGACGATACGATTTACTGCGCTGCTTGACAGGGCTAGTAAGATGCAATTTCCGATGAGATTACTTTGGATGCTGATTCACACATATCAGGCACCACGGCAGGTGCGAGCTTACGGGTCATTGTCCACCAAATTCACCTCCGCGCAGGGCATATTGGCGGGATGCTCTCACGCCTGCGCCATGGTCCACCTGCTCCTCTGCCAGTCCTTGGAGGCCCTACGCAGTAAGTATGCGGATGTGGTGCCACGGGCTTTGATGGATGACGTCAGCTTTCAATGGATTGGGGCAGAACCTTCTCAGGCGGTCGTCCTATTTCATGCTGTTCGATGGTTTATTCGCCAGGTGCAGCCACTGGGTCTCATCATTCAGGTGGACAAAAGTGGTTGTGTGGGTGGCACTACTGCGGCGACGCGAGTGGCGAAGAAGCTTGGTGGACTTATTCGGTTTCGCTGCCACAAGCACATGCGCAATCTAGGACACGAGCTTGCGGGGGTGCGACTCAGACGTATTCAAGAGAGAAAGCGTGTCATGGGCGTCCTGGCCAGGAGGGGCAAGTTGGCGGCGTTGCAACGGGGCCGAGCCCAGGTTCACACTCTGTGGCGCACGGGCCTGTTGCCTGCTGCTGCACATGGAGCGGGAGCTAGCGGCGTCGTCCCTGCCACGCTGGCAAAGCTCCGCACGCTGGCAGGCTCTTTGGTGGGAGCCAAATCACACGCCAGTCTTACGGCTTGGCTTGCCACTCAGAGCGATGAATGGTTTGACCCGATATTCGATGTCACGACCGAGCTAGTCTGCAGATACGCGATCACAGTTTGGGATGGATTGGTACCACTCAGTCAGTTACAGCGGGCGTGGGCTGCCATGATGGAATCTTGGAATGGTGAATTCACGTGGGCCAGATGTAATGGGCCTCTCTCGGCGGTTTCGCTCAGCCTGCACAGGGTGGACTGGAAGATGGCGTCGGCACATATGCTATACGACGATCAGGGCACCCTCGTTAACCTTCTTACCACTACGCCTTGGGATGTGAAGCTGTTGCTGCGACAGAGCATTGGACGATGGCAGATGCTTCGCATTGTCAGCCACATGCAACCCATAGTTGGGAATCCTCATGGAGTCTGGAGGCGAGCACTTCGCAACTCAGTTCTCAGCTTGAAGAATCCGATCCATAGAGGCTGCGCCCGCAGATTGCTCGGCTCCGCATTGTGGCCCCCAGCGAGAAAGAAGGCTCTTGGGATCTCTGACAGTCACCAGTGCGAGATTTGTGAGAGTTCGGAGGCTGGCACGTTGGGGCACCAGTTGTACAACTGTGAGGGGGTCCTTCACCCACCTGAGGAGCTGCCTGTTGAATCCCTTTCAGAGGAGGTCTTGGAGCGCAGGGCGTATCTGCGGGGTCTTGGGGACAATGGGCTAGGCGACCCAGAGTGGGATTCTCTGGAGCTGTACGGGCTGCCTTACCATCCCATTAAGCTTTCGCCCCAACCCACGCAGAGCCCTGTGTTCCACTGGGGGGCTACGCATCTTCCCTGGGGTCGGCGGATCTACACTGACGGCTCGGGGCTCGCGAACGCGAGCCCTGAACTGCGCAGGTGTGGATGGGCCGCGGTGGAGCTGTCGGACTCTGGGCTGCCCGTGAGGGCGGTGTTTGGGCCGCTCCCTGGGCGCCAATCGGTGCCCCGTGCGGAGCGGTACGCGGGCTTGATGGCTTTCTCGGTAGCCCCCCAGGCGACCACAATATATAGTGATCATTTAGCCTTTGTGCAGGAAGGCCAGAGCTGGAGCCCCCAGCTTGCCTGTGGGTTGTCCCGACACGCGGATGTGTGGCGCCGTATCTTCCAGCTCTTCGAGCAACATAGGCCACCGCCCGAGTTTGAATGGGTCCCTGCCCACAGAGACATCGACGAGGTCATGGCTCTGGAGCAAGGACAGATCACCCGCTACTTGGGTAACGCTTGGGCCGATTTTTTTGCGCGCCTTGGAGCCCAGGATCATCAGTACGCGCAGGTTTGTCTGGACGCGGAGAAGGCCCATTTGAAGGCCAGCAAAGCCACCTGGGGACTCTTGGCGCGCGCGGTCCATATCATTGGGGAGTACTCCAAGGCGTTTGGGCCCCCAATGACCCCCGTTGGTCAGCCCGTGGAGCGAATCAGTTTGACACTCGTGGAGCACGAGATTTATCGCCTGCCGACTCGTGCTGAATGGCGCTGCAGGAAGTGTAATATGTCGGCCAGGAGCGAAGCCACACTGCGAGTGATGTGCAGTGGGGCTGCTAGGCGGTGCCAGGGCAGTGATCTGGAGCGCTGCCGCGCTGACATCATTTTCTCTGCCGAACCCCAGGCTCGTCTCCACACTGCGAGCAGCCCCGCGGTGTCAGATCCTGTTCCTCCCTCGCTGGGCCAGGACCCCTCCTCTCCTCCCGTGCCCGACGCCGCGGTGGGGGCTGGGTTGAACGCCATCGCTGCTCTGGGCCACAGGCCCGTCCGCCACGGTAGGGTGATCATCTGTCAGAGGTGCGCTGGATACTGGATCCTCCCCGACGGCAAATGCCGCAAGCTTGGTCGAGTGTGCGAAGGGGAGGCCAAGGTAGCCCGCACGATTCAGAATCACCGCATGCACTGGCGACACGCAGAGGTAGGTTGCCACCCCAAAACGGGCGGGGTTTTGGGTCCGTGGGATGGTGCCCTTGTTTCTGGTTCGGAGCCTGGTGCCGTTTGTTTCCCGTCTTCCGAGGCGTCTGGACCAAGGGCTAGCTCTGCGTGTTCGGCCAACCAGGATAGTATGGAGCAAAGACACTGTGGTGGTCGTGTCGAGACGTCGTCCCGTCGTACACCACGTCCTTGCCCGCCTTCGGCAGCCTCGCTCGATGCCCGGGCGAATGCTGCGAGCACGGTTTTGTCTCAGGCCCCGTCGGAGCCTGCTTCGGACTCTGATTGAATCAGAGTCGGCCTCCCGCTCATACTCCACAACGCTGGAGGCCAGTCTTCGGTGCGCGGAGCACCCCCAGTCGCCAGGCCTTCACCCCTGGCCCTCATCACTGCTCGGCGCTAGTCACAGACCTGCGCCTCGGCAGCCGAAAGCCGAAAGCCTCCTCCTCCTCCTTCCTCCTCCCTCCTCCTCCCTCCTCCTCCTCCTCCTCCTCCTCCTCCTCCTCCTCCTCCTCCTCCTCCTCCTCCTCCTCCTCCTCCTCCTCCTCCTCCTCTCCTCCTCCTCCTCCTCCTCCTCCTCCTCCTCCTCCTCCTCCTCCTCCTCCTCCTCCTCCTCCTCCTCCGCCTCCTCCTCCTCCTCCTCCTCCTCCTCCTCCTCCTCCTCCTCCTCCTCCTCCTCCTCCTCCTCCGCATCCTCCTCCTCCTCCTCCTCCTCCTCCTCCTCCTCCTCCTCCTCCTCCCTCCTCCTCCTCCTCCTCCTCCTCCTCCTCCTCCTCCTCCTCCTCCTCCTCCTCCTCGGGCAGGGACCCATTCAAACTCGGGCGGTGGCCTATGTTGCTCGAAGAGCTGGAAGATACGGCGCCACACATCCGCGTGTCGGGACAACCCACAGGCAAGCTGGGGACTCCAGCTCTGGCCTTCCTGCACAAAGGCTAAATGATCACTATATATTGTGGTCGCCTGGGGGGCTACCGAGAGAGCCATCAAGCCCGCGTACCGCTCCGCACGGGGCACCGATTGGCGCCCAGGGAGCGGCCCAAACACCGCCCTCAAGGGCAGCCCAGAGTCCGACAGCTCCACCGCGGCCCATCCACACCTACGCAGTTCAGGGCTCGCGTTCGCGAGCCCCGAGCCGTCAGTGTAGATCCGCCGACCCCAGGGAAGATGCGTAGCCCCCCAGTGGAACACAGGGCACTGCGTGGGTTGGGGCGAAGCTTGATGGGATGGTAAGGCAGCCCGTACAGCTCCAGAGAATCCCACTCTGGGTCGCCTAGCCCATTGTCCCCAAGACCCCGCAGATACGCCCTGCGCTCCAAGACCTCCTCTGAAAGGGATTCAACAGGCAGCTCCTCAGGTGGGTGAAGGACCCCTTCACAGTTGTACAACTGGTGCCCTAACGTGCCAGCCTCAGAACTCTCACAAATCTCGCACTGGTGGCTGTCAGAGATCCCAAGAGCCTTCTTTCTCGCTGGGGGCCACAATGCGGAGCCGAGCAATCTGCGGGCGCAGCCTCTATGGATCGGATTCTTCAAGCTGAGAACTGAGTTGCGAAGTGCTCGCCTCCAGACTCCATGAGGATTCCCAACTATGGGTTGCATGTGGCTGACAATGCGAAGCATCTGCCATCGTCCAATGCTCTGTCGCAGCAACAGCTTCACATCCCACGGCGTAGTGGTAAGAAGGTTCACGAGGGTGCCCTGATCGTCGTATAGCATATGTGCCGACGCCATCTTCCAGTCCACCCTGTGCAGGCTGAGCGAAACCGCCGAGAGAGGCCCATTACATCTGGCCCACGTGAATTCACCATTCCAAGATTCCATCATGGCAGCCCACGCCCGCTGTAACTGACTGAGTGGTACCAATCCATCCCAAACTGTGATAGCATATCTGCAGACTAGCTCGGTCGTGACGTCGAATATCGGGTCAAACCATTCATCGCTCTGAGTGGCAAGCCAAGCCGTAAGACTGGCGTGTGATTTGGCTCCCACCAACGAGCCTGCCAGTGTGCGGAGCTTTGCCAGCGTGGCAGGGACGACTCCGCTAGCTCCCGCTCCATGTGCAGCAGCAGGCAACAGGCCCGTGCGCCACAGAGTGTGAACCTGGGCTCGGCCCCGTTGCAACGCCGCCAACTTGCCCCTCCTGGCCAGGACGCCCATGACACGCTTTCTCTCTTGAATACGTCTGAGTCGCACCCCCGCAAGCTCGTGTCCTAGATTGCGCATGTGCTCGTGGCAGCGAAACCGAATGAGTCCACCCAGCTTCTTCGCCACTCGCGTCGCCTCAGTAGTGCCACCCACGCAACCACTTTTGTCCACCTGAATGATGAGACCCAGTGGCTGCACCTGGCGAATAAACCATCGAACAGCATGAAATAGGACGACCGCCTGAGAGGGTTCTGCCCGAATCCATTGAAAGCTGACGTCATCCATCAAAGCCCGTGGCACCACATCCGCATACTTCCTGCGTAGGGCCTCCAAGGACTGGCAGAGGAGCAGGTGGACCATGGCGCAGGCGTGAGAGCATCCCGCCAATATGCCCTGCGCGGAGGTGAATTTGGTGGACAATGACCCGTAAGCTCGCACCTGCCGTGGTGCCTGATATGTGTGAATAAGCATCCAAAGTAATCTCATCGGAAATTGCATCTTACTAGCCCTGTCCAGCAGCGCAGTAAATCGTATCGTCTCGAAACACTTGTACATGTCAATAAGTGCACTGACCGTATGCATGCCATTGAGCTTCGCCGTTTCTGCAGCTGTGTTGTGCTGAAACGCAGCATCGGTAGAAGTCGCACCAGGCCTCGTGCCCCAAAAGGCGGTAGAAGGGTTGGCGAGCTCCCACCGCTTAGAGATCCGTCGTCGTAATCGGCTCCAAATGCGGACCACAGTATTGATGAGCGCGATGAGGCGGTGGCCCCCCGTGGGCTTGGGAAGCCTCACTAGCACCGTGGTGACCCTCTGCGTCGGCCAACACGCCAACTTCTCGCATTTGTGATAGAGAGATGCAAGGACTCCCAATCCCATGTCCGATACTTGGGTCAATGCACGCGGTTGAATCGATACCTGCCCAAGCGCCGTGGTGGCTTTGAATCGTCTGAGGGTGTTACGAATGTCATCGATTGTGATCTCGGGTAACTCCTCCCAATCTGCTTGAACTGCCGGCGTGGCGACCGCTCGATCCTCATGAATGGTCCAGACACCCTTCCAAAACTCCAAGCATTCGTCAGCCATGTGGTGCGGTTGGCCACGGTCCTTCTCGGCATACTGCAACGTCTCTTGTAGTTCACGCACTCTAGTGTATCTGTGCGCTTTGCCAGCCCCATTCTGAAACGCTTGCTTGGCCCACTGCGCCCATTCAATGCCAGCAAACTTGCGTATGGCCTCCGTCACGCGACTCACCTTGTCAAGGGCTCGGTCGATCCTGTCTAGGAAGTCAGGCTCATAAAACGCGTCGTGGAGACTGTGGAGCTGGAGTCGATCTTCGTAATCAAGCAGCGGCCCAACCCAGCCAGCACGTACAACCCGCGCGAAGAAACCCTGAAGATCCCGACTGAGTTGTGCGAACAACCGCTGCTCCTTGAACAGACCTTGGTCAGGACTACCAAGGCTGTTGACGTACTGCCCGTGCTGGCCGTAAATGTCTGGCAAAAGCCTTGCGGGAAAACGGTTCGCATCTGCCTCCTCCATTATGCGCTGGAGGGCCGTAAGCATGCGTGTGTGCGTGGAGCGCAGATGCCGACACCATTTGCCATACTGCTGGTAGGCGCTCAACCGCTTGGGCCTCGGTGGTACGAGGGCCTGTACTCGCTTCCATACCCATTGGTCGGGACCAGCTCGGCCGTGATGAAGTCCCCGCTGCGTCATGTCCATTATGTCATTGCGGTTGAGGATCTCGTG
Organism: Prorocentrum cordatum; assembly: GCA_963575745.1. Taxonomy (NCBI): domain Eukaryota; class Dinophyceae; order Prorocentrales; family Prorocentraceae; genus Prorocentrum; species Prorocentrum cordatum. Next base: position 143,307 of record CAUYUJ010016022.1, on the reverse strand, counting down.
TTCCATAGTGGTAATAACCCCATCCCACGCCGCAGCCAAAGTCACACCGTCTGAAGCTTGATCAATGAGCTGCTGCACCCGTGCCCATTGCCGTGCGGGTGGGAACCTGGCACAGCCCACTTTCGGCACCGTCGGGAGTGGACGTGGTGTAACAGGGACGCGTGCCCACTGCTCATGTGCGCAGTACTGAAACCCCAACTGCACAGGCTGATGCGGGAAAGTCGCTGCCACTCCGACTTCGCATCCGCGAATCCAATCGACCAGGGCAGCAGAGACGCAGAAATAATCCCTGGTAGTGCCAGGTTGCGTGGCGTTGCATGTGGGTTGGGCTGGGACCTGCTGAACTCCGTGTACCGAGTGCATCCAGTCCAGTGTGCTCGCTGGGTCCATGTTCCAGTCGCCTGCCACAATCCATGGCTGTCCCAAACCATTGAGCGCCTCCAGGTATTGAGCCAGCGTGGTAAGCAGATCCATATTCTCTTGATTGAGCCCCACCGAGTCGACCAAGTAGATGGAGACCAGCACTGTGCCTCCCCGTGGTCCCCAGCTGGCGTGCCCTACCGTGATTCGGCCTGGCGCGAGAGTCGATGAGGTCAGCAGAGGCCCCATTCCAAGCCGCACATGTTTCGGTGCAAGTATAGCGCATCCGCCGCAAGTGCCGCCTCGGCCCGTGGGTGCGGCCACAGTCCATACACCATGAAACCCGTGCTGGCGCGCTGTGTTCTGGAGCTCAGGGAGGCGCTGCTCGTCGCCGTGATGCTCCTGCAGGCAGAGAATAGACTTGTGGCTGCAGGGCGCACTCAAGACTCCAACCATAGCTCCATGAGACGTAAGGTTGGAGGTGAGGACCTGGTTCACGTTGGAGCCTTTGGCATGCACCCCCTCGAACAAGCACACGACCAGGGCGATACAAAACCCCCGATAGTGGCCAGGGCGGAAGCGACGGGGGCGGCCCCATGTTACGGGACCGCACGCACGTTCCTGCAGCGTACACGGCGAAGAGGGAGTAGCAGCACATCGTGAGCTTGTGCGGCGACTAGCGGCAGCGGTGCTGGGTCCCGTTGGCTCCCGAGGCGCGGACCTTGGGGAAGGTCGGACGACTTTAAAAGCCCGCATCCGCGCGGCTACCAAGGGAGCCCGTCGACAGCACTTGCCCTAGCCGCCCGCTGTGGTACCCTATCTTCAGCAGGATATCGTAATTGAGGTTGATGGCCGTCCAGAACTTCACCAACCAGAAGACTAACACGAACTTTACCAGGTGGGAGAGGACGACATCCGCTGTGTCCAGTACCACATCTGTTCTGTCATGAACTTCAGGCTTGACCCGTGCGCTGCCGTTTGGACTGAAGTGTCTCCATCGCGGTGGCCATCCGCTTGATGGCCTCCCTGACCAGCGCCTCCTCCTGCGGAGGGTCCTCGCCCGTGGCGTTGCGCAGAAACTCCCACAACTCGTCCAGGTCGTCGGTGTCCATGGGAACTGGCCTGGCTTGTGCCACTTGCTGCTGGCCCGCCGTCGGCATACTTGCTGGTCCGCTGGGCGCCGCTGCACTGGAGCTGCCTCCTGCAGGTTGCCCTGGTGCTGGCGAAACGTCCGACCCTGCTGCAGCTGCCTTGTCCGCCAGCGCCCGCAGCTGGCTGAAGACCGTGGCCACCGACTGCGCCAGCTGGTCGTCAGCGCCCAGGCCCTGGAGCATCTCGCCCATCTTCTCGACCGAAATGTCGACCGCGGGCACGAGCGTGCGCAGGGAGCACTCTCCAGGGGCAGCAGTAGGTGCCTTGGCCGATACTTTCCAGCGCAGCGCCTCCAGCTCTTGCACCTCGGCCGTGATCTCAGCGATCTGGCCTTCCGTCTCGGCAATCCTGTCGTCCAGGCGCTGGCGCTGCTCCTGCAGGTCCTGCAGCGCTGCCTGGCGCTTGTCCTTCGCCTGCACGAGCGCATCGATGCGGGTGGTATAGTGGTGGAGCTGGCCCGCGAAGGGCTTCGCTTCGACGATGCGCAGCTTGATGGCCTCCCGCTCTTTGGACAGGGCCTCCCGCGCGCCCATGATGGCTGGGTCGGTGCTTGAGCCCAAGGCACGGAGGAGCGAGGCAATCTCCGCAAGCCGTCCCTGAGGGTCTTCGGCATCGTTGGCGCCCTCGTCCACAGCAGAGGCGTTGGCCGCCTTGAGCTGTGCCTTGAGCTGTGCGATCTCGCGGTCCTTGGCCGCCACATCCGACCAAGGCCGCACACTGTCCCCTTTGCGCCGCACACTGGTCGTGGCTGGCCTCTGACTTGGCGGGCCGTCGGCGGGCTTGGGGCCTCCGAAGCTGGCCCCCTTAGCGACGCGGCAGCTGGTACATTGCTGGCAATCTCCCCGATTCCACCACTTGGCCCCTGTGCGCGGGTGCGTACACCAGCGGCAAAGCCAGGGGGCGGCCCAGGTCCTGCGATCCGAGACGGCTGTGGTCTTGTTCGCGGCAGCGGCATGCGAAGAGGAACCATTAGCCATGGAACGCGGGGAAAGGTGTGAGCAATACAGCGGTACTTTCTCGAGGATGTGTCGAGGATGTGTGCCTGGCGACAGGCGAAAGCAGTTGGGGGCCGTGAATCCCCCCCGCCACTCGTCAAGCCCTGAGCCTCACGCTACGGACTTGAGCCAAAATGGCTACGGACAGGGAGGAGGAGGAGGAGGAGGAGGAGGAGGAGGAGGAGGAGGAGGAGGAGGAGGAGGAGGAGGAGGAGGAGGATGGGGAAGTGAGGAGGAGGAGGAGGAGGGGTAGGAGGAAGAGGAGGGAGGAGGGGAGGAGGAGGAGGAGGAGGAGGAGGAGGAGGAGTGAGGGAGGAGGATGCAGGAGCCGCAGAGCGCAGGGCTCGCCCACGGCTCTCGACCTCTGTGGTGGTGCCCACTTCCTGGGCCCGCGCGCACGGCCTGCCAAGGGGAGGGTGTGGAGGCAGCCTCACACGCGGCACGCGCCTCTCCACTCTGCGGCCCGAGGGCTGGAAAAGCACAGGGTGCCTCGCCTCGTCCCGAGGTGAGGAAGCTCCTCGTCCTCCTTCCCGTCCTCTTCCTCCTCGTGACGTCCTCCTCCCCGTCCCCGTCCTCCTCCCCGTCCTCTTCCTCCTCCCCTCCTCGTCCCGAGGTGAAGAACCTCCTCGTCCTCCGCCCCCTGCAGGAGGAGGAGCAGGAGAAGGCTGCGATGAGGGGGGGGGAGAGGAGGACGAGCAGGACGCGGAGGCGGACGACGACGACGACCACGACAACGACCGCGACGACGAAGCACACAACGACGGCGGCTACGACCACGACGGCCAACACCACCTCGACGACCACGACGACGACGACGACCGCGGTTATAGCCGCGACCACATCGACGACGGCGACGAAGACGACCAAAAAACCACGATGATGACTACGCCGGCGACGAGAAGCGCAGCGACGACGACGGCCAAGACGGCGACGAGCACAGCGAAGGTGGGCACACCACCAGGACGACGACGGCCGCGATCACGGCGACGACCACCACCACGAACGCGGCGACGGCCACGACCACACACGACGACCACGACCACGACCCCCTCGGCAACAGGACCGGCGGCAAGGGCCGTGGCGGCCATCGGCGCAGGGCGCAGAGGCAATCTGCGCCGAAGCCTCCCCCCACCCCTGCTGGCATGGAAGACATGGGCGGCGAAAGGAGCAGGAGGGGGAGGAGGAGGAGGAGGAGGAGGAGGAGGAGGAGGAGGAGGAGGAGGAAGAAGAAGAAACGGGTCTTAAGTACGCGGTAGCTTACGATGGGGCCGCCAGCGCGGCACGCGACCTTGGAAACGAGGGCGCCTGCGCGCGACCTCGCGCGGGCAGCCTACGCGCCAGGGTCGGCACAGTCGGCACCGCCGTCTTCATGGAATCGCTCGAGCGGGTCCTGGATCCCAGGGCCGTACCCCAGGACCAGCTCTCCATCCTGGTTTCTTCTCTTGAGGCCACCCGTTCCTGAGGAGGGGGCTCCGATGGTCCGAAAGCGGCGAACAACCTCGAGACTCTCTTCCCCCAGGACCCCTATCCCTTCGTGGTTCCTCTGGCGGCTTTCGGGTCACCGCTCGTGTCTTCCCGGCGGCCCCTCGGAACGGCTCGGGGGGACCCCGCAGAACGCTCTCGGCGAGGCGCAACTGCTGGAATGTATACCCCCGGGGTTGGACAATCCGTCGACCCTCTCGGCGTGTGTGAGGGGTTTGTCTGTTAGGGAGCCCACAAAGGACGTACGCGCCCAACTATGTACATGAACACGGCCCCTCGATCCGCGAGACTGGCCGCATGATACGAACATTCGCGCAATGCGGATTCTCGTTTCTGATCTGGTCGAGTCTTCTTCGAGTTGTCGTCTCCGTCAGTCGTTGTCTCCGGCGTCCACCTTCCCTGCGCCCTCCTCCTTGTCCTCAGGCCTGTCAGCGCGAAAGAAAGATCTAGCAATGTGTCGTAATCGAGTCGAAGGGAAATCCCTTCCCTTTGATCCCTCCCCATTTGGAGGGGAGAGAAGTTCCCGGGAAGGGGTCCCAGGGGGGGGGTCTCGGGGGGGGTCCCAGGGGGGGTCCCCAGAGCGGGGTCCCAGGGGGGGTCGGGGGCTCAGAAAGAACCAAGACAGGCCAAGAGTGACTCGAAAGGAGGCTTCCCGGGGGGGTCCCAGGGGGGAAGTCAGATTCGCACCCCAACTGGGGCCTCAGGAGGCTCCTGAGCCCGACGCTGTCCGAGAGAGCCTCCAATCGCCAATCGATCGGTCCAAAACACCCTCACGCCCTCCAGACTGCCCAGGAAGCCTCCAAAACGTCCTAAGAGGCCTCCAAGAGCACTCCCGAGAAGGACCCCACGAGGCAAAACTCAGTGATTTCTTCTTGGTCTGTTCAGGATGTGGGCGTCCTCGCCTTTTTCGCTCCCCGCCGCTGCAAGACGGCTCCCCCTCCAGCCCCTCCTCCTCGTCCCTCCTCCTCCTCCTCCTCCTCTCTCTCCTCGTCTCCTACTCCTCCTCCTCCTCTCCTTTTTTTTTTTCCTCCTACTCTTCCTCGTCCTCCTCCCCCCATCCCCCTCTCCTCCTACTCCTCCTCTCCTCCTCCTTCCTACGCCTCATAACTCCTCTTTCCATCTATTCTTATTCTTCCGTATAGAATATACTTTCTGTACTCCCCCCCCGGGCGGCCAGCTAGCAGATAGGCAGTCAGAGGCCAGATAGGGGCCCCCCCCCCCATCCCCCATTGGGGTGTTAGGGTCATGGTTTGGTTTTTTCCCCCATCCTAACCTGTAAAAAACCATACAAAATCAACATTTTTCTTATTTTTTCCTCTCGACATGGACGTCCTGTCGTCCACGGCGATAATCCATTGCAAAAAATACCACAAAGAACACACGCGCGCGTTCATGTCAGAATCATACCGAACACGTGTTTGTGTTTTTCTGCAAGCATTTTCAACATGTTGATAAAACATTCAAATCACCCAATTTTTTTTTCACAACAAAATGCTTAGCACATTTCCTGAGCCCGGGGCTCTCTGCTGAAATCATAGGAAAACAAAGGGACAATCTTCAAGAATTTTCGGTTCTACAATCCCTATGCGATTTCACGTCACGCGCGGGCACTTCGCGATGCTCTTCGTCCATGTCACCCATGGCCGCGAAATTGCCTTCACGGTGCAAAAAATACCACGCGGGAGACCATCGGCGCGCGTGGCCCGCGAGGAGCCGCTAGCTCAAATCCTTTAGGTAGTCGTCGCGAGTCATTGCCACCCGTCGTCGCATGGACGGTCTTCGCTTCCACGTTCGCCAAATGCATGGCAGGAATGGGACCGGCTTTGCCGGGGCGGTTTCTCGACACGGCCACCTCGGGCTTCCTGCGGTGTACCGGGCCATTCTCGACTCGTCTGGCAATGCGTGCGCGGCATTCAACACGCGCTCGCCAGTTTCCCGTCGGCAACCGCCATCGCGGCCGCATCAGCTGTACCAAACCGGCTGGCCGGTGTGACTTCGGCCCCCAGTTGTGCCAGCTTTGCTTCTTATGTTGTGGGAGGGCGGGTGGGACTGGGCATGCCATGCTTGACTCGCTCGAGCTGGCTAGCTTGACTCCTACTACCTTTACGTCATATATACTACTCAGACTCCTACTCCTAGCGCCTACTCCTACTACTTCGGAGGCTCCCTGACTTACTCCTCCACAACGATCCTCCTTTTCTGGTTGTTTTTTTCTCCTCCCCCCCAAGAGGGCCCAACAACGGTTCAAAGAACGGCCCAGGGAGGATCCCAAGTGGGGAGTGGGGGGGCGGCTCCAAAGCCCTTTCCTTTGTTCGGGAAGGGGGGGCTATGCAAGGGGGGGGGTTTTGAGCTCTCGCCTCCCCGAGGCTCACAGGGGCCCCGAGAGATTCAAAAGAGGCGCCGCAGAGGGCAAAAATCAGAGATCCCATAGGAAGCCCTCGAATGGTGCCGGAAGAGGTTCCAAGAGGTTTACCATAAGATGGTTCCAGTCGGCTCCCAAGAGACTCTAGCCAAGAGGCCCCAGAATTCCTCCCCAGAGACCCCCGAAAGCTTTCCGAAGAGACCCTAAGCAACATGCGTCTGGCCCACGTCGACGTCGTCGTCGCCGCCGCCGTCGTAGTCGTCGTCCCCCTGAAGGATCGGCGGCACCGGCCGCAAGGCCTTCACAATAGCTAAGAGCCGACGAAGGCTTCCGAACATCTCTAACCCCGAATTTTCCCAGACACCCTCTGATATGTTTTCCCATGTGTGGCCGAAGACATCCCCACCCCTTCTGGAAGGATGCTTTTTCGTCCCAGACCTGTTTTTGATATCCCTGCGGCCCTCTAAAGGGCCTCTGCGGCCTCTAAAGGGCCCTCTAAAGGGCCCTGGAGGCCGAGATCAAGAAAAAGACGCCCAGATTGAAAACACATATCGTCGGAAATCTGGGGAGAGGTGCCTCCCTGACTTCGGATCCGCCCTACTCTGGGCGATGTTTCGCAAGTTCGGCGGAGATTCCCGCCCTACGCTTCAGGCTCCTTCGACGTCGATGTCCGCCCCACATTGCCGTCGTTGTGTCCGCAATGCCTCTGCGAAACTATCCGCGCTATTCGTAAGTCGGGCCTGTCCTCCTACAGGGGGCTTTTGGACGGAAAGTTCAAAACAGTAAACACATGCCCCAGCATTGTCAAAACATACTAAGAAGAAGTCGTCCCCAGACTATTGTTTCACTATGTTTGTGGCTTTTCCTCATGTAGAGGGACAGGCCCGACTCAACGCTACTCCTCGGGGGCAGGGACTTCCGCCCTACTTCTTCAGGGGAACAAGAAGTGGCATAAACATAAAAACTCGGAGGTCCGCGCGGATTTCTCGGATCGGCGCTGGACCCCCCTCCCTGGCGCGCGGAGCGCGGCAGGGGCGGCGCCAGAGGCGCCGCCGGGGGGCCCCAGCGCCGAGGCGCGAAATCCGCGCGGACCTCCGAGTTTTTATGTTTATGCCACTCTTTGTTCCCCTACTTCTCCGCGCCGTGTGGGGTGAAGCCCCGACGCACGCTCGCGGTTGGAAACGCCGGCTCCGCGTATCGTGGCGGCGGCCCTGGCGACACGCTGTGCCCTGCGAGCGTGAGCGGCCGGCGTGTCCGCTGCTCGGAACTCGCAGCGCTGAGGCCTCGGGACTGAGAGGACCCGGAAGGCGCGCCGCGCCGAGGCGCAGATTGAGCAGGGACCGACTGTCCAGGCAGTCCTATAGTCTATAGTCCTACCACGAAATGTTCTTAGAACCCAAAAATGTTGTAAGAACATAAACAAGGTTCTCAGAACATTAACCCGATGTGTTAACACAAGGCAGTCCCAGCCAGAAATGATCGAAGAACATTTCGTAGAAACCACAAACAGTTCTTAGAACATTGCTTGGTAGGGCTATAGGCGAGCCGGGACGCTTCGCCACTGCCTGAGCAGAGGGCCAGACTCGGCGGAGCGACAGGCTCTAGGCTAGAGGCCGGCGTCCCGGACCGCAAAAGTCGGAAACTCCACCCGAGCACAGCGCGCAGCAGGAGCTCGTGGCGCGGCCGCTGGCGGCCTGCGGTGCAGCGGCGCCACCGGCGGCGCGGAGTCCGACCTGCGCCCGGCCCCGGCGCGCCAAAAGGAAACACCGCCCGCCGCTGGCCGCCCACCGCCGCCGGCCGCAACGCCGGCCGCCGCCAGTCGTCGCCGTGGTCGCCGCCGCGGCCGCCGTCCCTAGAGGCCTCCTGGATGGGGTGCGAGTGGATGGGCTCGGAGCATGGCGCCGCATCACCACCGCCTCGTCGCTGTACCGGCGATGCCTTGGCGATGCATCGGCGACGTCGGTGGTGCGTCGGCGACGTCGGCGCGGGGAAATTACGCGGTCTCCACATTGAGCCGCATCGCCGATGCATCGGCCATGCGGCGCGATCCTCGGACCCCATCTACTCGGATCCCATCCAGGAGGCCTAGACTTCTCAGATCACCGCCGGCATGCCTTGTTTCAATCCGTGCGCACCTCCTCGACCTCGGCCTCTAGGGCCCGCTATGATCGGGCCCCGAGAAGCCCGAGACCATCCAAAACGCACCCGGGGCGCGAACCTGCCCCCGGGGAAGGGGTCGGGACCTCTGGGGCCGCAGGGCGAGCAGCCTCACTGAAGGGGCCCAGGGACGCACCGATCAACAGACACGAGTACAACGCTTCCCCACGTTCTCTCCCAGATTTTCGGGGTGCTCGTCTTCCCCCCACTTCCCATATGTTCCCACATCTTTTCCTGGGAGCCGACGATTCATGGTGTCTGTGTGTGTGTGCGTGTGTTTCTGTGTCTGCGTGTGCTTCTTTCCCTCCTGCTTCACTGGCGCCTGCGGCCCGAGCCGCAGGGCAGTGCGGCGCCGGGGCGGCGCGCCAGGCGCCGAGGGCCTGGCGACGGCCAGCGCGGCGCATGGTCGTGGACCCGGAGAGGCTCGCCGGCGGGCGGGGGTCCTGGGCACACCGCCGGAGGTGCAGGACCCCGAGGGCACCACAGGAGGTGGTGGAGGTGCTACGAGGCGCTGGAGGTGCAGGACCGCCGGAGGTGCTGGAGGCGCAGGAGGTGCGGGCACGGGACCCTGGGCGCAGCGCTGCAGGTGCCGGGTCCCCTGCGGCCCGCGCGCGCCGACGGCGCGCGCGGTGGGAGGGCGTCGGCACCGCGCATTCCGCCTCTCGCGCATCGCGCGCATCTCGCGCATCCACCTCCTCCTTCTCTTCCTCCTGCTCCTGCTCCTGCTCCTCCTCCTCCTCCTCCTCCTCCTCCTGCTCCTCTTCCTACTTCTCTTTCTCCTCCTCCTCCTCCTCCTCCTCCTCCTCCTCCTCCTCCTCTTCCGCTTCCTCCTCCTTCTCCTTCTCCTTCTCCTCCTCGTCCTCCTCCTCCTGCTCCCATTTGTCTTCCTCTTCCGCCGTGCTTCACTCTTTCTTGCTTCATTCATCGCCTTTCCGTTCTTATTATTCTTCGCCTCGTCGTCATGGATGGAAGGGGGGAATGGATGCAGATAGAAGGAAGACGAAGATAATCAATGATGGCGCCAAGCTCGAAGCCGGAACCGCCACCAGCCTCATACTTCGTGGACGGGGAGAAGAGCAGAGGGCGAGCAGGAGGGACGAGGAGGACTTGGCAAGAGGAGGCGGGGAGGGGAGCGACGAGGCGAGCCGGGGAGAGGGCGCACAACACGGACAAGCGACGTCCTGATTTGTTCAACACGGCAGGGGAATGGGACAACGAACTTGCGGAAAAGGAATCCAAGGTCTGCAAGCAGGTGGAGCTCAAACCGCGGATCGGCCATGGATACCACCGCCGCCCTCATCAGATAAGGAACCTCCCAGGGTCCGCAGCCTCCTGGGCACATTCCTTCACCCTGCCCCCGCTGTACGCGGTCCCTGGAAGTACCGACTCTCTCCACGGGACCGGCTCTTCATCCAGAGCCATGTTCTAGCTGCCCCGAGGTCCCGCGAGGGGCCCCTAGAGGTCGAACACGGCGAACGCCTCCCATCCTGATTTTTTGCACGGCGCGGGCATAATCATCATCATCATCATCATCATCATCATCATCATCATCATCATCATCATCATCATCATCATCATCATCATCATCATCATCATCATCATCATCCTCTCATCATCATCATCATCATCATCATCATCATCATCATCATCATCATCATCATCATCATCATCATCATCATCATCATCATCATCATCATCATCATCATCATCATCATCATCATCATCATCATCATCATCATCATCCTGCTTCTCCTCCTCCACCGCCTCCGCCTCCTCCTCCTCCTCCTCCTCCTCCTCCTTCTCCTCCTCCGCCTCCGCCTCCTCCTGCGTCTCCTCCTCCTCCGCCTCCTCCTCCGCCTCCTCCTCCTCCGCCTCCTCCTCCTCCTCCTCTCGAGGGAGGAGGAGGAGGAGGCCTCCTCGCTCGCTCCCTCGACGGAGCACCCCCTTCCCCCCCCCCCCGCGCCTGGCGTAGCATCCTGCAGACCGCAGCGCCAGCGCGCCCAGGTTCCTGCGGAGAGGGGGATGGGGGGGGGTGGCCGGAGGCGGAGGAGGAGGGGGCGGAGGAGAGAAGGGAGCGGAGGAGGAGGAGGAGGAGGAGGAGGAGGAGGAAGAAGAGGTAGAGGAGGAGGAGGAGGAGGAGGAGGAGAGGAGAATGAAGAGGAGGAGGAGGAGGAGGAGGAGGAGGAGGAGGAGGAAGAGGGAGAGGACGAGGAGGAGGAGGACGAGGAGGAAGAGGAGGAAGGCAAGTGTAAACCCAAGACTCATCAACGATATTACAGTCAACTCTCCCTCCAAGTTTCCTCGTCTGAGGTCCGAGTAGGGGTTAATTTTCACTGAGGGGGTGGCCCGGTTGGAAGATGACCGTTTGAAATCCCACGGCACCATTCCTGGGACTTCAACGCCGTGAATCACCGTTTCTGTTGCGTGTTGACGATCCTGAGTCGCGAAGGAACACCATTCCATGGACTTCAACACAAGGAACCATCGTTACTGTTGCGCCCTGTCAGTCCGACATCATGCCAAAACACCAAATCTTGGACAGTGGCCGTGGAGATCCTTGAAACTGCTGCAAACTCTTAACGCGGCGAAAAAGCGAGAACCACACATTGAAGTGGAACCGCCCTCCAGCCATGAAACTCTTGCAATGTTCAAAACGAATGTGCGCGGCGCCGAAGCGAGAATCGCATTTTGAAAACCACCCGACCTCCATCCGCTCCAAATCAAGTTTCAAGATCTCACATGGTGAAGAATTCTCAGACGAAATGTTCGGTCCGCCCTTTTCGACCGGCCTCTGGGAGCGAAAGGGAAGAGTTATTAAAAGGAAGAGGAGTGGAGCAGGAACACCCTGACATGACATCCTCGAGCCGTGGAAGACGCAATGGCGGCGCGTTTCTAATAATTGTCGGCATCTGTGGATCTACCCCGGGATCATCAAAAAACTGACTCAAGACGAAAAGCCATACCCCAGGGAAGGGATCCAGACCTTTGGGGAGCTGAGTCTTTGCAACTTCGAATGTCTGGGGAAGCAGGACAAGTCAGAATCGAATCGGGAACAAACGAATTGAATAGATGTGTGCGTCGGACCTGGCCGTCTCGACACGGAGTCAAACTCGAATCGGATCAGCTGAGCAAGGATGCGCAGCATCGGCCATGCCAATACCGAGTCGAACCGGATCGCCGCGGGATATCGGAATCGGCTCGGGCCTGGCCAGAATCGATATCGGATCGGATCGAATGGTGCCTGGAAGGAGGCAAGCTATTATAGGCACGCTCGCGCCATGTCTGACATACTTCTGTCTTCCGAGCGCCCCAACCTGCATGGCGGGAAGTGACTGTCAAATTTTGAGCAGGGACCGACCGTCCCGGCATTCCTATAAGCCTATCACGGCATGTTCTTAGAACCCGAAGCTGTTCTAAAAACATAGCAAGGTTCTTAGAACACAACCCCGAAGTGTTAAAACAAGACAGTCTCAACCAGAAATGTTCCAAACAAATTTTGGGCAGACAAAAGGTTCTTAGAACATGCTTCGGTTGGCCTACAGGCAAGCCTGGACGCTTGGCCACTGCTTGAAAAGCGACCCTGGGGCGGCCGGGACTCGAGGATCCGGCCAGCCCCTGCCGGCGTCGGAGGCGTAAGGCAGGAACTGGCGGCGGAAGCGGGGGGGGGCCGAGGA